>CM053572.1:62021543-62113191 GCA_028646485.1 Cryptoprocta ferox
TTTAAAAAAATAATAAAAAATAAAACTGAGATGAGTAAAGCAGCTACTTTTAGTTAGAAATTTTCTATTGGATTTGTATTTCCCTGATGATGAGTGATGTTTGCCATCTGGATGTCTTCTTAGGAAAAGTGTCTATTTATGTGTTCTGCCTATTTCTTCACTGGATTATCAGTTTTTTGGTGTTGAGTTTGATAAGCTTTTTATAGATTTTGGATACTAATCCTTTTTCTGATACGTCATTTACAATCATCTTCTCACATTCTGTTGGTTGCCTTTTAGTTTTGTTGATTGTTTCCTTCACTTGAAGAAGCTTTTTATCTTAATAAGTTCCCAATAGTTCATTTTTGCTTTTGTTTCCCTTGCCTCTGGAGACATGTCTAGTAAGAAGTTGCTGCAGCTGAGGTCTAAGAGGTTGCTGCCCATATTCTTCTCCAAGATTTTGATAGTTTCCTATGTGACATTTAGGTTTTTCATCCATTTTGTATTTATTTTTGTGTATGGTGTAGGAAATTGGTCTAGTTTCATTCTTCTGCATGTGTGTCGCTGTCCAGTTTTCCCAGCACCATTTGCTGAACAGACTGTTTTCCATTGGATATTCTTTTCCTGCTTTGTCATAGATTAGTTGTCCACATTTATGCCTCCATTTCTGGGTTTTTTATTCTGTTCCATTGATCTTTGTGTCTGTTTTTGTGCCAGTATCATACTGTCTTGATGATCATAGGTTTGTAATACAGCTTCAAGTCTGGAATTATGATGTCTCCAGATTTGGTTTTCCTTTTCAAAATTACTTTGGCTATCCAGGGTCTTTCTCAAAACTACAATGAGATACCACCTCACACCAGTTAGAATGGCTAAAATAAATAACTTAGGAAACAACAGATGTTGGCGAGGATGCAGAGAAATGGGAGCCCTTTTGCACTGTTGATGCAACTGGTATATCCAGTCTGGAAAACAGTATGGAGGTTCTTCAAAAAATTAAAGATAGAGCTACCCTACGACCCAGGAATTGCACTACTAAGTATTTATCCAAAGGATACAAAAATGCTGATTTGAAGGGGCACGCACACCCCAATGTTTATAGCAGTTCTATTGACAATACCCAAATTATGGAAAGAGCCCAAATGTCCATCAACTGATGAATGGATAAAGAAAATGTGTGTGTATGTATATACATATACATACAGAATGGAATATTGCCACTTGCAACAACATGGATAGAGCTGGAGTGCATTATGCTAACTGAAATATGTTAGTGTAATAAGTTAGTCAGAGACAAATATATGATTTCACTCATATGTGGAATTTAAGAACCAAAACAGATAAACGTAGGTAAAGGGAAGGAAAAATAAGATAAAAACAGAGAGAGAGGCAAACCATAAGAGACTCTTAAGTACAGAGAACAAACTGAGGGTTGCTGGAGGGGTGGTGGGTGGGATATATAACATATATATCCCATAACATATAATGGGTATTATATGTAAGTGATAAATCACTAAATTCTACTCCTGAAACCAATACTACACTATGTTAACTAACTTGAATTTAAATTTTAAAAAAACATTTGGTGGGGGGGAGTGGAAACGAAAAAAGAAAGTTTCCATTGGAGTAAACAATTCAAGATATTTCATATAATTTGTATTTTTTGTATTTTTATAAAAAGCATATTTTATGTTACTGTTTGGTTTAGGAGAGCTCACTTTAAAGAAAAATCACTTTAATAATATACTTTGAGATAGTTATCCATTTAGAATCCTTCAGTTTAATTGCTGTTCATATACTGCTTCAGTTGTATTTGCATTAGTAACAGGGATCTGTGTTACAGCAAAAGACAAAGCAAATGGAACTTACAAATACTATTACATTTCTGAACTTTTTTTTTTTTTAATTCAAGTCAGTTAACATACAGTGTAGTCTTGGCTTTAGGAATAGAACCCAGTGATTCATCTCTTACATATGACACCCAGTGCTCATCCCAAAAAGCACCCTCCTTAATGCCCATCACCCATTTAAGCCACTTCCTCAACACACACACCCTCCCTCCAGCAACCCTCAGTTTGTTCTCTGTACTTGAGTCTCTTATGGTTTGCCTCTCTCTCTGTTTTTATCTTATTTTTCCTTCCCTTTACCTATGTTCATCTGTTTTGGTTCTCAAATTCCGCAAATAAGTGAAATCATATGATACTTGTCTTTCTCTGACTGACTTATTTGACTTACCAATAATACCCTCCAGTTCCACCCATGTGGTTGCAAATGGAAATATTTCATTCTTTTTCATCACTGAGTAGTATTCCCTTGTATATACATACCAAATCTTAATCCATTCATCAGTTGATGGACATTTGGGCTCTTTCAAAACAATGGAGTATTACTCAGCAATCAAAAAGAATGAAATCTTACCATTTGCAACTACATGGATGGAACTAGACGGTATCATGCTAAGCGAAATTAGTCAGAGAAAGACAAATATCATATGACTTCACTCATATGAGGACTTTAAGATATAAAACATATGAACATAATGAAAGGGAAGCAAAAATAATATAAAAACAGGGAGGGGGACAAAAAACATAAGAGACTCAAATATGGAGAACAAACAGAGGGTTACTGGAGGGATTGTGGGGGGAGTTGGGCTAATTGGGTAAGGGGCATTAAGGAATCTACCCTTGAAATTATTGTTGCACTATATGCTAACTTGGATGTAAATAAAAAAATTAATAATAAAAAATAATTTGGGTATTGTCAATAGCACTGCTATACACATTGGGGTGCATGTGCCCCTTTGAATCAACATTTTTGTATCCTTTGGATAAATACCTAGCTGTGCAACTGCCGGATTGTAGGGTAGTTCTATCTTTAATTTTTTGAAGAATCTCCATACTGTTTTCCAGAGTGGCTACACCAGTTTGCATTCCCATCAACAGTGCAAAAGGGCTCACCTTTCTCTGCATCCTCATCAACATGTGTTGTTTCCTGAGTTATTAATTTTAGCCATTCTGACTAGTGTGAGGTGGTATTTCATTGTGGTTTTGATTTATATTTCCCTGATGATGAGTGATGCTGAGCATCTTTCTTTTAATCCAGCATTACCTTGATTCCAAAACCAGACAAAGACCCCGTTAAAAAAGAAGAATTAGGCCAATATCCCTGATGAATCTGAGTGCAAAAATTTTCAACAGGATACTAGCAAATCAAGTTCAATAGTACTTTAAAAGAGTTATTCACCATGATCAAGTGGGATTCATTCCAGCGCTGCAGAGCTGGTTCAATATTTGCAAATCAGTCAATGTGATGTACCCCATTAATAGAAGAAAGGATAAGAACCTTATGATCCCGTCAATAGATGCAGAAAAAGCATTTGACAAAATATACCATCTTTCTTGATAAAAACCCTCAAGAAAATCAGGATAGAAGACACATACCTTAACGTCATAAAAGCCATATATGAAAGGCCCACAGCTGTTATTATCCTCATTGGGGAAAAACTATCAGTTTTTCCTAAGTTCAGGAGCTTTTTCCTAAGTTCAGGAACACAGCAGGGATGTCTACTCTCACCACTGTTGTTCAACATAGTGTTGGAAGTCCTAGCTCAGCAATCATACAACAAAGCAAAAGAAAAGGCATCCAAATTGGCAAAGAAGAAGTCAAACTTTCACTCTTCACGGATGTTATGATACTCTACCAAAAAACTGCTAGAGCTGATACGTGAATACATGTCTAAGCTTTCTGTGACTTTTGGCTCTTAAGGAGTTTTTGTCTAATCAAATGTGAAGAAACAGTATCTCTTACATAGAAAACTTTTTTCTACTAAAGAGAAGAATCTTCCCATGACTTCATTTGTTCTTAAGTCAATGGTGACTGGCAGGAGTACAAACTAGTGCTCTGTGAATGCATTTTCTAATAGGTATATTCCCTTTCTTATTGGTGACTTAATTGCTATCAAATATCATTTTTCAAAATATACCTGTCTCTTTTACCTGCTTTGAAAATGTGTTGAGGCATGTACTCCCACTCAACACAAATACCATGTGGGTCCCTTACTTCACACCTAGACACTTACTTTGATTCTCAGATTCTAAAGCACCTACAAATTCTGGTTCCATTCAAAGTGTTATCAGTGGATATATTCACCAGGCTTTTCCTTCATATATTCTTAAATAATCCCTACTAATTCCCTGACTTAATATTAAGAGTATCCAAATGAGATGTTGAATATCTTATCCAAGCTCTTAAATATAATTTCATAGATCACTTTTTCTTCTTTGTTTACAGTTACAGTGAATCATAAAGGCACAGCACTTTATTTTTCATCCTTTATAATCATAACTTGTCTTGAACAATATATCCTATGCAGATGTATAATCTTCTATCCACTACCAGTTAAAAAGATTACTGCATTTTTTTCATTGTAATCATAGATCTTCTATGTCCTGTGCTAGCATTTTCAACCTTATTTCTTCATGCATATTGAACATATGGGATAAATCTCAAGTCAAAAATAAGCACAAAGGAAACACAATGTAGATTTAAGAAAAAATGATCGAAGAGATACATGACCCCAAACAAAAGCCAATGCCATTGGGTGGAATTGGGTGGAGTGTGGTATTTTTGTTGTGGGTCATAGTTTAGAAGTTTGAGGATTTTTACAATTTTAGTTAGAAGCTTCATGAAAATAAAAATGGATACACAGACATACTTCCACCTGTTAGTTTTGACTACATAATGCAATTAGATGATGCAAGGAAAGTGTATTTCTCCTTTTGCATGTAGCAATCCATTGAAGAGACTGACTTTTCCCTACGATGTACTCTTTTTCTTTTTTAAAAAATTTTAACGTTTTTATTATTGAGGTACAGAGCATGAGCATGGAAGGGGCAGAGAGAGGGGGAGACACAGAATCTGAAGGAGGCTCTAGGCTCTAAGCTGTCAACACAGAGCCCAAAACGGGGCTCGAACTCACAAACCGTGAAATCATGACCTGAGCCGAAGTCGGATGCTCAACCGACTAAGACACACAGGCACCCCCCTACTGTGTATTCTTGCATCCTTTGTCAAAGATTAATTGACCATATAAGCATGGACTTATTCCCATGCTCTGTGCTCTGTTCTAGTGAACTATACGTCAATTTTTGTGCCAGTACCATATTGTTTTGATGACTACAGCTTTGTAGTATATCTTGAAATCTGAGATTGTATAACCTCCAGCTTTGTTCTTCTTTCTCAAGCTGGCTCTGGCTGTTTGGGGACTTTTGTGGTTCCGTACAAATTTTAGGAATTTTTTTGTTCTATTCTGTGAAAAATGTTGGCCTTTGATAAGGATTACATTAAATCTGTAGATTGCTTTGGGTGGTATGGGCATTTTAACAATATTTATTCCTGGCAGTCCATGAGCATGGAATATCTTTTCATTTGTTTGTGTCACTTCCAATTATTTTCATCAGTGTTTTATAGTTTTCAGAGTACATGTCTTTCACTTCTTTGGTTAAGTTTATTCCTAGGTATTTTATTCTTTTTGGTGCAGTTGTAAATGGGATTATTTTCTTAACTTCTCTATTTCATTATTAGTGTACAGAAATGCAACAGATTTCCCTATGTGAATTTTTTATCCTGTGACTTCACTGAATTCATTTATCGGTTCTAGTAGTTTCTTTGGAAGAGTCTTTATGGTTGTCAATGTACAGTATCCCATGCAGCTAGGACTTCCAGTATTATATTGAATAAAAGTGGTGAGAATGGACATCGTTTTCTTGTTCTTGATCTTAGAGGAAAACTCTCAGTTTTTCCCGAGTATAATTTTAGCTGTGGGTTTTTCATATATGGCCTTTATTATGTTGAGGTATGTCTCCTCTAAACCTACTTTGTTGAGAGTTTCTTTATGAATGGCTGTATTTTGTCAAATGCTTTTACTGCAGCTACTGAGATGGTCATGTGGTTTTTATCCTTTCTCTTTATTAATGTCATCTACCTTGTTGATTGATTTGCAAATATTGAACCACCCTGTAACCCAGGAATAAATCCCACTTAATGGTGGTGAATGATTTTTTTAATGTACTGTTGGATTCAGTTTACTAATATTTTGTTGAAGATTTTTGCATCTCTGTTTATCGGAGACATCGGCCTGTCATTTTCTTTTCTGTTGTGTCTTTATCTGGTTTTGGTATCAGGGTAAGGCTGAACTTACAGAATAAATTTGGAAGTTTTCCTTCTATTTTTGTAATAGTTTGAGAATAATAGGTATCAATTCTTCTTTAAATATTTGATAGAATTTACCTTGAAGCTAGTTGGTCTTGGGCTTTTGTGAGTTTTTTGATTACTGTTTCATTTTCATTGGTAGTAATTAGTCTTTTCAAATTTTCTTTTTCTTCTTCATTCAGTTTGGAAGGTAATATGTTGCTAGGAATATATCCATTTCTTCTAAGTTGCCGAATTTGTTGGCCTATTTTTTTATAGTATTTTCTTTTTTTATTGTTTTTTAAAACATTTTTAAGTTTTGTTTTTTTTTTTTTTTTTGAGAGAGAGAGAGAGAGAGAGAGAGAACCCCAAGCACTGTCAGCATGGAACCCAGTGAAGGTATCAATCTCATAAACAGTGAGATCATGACTTGAGCCAAAATCAAGAGTCAGGTATATTTAACCAACTGAGCCACCCAGGCGTCCCTATAATATTTTCTTATAATCCTTTGTATTTCTGTGGTATAGGTTGTTATTTTTCCTCTTTCATTTTGATTTACTTATTTGAGTTCTATTTTTTCTTGATGAGTCTGGCTAAAGGTGTATCAATTCTGTTGTCTTTAAACCCAGCTCTGGATTTCATTTATGTTTTCTCTTGTTTTTGTTTTTGCTTCTATTTGATCTGTTTCTGCTCTAATCTTTATTATTTCCTTCCTTCTACTATCTTTGGGCTTTGTTTGTCCTTTTTTCTAGCTCCTTTATGTGTAATGTTAGGTTGTTTGTTTGACAGTTTTCTTTTTTCTTGAGGTAGATCTGTACTGCTTTACACTTCTCTCTCAGAACTGCTTTTGTTGCATCCCAAAGATTTTTGGACCACTATGTTTCACTTTCTTTGTCTCCATGTATTTTATTTCCTCTTTGATTTCCAGTTGACCTGTTATTCATTATTTAGTAGCATATTATGTAGTCTCCATGTATCCATGTTCTTTCTAGATTCTTAGGATTGATTTTTAGTTTCATTCCCTTATGATTGTTTGAAAAAGATACATGGAATGGTTTGTCTTTTTGAATGTATTATTTTTTATTAAAATTTTTTTAATCTTTATTTTTGAGACAGAAACAGAACATGAGTGGGGAAGGAGCAGAGAGAGAGGTTAGACACAGAATCCTAAGCAGGCCCCAGGCTCTGAGCTGTCAGCACAGAGTCCAATGCAGGGCTCAAACCCACCCATGAGATATGACCTGAGCTGAGGTCGGACACTTAACCAACTGAGCCACCCAGGCACCCCAAGTCTTTTTGAATTTAAGATTCAGTTTGTGCCCTAAAATATGACCTATTCTGGATAATATTCAATGTGCACTTGAAAATGTGTAATTCGCTGTTTGTGAATGGGATGTTCTGAATATATCTGTTAGGTCCATCTAGTCTAACAGGTCTCACAACCACTGTTTATTTGTTGATTTTCTGTCTGGATGATCTATCCATTGATATAAGTGAGGTGTTAAAGTCCCCTACTATTATTGTATTATTGTCAGTTTCTACCGTTAGATCTGTTAATAGTTTCTTTATGTACTTAGGTGTCACATGTTGGACACATATATATTTACACTTGCTGTATCCTCTTGCTGGATTTTCCCTTTATCACTTTGTAGTCTCTTCCTTTGTCTTTTGTTATAGTGTTTATTTTAAAGTTTATTTTGTCCAATATAAGTATTGCCACCCCAGCTTTCTTTTTGATTCTATTTACATAGTAAATGCTGTTCCATCCCTTCACTTTTGATCTGCACATGTCTTTAGGTCTGAAATGAGTCTCTTGTAGGCAGCATATAATAGCTGGGTCTTGCTTTTTTTTTTTATCCATTCAGTCACCCTACATCTTTTGGTTGGAGGCTTTAGTCCATTTATATGTAAAGTAATCATTGATGGGTATATCTTATTGTTATTTCCTTGTTTTATGGTTGTTTTGTAGTTCTCCTCTTTTCCATTCTTTTCTTGCTTTCTTCCCTTGTGGTTTGATGGCTTTCTTTACTTTCTTTAGTGTTAGTCTTGGATTCCCTTCTCTTTATTTTTTGTGTATCTATTATAGGATTTTGATTTGTGGTTACAATTAAGTTCATATATATAACATGTTATATATATAGCAGTCTATATTAAGTTGATGGCTGTTTCAGTTTGAACATATTCTTTTTTTTTTTTTAATGTTTTTATTATTGAGACAGAGAGAAACAGAGCATGAGCGTGGGAGGGTCAGAGAGAGAGGGAGACACAGAATCCGAAGCAGGTTCCAGGCTCTGAGCTGTCAGCACAGAGCCTGATGCGGGGCTCGAACCCACGAACCATGATATCGTGACCTGAGCCGAAGTCGGCCGCTTAACCGTCTGAGCCACCCAGGTGCCCCTGAACATATTCTTAAAGCAAATTTTTTATCCCCCCCACCACGTTTCATGTATCTGATGTCATACTTTATATTCTTTTATTTTGTGAATCTGATGACTGATTTTTTTGTAGGTATAGTTGATTTTACTGCTGTTGTGCCTTAACCTCCATACAGTTTTGTAAGTGATTTATCTACTACTTATGATGTTTGCACTTACCTGTGAAATTTTTCCATTCATAATTTTCTTATTCATGACTATGACCTTTCCTTTCTACTCAAAGCATTCCCTTTTAAATGTCTTATAAGGCTGATATACTGGTGGTGAACTCCTTTATCTTTGTTTGGGAAACTCTTTCTCTCTCCTTCTGTTTTGAATGATAACTTTGCCAGGCAGAATATTCTTTGTTGCAGGTTTTTTCTTTTCAGTATTTTGAATGTATCATGATACTCCTTTCTAGACTACAAATTTATTGCTAAAAAATCAGCTGATAGCTTTATGGGGTTTCTCTTGTATGAAACTGGATTTCTTTCTTATACATAAAAACAAACTCAAAATAAACTAAAGACCTAAATGTGAGAACTGAAACCATAAAACTCCTGAAAGAAAATATAGGCATTCATTTCTTTGTCATCAGCCATAGCAGTATTTTTCTAGGTGTATCTCCTCAGGCAAGGGAAGCAAAAGCAAAATTAAACTAATGCGAGTACATCAAATAAAAAGGTTTTGCAGAGCTAAGGAAACCATCAACAAACAAAAAGGCAACCTACTAGATGGAAGAAGATACTTGCAAATGATACATAAGGGGTTAACATCCAAGAAGTATAAAGAACATATACTTCTCAATATCAGAAAAAATCTCCCAAATAATTGATTAAAAATGGGCAGAGTGGGGCACCTGACTGACTCAGTCAGTTAAACGTCTGGCTCTTGACCTCGGCTCAGGTCATGATCTCAGTTTGTGAGTTTGAGCCTCACATTGGGCGCCACGCTGGCAGTGTAGAGCCTGCTTGGGATTCTGTTTCTCTCTCCCTCTCTGACTACTCCCCTTGCTCATGTGTTCTGTTTCTCTCCCAAAATAAATAAGCTTAAAAAATTTTTAAAAAACTGGCCAGAGGACCTAAATAGATATTTTTCCAAGGAAGGGATACAAATAGCCAACAGACATATGAAAAGATGCTCAACATCACTAATCATCAGGAAAATGAAAATCAAAACCACAGTGTTGCAGAATCAAACCATCACCAAACACCTGTCAGAATGGCTAGAATCAAAAGAGAAGTAATAACAAGTGTTGGTGAGGATGTGGAGAAAAAGTAAACTGTGCATACCATTGGTGCAAATGCAAATTGATGTAGCCACTGTGGAAACCTGTATGAAATTTCCTCAAAAAAACTAAAAATAGGATTATCAAATGATCCATTAATTCCACTACTGAGTACCAAAATAAAATGAAAATCTTAATTTGAAAAGATTTATGCACCTGCATGTTTATTGCAGCATTATTTATAATAACCAAGATATGGAAGCTGGACCCAGGTGTACATCCATAGATAAATGAATAAAAAAGAATATCCATATCTATATCTGTATCTTTTTCTATATCTATAGATGCATACACACACACATATAGTGTGTATATATATAAAATGTATATATATACTGTGTGTATATATGTATATACAATAGAGTGTTATTCAGCCATAAAAAAGAATGAGATCTTAACATTTGCAACAATGAGTATAGACCTAGGGGGTATGATACTAAGTGAAATAAATCAGGCGGAGAAAGACAAATAATATATGATTGGAATTTAAGGAAAAAAATGAACAAAGAAAATAAGAGACAGACAAAAAAAAAAAAAAAAAAAAAAACCAGACTCTTGAAGACAGAGAACAATGTGGTTATTGCCAGAAAAGAGGTAGGTACTGAGGAGGATGAGATACATAAAGGATATTAAGAGTACATTTATCTTGATGAGCACTGAGTAATGTATAGAATTACTGAATCATTGTACATCTGAAACTAATGTAACACTATATGCTAATTATACTTCAATAAAAAACAGGTCAATTATCTTCTTCCTGTTGACTTCTTGCTGATGCTATGTTGCAGTATTAGTGATTGTGTGTGTATTTGTGTGTGTGTGAACTTGCCAGCTATTAATTACTTGTAACTCTAAAAATTTATAGATTTTGTTCAGATTTACAAGAGTAATACAAAAATAAAAAATTTTATTTTAGAACATTTATAAATATAAAACCTAGGAATATAATCCTAATACCCTGGAATAAATATTGTTAAAATGCTGTTGTATAAATTTGGAAACAGGAGGGCCTTTTCAAACTGGTCTTCACTATTTTATTCCAGTTAATAATAGTCTTGACTATTTTCTCCTGTTATTAAATGTTTCGCCAATGCATGTTTTATTGTATACTTTGTATAATGCATATGATGAGTCTTGTGTTTTTCTTTTTTCCACTGTATCAGGATGTTCGAGTACCACTAGGTACAGCTGAACACTCCAAGAAGGATAGGTTTTACAGAACTCCGTGTTTAGTTTCCCTTTATATAATTCCTATACTACCTAACATGAATTATTCAATATTATTTAAACATGTTTTCATAATTATGATACTCTTATTCTTGTTCATTTTTATTGAGACACAATTATCTCAATAATTTTGAGATATACATGCATATATGTATGTATGTTGTATGTATATCTCATAGTACATATACATGTACATACATACATATCATATATATACATCATGTATATATATATAATAGTTTCAGGTATGCAACATAATGATTCAGTACTTGTATATATTTTGAAATAATCACCACAATAAGTCTAGTTAACATCCATTACCACACAGTCACAATTTTTTGTTTTTTAGAGAGCAAGTGAACACAGGGGAGGATCAGAAGAAGAGGGAGAAAGAAAATCCTAAGCAGACTCCACACCCATCATGGATGGCATAGCCCAAGCTCACTACTTTGAGATCATGACCTGAGCCAAAATCAAGGGTCAGATGCTTAACTGACTGAACCACCCAGGCACCCCCTTAGTTACAATTTTTATTCTTATGATAGAACTTCTAAGATTTGCTTTCTTAGCAACTTCTAAATATACAATGCTGTATTATAACTGTAGTCATCATGCTGTAAATTAAATTACATCCTCATGACTTGATTATTTTATTACAAGAAGTTTGTACCTTTTGATCACCTTCTTCCTTTTCACCTAACCGCAACCTCCCATGTCTAACAACCACCTATTTGTTCTCTGTATCTATGAATTCATTTTTTTGTTGGTTATGTTTAGATTCCATATATATGTGAGAGGACATGGTATTCATCTTTCTCTCTTTGATTTATTTCAGTTAACATAATGCCTTCAAGGTCCATCTATGTTGTCTCAAATGGCAAGATTACGCTCCTTTCTCCTACAGTGATGAAATAAAATCCTAAAGTTTTTTCAAACAGAATGTGTCTTTAATTATCTTTGCAAACTTCTATCAGTGTTGAAAAAATTAAATGGCTCTAAGACATTTTAAGGTCAAAAGTACCAATTTTAAATAACTCTTATAGCAGGATTTTAAGTAGGGCTTTAAAGTTCATTTTTTTTCAATAAACTTCAAGTATTTTGTCAAAATAACTAAAAATACTGCTATAATTAATTATACTGTAATGGTTTTTGAAATTCTTCCTTTGTATTTTTTTGCTGATGAGAAAAGCTTCCTATCTGCTTTCTATGACAGGAAGCAAAATACTGAGAAATACTAGTGTGGCAGTCAAGGATGTGCACTGCTCAGGATCTACCTTAAGAGAGAACACATATTTAGGATCCATCTCAGCATTCATGCTGAGGTCATATTCTGGCTGAACTTCTATCAGTCTCTGACAGTACACTAGTGAAACTAGATTCCAGCCGTGCTTACCTAATGCAGTCCTATACTAATGGTCAGTTTGTGCCCTGGGGTTACACATTGGCCTGTCTAAGACTTTCTAAAAACTATACAGTAGTCTGAGGAGGCTCTACCTCGTATTTCTTTCCCTCTTCTTTCACAGGTATCAGGTCTGTGTCACAATCTGAGAGCCTTCCCTGCCTTCCTGCTCACTCTCCCCTTTATGTTTTGCAGGCATTCCTCCCAATAAATGGCTTGCAGTTCTATTCTGTCTTCATATCTGCTTCTAGGGGACACAAACTGATACAGTTTTTATGTATCTACTTAGTTGTTTATAATTACAGTGGTGTATTTATTGAGGTGTATGGTCAATGCTATGTAATACATTGCATTTATTATTTTTCATTCAAAAACAAGTCGGAATACCTTAAGCAAATAAGAAATTAATATGATCTAAAGAATGATAGAAATTAATGTTATTAATAAAGCTAATAGTCAATAAGAAATTCCTATCAGTTCTAAAAAATGTTTTAAACAGATGTTTCTTGTATCGGAGATTAAAAACTACAAACATCAGACCACAGTATAATGAACAGGAAACATGATCCAGACATGAGGGCTCAGCATCAAGAATTCTCTGGTCACCACCCCAGTTGCCAAAATCTGAGAAAGAGACATTAGGGAATCCCATTCATTGTATTCTCAAAATACTAACAATTCCGAAGGTTTTGTGGTCGAGGAACTCCCACTTCCTGTTGACAATTTGAAGAGGTTGCAAGGGCTTAGCAATATAAAATGAAATCTGCATGTAGCCAAAATCCTACCATTATAGTTCCTTGGGAGGGTAAGAATATATTTCTAGATGCCTTCTCATTAAGGTAGAGTTTTTAAAAAGCCTGTAAGGAATAGTTTCATTTATAAATGAGAAATATATTTCATTCATTACATTTTAAAAAGAAAGAAGAGAATGTCTACTTATATTAAGACAATGCTTTAAAAATAGGTTTCAGGGGCGCCTGGGTGGCTCAGTCGGTTAGGCGGCCAACTTCGGCTCAGGTCATGATCTTGTGGTTCATGAGTTTGAGCCCCGTGTCAGGCTGTGCTGACAGCTTAGAGCCTGGAGGCTGCTTCAGAGTCTGTGTCTCCTTCTCTCTATGCTCTTCCCCTGCTTACGCTCTGTCTCTCTCTCAAAAATAAATAAACATTAAAAATAAAATAAAAATAGGTTTCAAACCAGTGGTAGGGCAGCAGCAAAAGCACTATCTGGAAAACAAAAGGTCAGCTAGCTTCCACTTGAGATTTTCCTTTCCATTTTATTCAAGCCCAAATAGGCTCTGTCGATTACCTACCATATTCAAGCCAATATTGCTTAGATATTGTTCCCTGTTTCTCATGGAAACTGAAGAGCTCATGACTGAAGCATGATATTGATCCTTTAGTTATCAAGCTGTGCTCATGTCCCTTCACCATCCATCTATCCCTTCTGACTGTATCACCTCCCAAAGACTGGCATAGGAGAGTCTGAGATGCATTCTTTACTGTCTCCATGGATCATACACATGTTCCAAATATTTGCTATGCATCTACCTCCAAATACAGTGATATCCTTAAGGAAAGGAATCTGTATTCTTCTCAATGTTGCTTCCCCTGTACCCTTCCCAGTTCTTGGTTGGCACTTAATAAATGTATGTTGCAATTAGAGTCATCTAATACCCACTTTTGATATAGTTCATATCATGAACTCTTTCCCCAAAAAATGTATTTCCAGCAAATAACTATAGTCTATTTAAGTAAGCTGTATTATAATCATATTTTAAGATTGTCTCTCCAATGCTACGTCTGCATTTTAATCTTATGTATTATCTTACAGCAAGAGTGGGGACCTTGCTGGTGCATCAGTGAGGATGCCCCTGTGAGTTCCTCACTGCCAGTCAATGGCAGAGTTCTGAATATAGTATATGAACTCATGACTGTGTGGGTGGCATGCACCCACACCAAGTAAATACAGACTAATTTATTAAGAAAATAAACTTTCAGAAAGTATAATGTGTAAGTGCATTCCTAATCTTTTTTTGTCTTGAAATTTCTTGAGAAAAAATAGTTACATTTCAAATTAAAAATTATCTTACTTTACAGAAGGAATCAACTTGTTTTCATGTGATCAAAATCTATGAAGTCTAAATGTGGATACAAGAGCCCTCATATATCTATTAGTTACTCCCTTTCAAAGTTGTGTCCTATGGTGCTTTAAATTTTTCAATTTTAAAAATCCTAAGAATGCCCTTTCTTTAATTATTATATTAAAATTTTATAGCTGTCACAATGGAACAAAAACCCTTCCTTTAAATATAGTTTTCCAGAAGTCGGTGCTTGGGTATGATGTTTACTTTCTTGGTAGAATAACACCTTTTGGTAAATTACAAGTCCATTTCAGTAGAAATGCTGTTTCAAATATTCAAATTAATTGAATGTTTTGTTTCCATATCTGTGTCAAATTATTGCATGGAAAGAACAGTATTAATAATCACAATTATCATACCTTACATTTCCTGAGTATATTTATTAGTTACATATGTTTATACATTTATATTTTATAATCCTCATGACAAACCTATAAGGTAGAAATTATGTCTATTTTAGGGTTGGAAAAGTAAGACTCAGAAATTTAAGTGACTTCAACATCTGACAGGGAGTAAGTACATGAATAAACTGCAATTTGCAAATCCAAAGTGAATGCCCACAATCCCCTACCAGGTAACTGTGGGGTCATATTGAGTGTGTGGGCTATGGACAGAGGAGTTTGAGTTTGCATCAGTAAGAATTATGCATGTATTCAAAATACCTTTCCTTTCATTGTTCAAAGACCAAAGATGAATTGAATTGTTAAAAATAAAACCAACTTAATACAATGTATACCTTTACTATTAAATATAGAATGAAATAATACAGCTTATTGTTGATAAGCTAAAACTGTGTCCATTTCTTTTTTGTTCAGTAAATTTGTATCAACTATGCTTGATAGTTTTGTTGAAACCACATGACAATCCTAGCTGAGCTTAACTGAAATATGAAAACCTTTCAAGACAAAATAAAAGGCAAGACCATGAAAAACAGAGGGCAGTGGACATAAGGTTTTTAAGAGAATGGTTAGAAAAAAGAATTAACCCAAAAATAGATAAAGGAAGGTTTATTTAAAGAAAAAGAAAAAAAAACCTGATCAATAATGCAAGTGATAGATGAAAACAATTAAAATATATCACTCTTCTGGTAATAAGAGTGAATTAGTTAAATACTAAAAATTATGGGATCTCTATAGTAAATAAATTCTTCTTAAATTGTTATACACAATGGTTTATATACTTTTTAAGTTTTAAGTATTATTTTTCAAACAATTTAGAATTTTATTTCAGTTTCAACTCAAACTGGTAGTGTCGTTTTCTACCAAAGAAGGATTGGTTATCAAATATTCTTCATCACTACAATTTAGATGGAACTCAGAGATATGTGAGCTAGTCTCAGGGGGCCCATCTATAGCATATAGAGGAGGAAATGTGGTTCTCATCACAGAAAATAGCAAACAATGTGCAGGGTGTTTTAGATAGAAGAAAAATCTCCTCAGCAGTATATTTGATAGAAATTGTGTGCTGAAACTAACCTGTGAACAGCTGCAAAACCAGATTCAGAACATGTTTTGCAAGTAGACTATGGTCCCTGAAACAAAGCAGGTCTACCACTGCTGGCCTGGGACAGAAGCTGTGGGAGACACACAAAAGAGAATGTGCATAACCCACATTCCTTCTGTATCTTTATATAACTTCCCATTTCCCATGATCAGAAACAAAAGCATCTTGCCAGTTACAACTGGAGAGGGGTATTTAAGCTCATTGGGTTTCTTCTACGGTAAAAATCTATGTCAAGAGTTTGATGCCCAGAGTTTTGATGGTGTCTCCTTTACAACTGAAGGGACTTGTCAAATACATACAATAAAAGCTTAAAGAACTACATAAGGCATTATTAAATCACACATTTCTTATATGTAAAAACTTCTGCTCTTTTTGTTAGTTTTAGAGACTTCATCTGAACGGGAAGAAGTTGAGCTGAAGGCATTTACTTGCATGAGACACTATTTAAGGAGAGAGGCGAGGCAAACATGAAACTGAAATTTTCATAACAAAGAAAAAGATAAAAGAAAATAGTTACCCTTTGTTTAGTCTCTGTTAGAGAACAAATACTCATAATTAAACTGTAACTGGAATCAAAATGTAGTTTGGGATAAACAACCTACATGGCCTCCAAGATAAATTACAGTACTCATTTCTCTATTGTTGGTTTGTTCTCTCCAGTTTTCACCAGGAAGCAGGACTGTGGGGATTCTGTACTTGTATGTCACCACTAAGCAGGTTCTCTTATGCCAGCAAGCTTAGCAACTTGTTTGAGTCTAGCCACTTGCTCACCATCTGGAACTACTTCATATGCCCATTACCAAAAAAAAAAAAAAAAAAGAGAGAGGGAGATGGACAGAGAGGAATGAAAAAGGAGGGAAGGAGAGAAAAAGGATGAGTAACACTATTTGTTCTGGGTTGTCTTTCTTTTGCAGAACTTGCTGTGTGCCTACCCAGGCATCCATCCCACCTGGAGTCATGATTTATCTGATATTAGGTTCGACTACAGAATTATTCCCTAGAAATATGTAAGTTCTGGATCCCATGTCATTACTCCAGATTTCCAAGAGAAGAACACAGGTTTACTTTTTTAACATTTAATTTTCAGTCTTTTGCAGCTTTTAGCCTCTATTCCTCAATTTGCCATGATCCTCATGAAGGTATGTAGGATATGTGAGGAGAATTGACAAAGGGGACTTTTTCTGAAGAAGATATAGCCTACATGGCATGTACTTTGGCTCACATTTTACCATGTACTGGGGGTAGGGCATGGGAGGTGGGATGGGATGGGGTGAGAGGGTACAGCCAGCTGGTAGTCTCAGAGAGACTAAACTCCATTTTAGTTACAACATGCCTTTCACCAAAATGTTTGTCCATGCTAGCCATTTCTTAGGACAAACAGAATGAGGGAACTGATACAACATACTTTTTTTAAAAAAAATTAATGTTTATTTTGAGAAAGAGAGACAGAGACCTAGACAGAGACACAAAGCACAAGAGGGGAGGGGCAGAGAGAGAGGGAGACACAATCTGAAGCCGGCTCCAGGCTCTGAGCTGTCAGCACAGAGCCTGACGTGGGGCTCAAACTCTTGAACACTGTGTTCATGACCTGACCCGAAGTCGAACTGAGTCACCCAGGTGCCCCAATACAGAAGACCCTTTGGTTAAAGCTGCATCTGTTTAAAATTTGTGGAAAACCATTAAAGTTTTAGTACTCACTCAACATTTTGATTCGTAACTAGCATTGGATAATTTAATGCAGAAAAGGCTTACACATGATGTTATACTTATAGCCTAAAGAAATTTCCAGGTATTAAATTTGAAAAGTATTGACCTTAGTCTTCTGGCTGATTTTGACTGTTTCACAGAAAAGGAGAGAAGTTCCTTCTTGACCTCCCTTAAGTAGGGGTTAGTAATTAAGGTGCACATGCCAAACAGTACCTGAGGACTTATTTTCATTGGTCTGCATGCTAGTAGCCTTCTCTTGAGACAATAATCACCAGCTGCGTTTTGTAACATGTGAGAATATGTGGGTGGACTAACCACTTCCCCACTTATCTCCTGCTTAGTCTCAATATCACTGTACCCCACCTGGCCCTCCAGAAGCGCAGGTGCTACTATTGAGGCCCCTCCCTTATTTAAGGGATAGTCAACTTCAGCTGGACCCACAATTTAGTACTTGGTCCATCATCAGAATGTGGGAAGGGATGATAAAGTAAGAAAAATAAAACCAGTATTTGTTTAGCATCTTACACCTGCAGGATCATCTTTATAAATCTTCAAAGAAGTTAAAAGAACTTTCCCAGATGACAGAGTCATAATTGGTTTAGGTGATTGAAACCTATGACTTCTAACTCCAAATCTTGTCATAATTTCATTATATTTGATTCTGTGTCTTTCAAAAGAGGATAATTATTATTCTTTAGAAGAAATCTCTAAAACTGTTACTCTTAGGAAGCACTGCTCTGGATGCTATTAATTTGTCACAAAGAAAGTGTTTTGTGATAAACTCTCTGGGTATCTGTGTGTTAAAAACCACCTTCCCCCTCCCAGGACTTCTTGGAGCCTCTGGTATATTAATGCACGTTGTGAATCTTCTAGACAGAGATCAGGATAGCTGTACGTCGAAAATCTATATTTCACACAATGCATCTGTTAACATCTCTTGAATCAGTGTTCCACAGAACATGGGCAAAATGCTTTGAAATATCTAGGAAGTCCATTCTTATCAAAGGAAGAGAATGGCTTCATATACAAGGATAATTATAAATGTTATTAAAATGATCAGTTATGAAATGAAAAATATAGAATAAAGAAGTATCCTTTATCTGTATAACATAAAGCTTATTAACTGATTCGAACTGATTTTTTTGATATTTCGATGTCACATCTTTAGATCACTTTCTTGACAATGTTCTCATGGCAAAACGTTCTCATGGCAACAAAACCCATCACAATCCCAAACAAAGAATGCATGTCTAAGGACTATGGAAGGCTTTATGTGAATAGTCCTTTACTCACTGAAAACTGTTAATTTCTTATTAAAAGAGAATTTTCAGTGCCTAAAATGCACCACACATAATAGTAGATATAGAGAGGAACTTAGTATGACCTTCAAGGGCTTTATTGTCTCAAAAGGGTACCAGTCTAACAACAATTATAACAAACTCCTTTTTGGAGAAGGTATCAGACAGTGCTCCCAGACTAGCCCATATCAGTCGCCTGTATCAAGTAGCCAATTAAATGGCAATAGTATTACTCTAGTCTACTGTGGATTAAATAGAACTCAAAATTTGTCCTAAGTTTCTTTTGTGTTTGAGGGCAAAAGTTCTCCCCACATCTAGTGGTCTTGCCATTAACTATCCTTGTATAAATCCCTTTTCATATCCCTAAAAGATACATGTGCCCCTGGGATTTGTGTATAGATGAAGTCCAGTCTGTTGTACTTGGTAGTTGGCTAACGTCCCTGGAAAATTTTACTCCTGAACTCTGGGTTCTACTTCTGTTTTTTCAACATTCTAATTTTCCCTCTCCTCCCTCCTGAATAGTAGAATCTTTTGGACCATGAGGGGGAACATTAAAAAAAAGAAAAAACTTCACCTCTGTCTAGGAAGGCAAGATAATGTCTCTTAAGCATCTCTGAAGAATGAATAAGGAGAATTCTGAAGGGAGACACTGAGGTGAAGATTGAGAAGAGAAAGGATATTCTAGACTGAAGGAATCCCTTATGTACAGTCATACAGTGAAAAAAGATAAACAAAATAATTGTATATGACTAGATTATAGGGTATTAAGGTAGAGATATGGTTGAACATGACAAGTACATACAAATATATGGACATTAAATATAAAAATATATTGTAGTAAAAATCAGATATAGATCTTAATAATTTTACTCTGGCAGTGACTTACAAGGTACAAATTGGGGGTAGGTGTAATCCTATTTGGGAAATGATGTGAGTCAACTTGGAAGTTGAACTAAGACTTTGCTATAAATAAAATGTGAATCCTAGAAAGTAGAATTTTTTTTTCTGCTTTGTTCACAACTATACCTTCAGCACCTGGAAAAGTGCCTGACACATAAATTGAATGAAAATAAACAGGAGAGGACTCATTATTTAGTTATCCATCCATCCATCTATCTATCTATCTATCTGGTACTGAATATACCTGCACTCTACTAAGCATATCTTAGGTCCCAAAAGAATGTATAAAGTGGAAATAAGAGAAGGCTGAGGATAGATATTTATAAACATGATTATTTAACAATGGGGTTAAGAAAAGGAACATTGAAGAAGTCTATGAAAAAAGTAGAGAGGAGATGACACTAACAATTTGTCACACTGAGAGTTAAAGGTAAATAAGATTTCAGTGATGCTACTAAGATGACTGCCAGTATTTTGATGCTTGGATATGGTTGACATTAACTGGTCATTGTCCAGTGGACTTTCCCACTTTTTACTGAAGTACAATTTATAAACAGTGAACTCACCATAAGAATATAGCTCAATAAAATTTGAAAAATACGACTGTGATTCACACCCTTATCAAAATATGAGACATTTTCACCTTCCCAAAAAGTTCCCTCAAGTCATTTCCCAGTCAGTTCCTCCCACAAAGAAGAGACCACTGCTGAGTTTTTTTTTCACCATAGATTTCTTTTGCCATTTCTTCTCTTGTATTATCACAGGCATATAAGGCCATCTGATTCTGTGCCACAAATCAATGATTTTCTCTCTGTGCTTGAATTTCGATAGTTTTTATTAACTATTCTTAAGTGTCCAATCTGCTGTTAAATTTATGCATTTAGAATGTTCATTTCAATTATGTTATTTTCAGATTTAAAATTTTCATTGTTTTGTTCATATTTCTTTGTTGAAAAATATATTTCTGTCTTTCCACACATTGTCTTTTTATTTAAACCCATCAATATATTTATAATAACTATTTTAAAGTCATTACATGCTAATTCCAACACCTGTTTCCTATCTGGGATTGTTTCTGTCCACTGTAAGTCTCCTGGCTGTGTCACATTTTCAAAGTCTTCTTTGTATATCCAGTAACTTATTATTTTGTTTTAGGCATTATGAATAATATATTACTTAGTCTAAATTATGCTGCCTTTAAAAAATGCTGATATTTGTTCTAGCAGGCAGTTAATTCGCTAGTAGCGCAATTTGATTTTGTTGAGGCTTAGTGTTATGCTTTGTTAAAATGATTCTCGAGTAGCCCTTACTTCAGGCCTAGGCTTGTCATACTCTTAAGGTGTGGCCATTCTGTGGTTTCAACTGAATGGATGGGTTTTTCAGAGAGGTATTTCCACTTAGGCTTGTTGGAATTTCAAAGTCTCCCAGCACTGGTCCACTTTACAATCTCCATTCATTTCATAGCCCCTCAGTAACTATGGTTTTCCAAGTCTCAAGGAGTTTTACCCTAAGTATGTCTAGCTTATCATTTGGCCAAAGATGGAAGGGTACCCCAGTGCGGATGTCTGGGACTTCTTTATTCTGCTCCCTGCTTTCTAGTATCTTTTTATCCAAATTCTGGCCACCTCAGCAGCTATAAATCTGGCTTGTCTTTCCTCTGCCTGGAGAGTCCAGTGTTCTCTAGCCTCTCGTTCCCTATGCTGCAGTTTGAGAAACGCCGCCAGGCAGCATGCCGCAGTGAATGTAAAACTAACTTGTATATTTGCCTTTTCTCAAAGATCAAACCTGCTATACTCTGTTGTACAAACTCTGAAATACCTGATTTTCACTTTTTCCCTAGATCCACAACTGTTTGTGGTAGGAGAATTATTCTAATATCCAGTAGCCTATCATGGTCAGGATGAGAAGACCTTTGCATTGGATTTTTTAACTGGAATGTTTTTGTGGTACCACATTATTTTCAGAATCATAAGGTGGCAAATGTCAGTCTTCCACTTTGTAACATGACAACATTGTCCCCAACTCTACATCTCTATAGTCTCTGAGGACATTATGGAGATTTATTGTACTTTAATCTTATGAAGCACTTATGAAGCACTGTTTTTACAAAGTCAAATAGTTCTTTACCTTTTCACCTGTATTAACATGTCTTTCAGTAATTCACAACCTTTGATTTATCAGAGGGCATTTTTTGGATCGCTTTGAGCAAAGATGGAAAAGAAGCAAATAACCAAATATGTTGATGAATGGAGTCCCTCAATGCTAAAACTGAAACTTAGGTCATTTTCATGACCACAGACTCAATGAGTCCATTGTTTTATACTTGCAATAAGTTAAGGGGTTTCCTTATGGACAGTCTATATTCACCAGTTGTATTGGAGTCACACACACATAGCTTAAGTTATGCATAACAGTGCACTCTGCCAAGTGACTGCACAGCTGGAGAGTTCATTGGGGGTAGCAGCTGGGTGAGGATCCTCAAAAGATGGGTGGGTATTGAAGGAGTTCTGTCTTGCTTTTGTACCCAGAAGGCTCACTATTAGCATCTTGCAGACACAAAGAAGAGATTAGAGTTTATTGTTCATTTTCCCCTCATGGGGAAGCCATGTATGTTTATGCTCTAAAGAGTGCACATTTTAAAGAAAAAGCCACTTTCACTGTGGAATTAACCAAATTGACTATCTTCCCACTTTGAATTCACTAGATAACTGCTAATCCCCACTTTACATTATGCTCTAAAGACAGCCAAAGGATTCTGAAGGCCTGAATTTCCAGGTTTTCTCATCTGTAATACAAATACCAGTTAAAGACATAATATCATTTTATGCTACTCTCAAAGGGCATCTAGGAAAGCTGGCTAGCATTACTGCAACATTTTAATTACTGGTGCTTACCACAATTTGCAATAATTACAGTTCATTTAGTGAGCTGGTTCTTAATTGCAGACACTGCTAAAGTAACAATTGAATAAAAAATAAAATGTATGTGTGTGCATGTGTGTGTGTATGTGTATATATATATATCACACATACATGATTGAGAAAGATGTAAGCTTAAAAAGAAAAAAAAAGAAACTAGCATATTCTAGTAGACCAATTTCTAAAGCAGAGATATTAAAATCAGTTTTCTAAACCAAAGGCCTAGATTTAATTTAATCATCAAAACAAGTTGCTCCACTATTTATTACATCCTCTTTCTTTAGCTAAATTCCTAATTCTGTGCTTTTTTTTTTTTGTATTAAAGCTCAATGAGTAAATTCTAGTATTAATGTAAGTAAACTCTCAACTAACTTCTATTCATTATCAGATAGCAAATCTCAAAGATAGAGATAATTCCTATATTAAAAGAATTTTAATCTCAAAGTAAAAGCAGTCGGGGCACTTGGCTGGCTCAGTTGGTTAAGCGTCTGACTCTCTATTTGGGCTCAGGTCATGATCTTAGTTTCGTGAGATGGAGCCCTGCATCAGCTCTGTGCTAACAGTGCAGAGCCTGCTTGGGATTCTCTTTCTCTCCTCTCTCTTCCCCTCCCTGCTGGTGCTCTTTCTCAAAATAAACAAACAAACAAACAAACATTAAAAAAGAGGAAAGAAAAGTAAAAACAGTTCAGGAAGCCTCAGTGAAACTCTGTTCTTTTTTTAAGTTTATTTTTATTTATTTTGAGGGAGAGAGAATGTGAGCAGGGGAGGGGCAGAGAGACAGGAAGAGAGAGAATCCCAAGCAGGCCTCTGTGCTGTCATCATGGAGCCCAATACAGGGCTCGATCTCAGGAACTATGAGATTATGACCTGAGCGGATAAAAGTAAGATACCTTGGAATAAACCTAACTAAAGAGGTAAAGGATCTATACTCTGAACACCATAGAACACATATAAAAGAAACTGAAGAGGACACAAATAAATCGAAAAGCATTTCATGTTCATGGATTGGAAAAACAACCATTGTTAAAATGTCCATGCTATCCAAAGCAATCTACACATTTAATGTAATCCCTATTAAAATACCACCAGCATTTGAGACACCTGGGTGGCTCAGTGGTTGGGCGTCCAACTTCAGCTCAGGTCATGATCTCATGGTCTGTGGGTTTGGGCCCCACATTGGGTTCTGTGCTGACAGCTCAGAGCCTGGAGCCTGCTTCGGATTTGGTGTCTCCCTCTCTCCCTGCCCCTCCCCTGCTCACACACACACTCTCTCTCAAAAGTAAATAAACATAAAAAAACTTTTTAAAAACCCACCAGCAGTTTTCACAGGGCTAGAACAAACAATCCTAAAGTTTTTATGAAACCACAAAAAACCCTGAATAGCCAAAGCAATCCTGAAAAAGAAAAATGAAACTGGAGGCATCACGATTCTGGATTTCAAGCTATATTACAAAGCTGTAGTCATCAAGACAGTATGGTACTGGCACAAAAGCGGACACACAGATGAATGGAACAGAATAGAAAACCCAGATATGGACCTACAACTATATGGTCAACTAATCTTCGACAAAGCAGTAAAGAATATCCAATGGAAAAGGACAGGTTCTTCAACAAATGGTGCTGGGAAAACTGGATGGAGACATGCAGAAGAATGAAACTGGACCATTTTAATACACCATACACAAAAATAAATTAAAAATGGATAAAAGGCCTAAATATGAGATAGGAAACTATCAGAATTCTATCAAAATAAAAAACCCATAGGCAGCAACCTCTTTGACCTCAGCCATAGCAACTTCCTACTAGACATGTCGCTGAAGGCAAGGGAAACAAAAGCAAACATGAGCTATTGGGACTTCATCAAGATAAGAAGTTTCTGCACAGTGAAGGAAACAACCAACAAAACTAAAAGGCACCCTATGGAATGGGAGAAGATATTTGCAAACAACATATCTGATAAAGGGTTAGTATGCAAAATCTATAAAGAATGTATCAAACTCAACACCCAAAAGCAAATAACCCAGTTAAGAAATGGGTTAAGAGGACATGAACAGACATTTTTCCAAAGAACACATCCAGATGGCTAACATATACAAGAAAAGATACTCATCTTTTCCACTCATTGTCAGGGAAATAAAAATCCAAACCACAATGAGATACTACCTAATACATGTCAGAATGGCTAAAATTAACACAAGAAACAACAGGTATTGGTAAGGATGCAGAGAAAGGGGAACCCTTCTGTTGGTGGGAATGTAAACTGGTACATCCACTCTGGAGAATAGTATGGAGGCAACTCAAGAAACTAAAAATAGAACTACCATACAATCCAGCAATATTAGGTATTTACCAACAGGATACAAAAATACAGATTCCAAAGGGTACGTGCACCCCGTTGTTTAGCAGCATTATCAACAATAGCCAATCTATGGAGAGAGCCCAAATATCCATTGACTGATGATTGGATAAAGAGGTGGTAGTGTGTATCTAAAAAAAGAAAAGCCAGTCACTTAACTGACTGAGCCAACAGGCACCCTGAAACTGTTCTTATTCCTTCTTCACTTCACAGAACACCAGATAATCAGGAGATTTTACCCTGTATAAATGTAGGTGATATGGGGGATTAGAATGTTTGCTGGGTGAGGAAGCAAAGGAAATTTTGAGTAAAGCTAAACCAAAGTGAAAAGATTAGTTAATGAGAGGATTTAGTCTCTTGATAAAAAATGTACATTAGGTTCTAGTACCTCTATCAGTCATACTTTTTGGATGTCTTGGAGCAACTCTCCCATATTCTGTGTTCCTGAAGACAGATAAAAAATAACACTGGGTTCAATTTTGCTCATAGAAATATCTGTGTTTTAATGACAATATAGTTTGATATACTTGAGAGCACTTTGAAATAGATAGGATGTACCAGGACACCTTTTGGGCAAGTTCCTAGAGTGCTGCTTAGTATGCCCAATTCCACTGCACATCATTGGCAGTTTTGTCCCAAAGGTGGGAAGCTTTGGGGAAGGACTGGGGGAACACAGACAACATGGAGAATAATTCTATCAGGTAATTCAGTAAACATAAGCATTAGCTTCTAAACTATGGAATTCTTTCATAAAACCATGTCTTCAAATGCAAAGTGAATTAGAAAAATAAAGCAATCAAGAAACCAAACGAATTAGAAGACAATTTTCTCTCTGCTCTTAGGAAGCTTCTTCTGAAAGCAAAAGAAAAACATAAGCCCTAGGCTAATTTCATGCATGTTCTCCAATGTCAAAATATTCTCAGTTCATATCTAGTTAACATCAAACGTTATTGTAAACTGATCCTCACACTTTTTAAAAATTCTGAATGATAAAGGAAAGAAAGTTTGGTTGACTTAAATAAAATGGGAAGATAAACATTTTTATCTGTTGGGCACATTTATGCATTTCTTTGCTGATACGGGATTGAAGGTGGTAACTCTTTCAAAAATGCATTCCTTCTCTAACATATAATATATATATATATATATATATATATATATATATATATATATATATATATATATAATGGACCTTTACCAAGTTAACAGTCGTTACTTTCTCAAAGCCACAAAACAAAGAAAAAACCCATCTCTACAAAAAAAGCTGTCTTTTGACTAGGTAGTTTTGATTAGAACAGGTAGTAATTTGAGAAGTGATGCACCTCTCAAAATACAACTTTATTCAGATTAAAGCAACATTGCAATCTTTGTAAGAAAAAATGACATGCTGGCTCTCAGAAAAGAATGTCCTGTTTATGGTTCAAATGTCTTAGTACTTCATGGAGTAGTATGAGGGAGGCAAATTGGCCCCAGTGATCAAGTGTGAAGCTATGAATCTTAAGGATCCTTTAAACCTGTGTGATCATGGGTGAGTTATTTAACGTAAGATTTCTATTAGTTAAGATTAAATATGAGTAATAATGCTTATCTTATAGTTGTTTTTTCATTTTTATTAAACAAATGGGTTAAATGAATTTATATGCATAAAGCAATTAAATCAGTGTTATAGCAAATATGTAAAAAGTGTTAGTTGTTATTATTATTATTGCTATTATTAAGTAGAAGACAGGAAACTACAGAGATTAGGGAACCTGAGCTCTATCCCAGTTTCTTAGCTCACTTCTTACAAAAACCATTCAAATGCCTTGAGCTTTGGATTCAATGATCGTGAAATGAAGGAGCTGCATGATATGATTACGTAGGTTCCTTCTTGTTTTAACTCTTTGCTGGCATGTGCACACTTGAGTTTTATGTAATGTTGGCTTTGAGTAAAAACTGGTATCTAGTGTGATTTTAGAATCCTTGCCATCTATTTTCTGTAGTTTCCTGCTCTCCAAGGT
Organism: Cryptoprocta ferox; assembly: GCA_028646485.1. NCBI lineage: Eukaryota > Metazoa > Chordata > Mammalia > Carnivora > Eupleridae > Cryptoprocta > Cryptoprocta ferox. The sequence goes on from CM053572.1 coordinate 62,048,863, forward strand.
GACTATACCAAAGTCTACCCGGTACCTTGTGCCAGCAGGAGAGGTTTTTTGGGAGTGGTATGTAACCATGTTCTGAATGCATTTTGAATATATCATAGATTCATTCTGCTTACAAGAGGGATTCCCTAGCAGTGACAAGGAATCATGAAAGTGCTAATGTTAAATTCCACCTTATAAGTAACAGTCAGCTTTCAATATATTATGCTGTGATAACAAATGACTCTCTAATATCAAAACTTATAACAACAATGATTTAACTTCTTATTCATGTTAACATGCCAGCTGATGCTATTTATAGTCAGCTGAAATTAGAATTGTCTGTCTCTACTTTACATGTCTTCTCATACAACCATCCAGGATGAAGGAACTGCACTTACATGAATCATTACATTCTCCAGGCAAAGGTTAAGAACAAGAGAGTTGGCAAACACATGCAAGGGTTCTTAAAGCTTTTGATCAAAGTGGCTTACTTTGTGTCCATTGACATGCCACTGAATAAATCAATTCACAAGGCCAAGTCCAAAAGCAATGAATAGTGATATACACCAGGAAGATGGAGTGAATAGTTGGGAGAAATAATGTAATCTGTCACAGTTTTCAAAAGACTTTCTCCAGTTCTTAGGGTTATTAAAAAGCCAAATCCTTCTAAATGTAATCAATGCAAATATTCCTTCTTCACAAAATGTTCTTTAATTTCTCTAGTCAGTGGTTCACTGTATTCCTATAGCATCTTATATGTATCTCTCTGATGATACATATCACAGTGTATTATAATTAGAATTACTGCATTAGGAGAATTAATAGTGCCTTATTAAAGGGCACTATTTAATAAAAGTAGCTCTAGGGGAAAAAGTCTTAATTTCTAACATTTGTCAGTGCCCATGGTGTAAATATTATACCAGGACAGATTTCAAATGGCCATCATGTTAATCGCGAAGCATGGAATTTGGAAAAGATGTACAGTAACACGACATTATGTATGATTTCCAGCGTATAGAAATAATAGATGTAACTAAACTCAAATACACAGATAATGGTAATATGTAGTAAAATGATAAAGTGATGAGTTTTTAATATTACCTGCATCTTAATTTACATAATGTAATAATAGCATAGTGTAATAATACATTTATGTAATTTAATTTTTTTAGTAACAACAGTGTTTTTGACAAATTGCAAAATTCCTGCAATTACAGCCGTTGGTTCTCATGAACAGATACAAGATAACTCCAATACACCACTGAAATTTTGATGTCAGTGTTTATCTTTCTGTTAAAGATTGGGTGCCCTTTAAAGACAGGGACTGAGTCTTAATTATCTTTTTATTCACAGTGTCTAGCATGGTGCCTGGCATTTGGTAGGCTCAATTAATGTCAGTTAAATAAATGAGTGAGGAAAAAAGTGAATTAACAGGCATTGTAGAGAATAGTAGAATGGATAGAAACAAATTTCACCGGTATGGTATTACTTCTAATTGAGAGAATAACAGAAGCCTCAGGTTCACACATATTCCATAAGGATAAGAGAAAAAAAAAAAAAACAGGCTTGGATATAACAACCAGAGATATTGTCACTCAGAGATTTATTTTATCTTTCTTTTTTTTAATGTTTTATTTTATTTTTGAGAGAGAGAGAGAGAGAGAGAGAGAAAGCATGCACATGTGAGCATGAGACAGAGATGGAGACATAGAATCAGAAGCAGGCTCCAGGCTGTCAGCACAGAGCTAAATGCGGGGCTAGAACCCATGAACCGTGAGATCCTGACATGAGCCAAAGTTGGTCACTCAATTGACTGAGCCACCCAGGCACCCTTTATTTATTTGTTTGTTTGTTTATATTTATTTATTTATTTATTTTTGATAAAAAACTGAACACTATTGAATAACTCCTTTAGTGATAATAATAGTACTCCTTTACTAAGTACTATGTGCCAGGTGTTAAGTACATTTACATTATTTTGTCCTTGTAGGAACTGTATGAAGTTACACTGTAACCCTGTTTTATATAGATCAATACACCAAAATTTAGAGAAGCTAAGTAACTTGCTTAGGATTCAAAACCAGAATGAATTAGAGCCAGAATTTTATTCTGAATCCATCTTATACCAGAGTCTTTTTCCTTGTTCCTGAGGAGAGTTGGGGGAAGTAACATTTCCTGCTCTAATGGACATATATATTTTATTTCTAAAGTGTGTGAAGGCTTTTATTTTTACATACTCTGATGCGCCTCCTCTAGGCAGAACTTTTCTTTAATGATGCCAAACTTAGCAATAACACCAGGCCACTGAATATTACTATAGGTCACCAATTCATCAGTTACTTTCTATTTATAATCTGATAATATGAACACTCTTCATTCATTAAACCAAGAAGTAATCCTAATCCTTCATCATGCTGATAAGAAATAAAATCTTTGTTGCTTCCAATAAGAAGTCCTCTTAAGGTTTTTGTCTACCTACAATCTGGTTTTTGCAGGCTTGCTTAATAGAGCCTTGCTCACATGTTGAATTTGCTAATGTTTCACACAAAAATAGTAAACAAGTTAATAACATTCACAGTAGTTCAGGAAAATGATCGTTAGAGATATGGCAAAAGAGTGACTTACCTACCTACTCCTAAAGAAAGCAGATGAATTGTATAACTGGATACCAAAATAGAGTCATAGATCAGAGAAGTAAAATATGGATACTTTTCAACAATTTGATGAAAAAATAGGCCTTACTCAGTTTTGAAGAAATAGCTTATCAATCTGTCAAAATAGTAACTTTTCCTAAATATTATAAACAAGACTGCCTGCTGAGTTAAGAATACAAGGCTAAAATTACATGAGCAATACGGTTGGATCTTCAAAGTAAAGCAATTGTCATAATATCAATAGAAAATCTATTGTACCTTGGCTTTTATGCTGCCACATAACTGGTTTGCTTCTGACACCATGTGAAATAGTATTATACTTTGTAGTGCCTAGTAAATTGCCATGTTGAAGTAGTGGTTCTATAAATACTTCTTGTATTGAATGCGTGAGTTGGAACTGGTTAAATTTCTATTTTTATAAATGTCTTATATTAAAGGATCTTATATTAAGGATCTTATATTAAAACAAAGAACTGAATGACATGGCGTAAGTAGAATTACAATATGGCACACTTTATAACTTTATGTATATTATTTTCTTATTTATGACATGGTCATAAAGTTTGTTCAGAAATTAACCATGGGTTTTTTATGCTGGATAAGACAAAGTAAGACACTTTATCCTTTCTTTGTCACTGAATGCAGCTATAAATCCTGGAGAGAATGCATTGAGCAACTGTCTGAGAACTATGAAGAGTAAAAAGCAGAGCAACTGGAGAAGATCAGAATTTGAACTATAACTAAACTGGCAGTGAATTTATCTTTTTATTTCCTTTAGCAACTCTAGGCCTAGACTCAACTCATCCTGAAATTTGGAGGTGGACATCAGCATGGATAGAGGAAGCACTAAAAGACACTGTCTAGTTTAGGGGTAGAGAAAAGGTGTATCCTATTAATATTACTGTCTTAGCAGGGGACCTACAACTCTACAACTCTGAAGAAGGACAACCTTCCCATCAGGATCTGTAGTCCCATGTAGGTTGGACAAACCCCTGTTTCCCTTTCCTCTCTCTGGTCTCCTGCTTCTTGACCGTGGGTGAGGGTGTAATAATATAAAGTGCAGAAGAGAGAAGCACAACTCAATCTCCAGCTTTCTGGACATAAAGTATTGGGGATATCGATGAAAAGAGAGAAATCTAGAGAGATGACCATGAAAGTTGTTTATAAGCTCCTGGGCTTACTCCTGAGTTTTGTATACATGGACTTGACCCTACACATTATACTAAAAGCTCCGGGAACTGAAATAAGAACAGACTACCACCAATCTTAGACTGGCAACTGGGTGTAGCAAACACAGGACAGATATAAATAACATTTCAAAGGCTTTGAAAATGGAACTGACACTAAAACCACAACCCTCAAAAGGCTAGTTAGAACCTGTAGCCTGAATCCAAATTAGTTGATTGCCTTCTAAACCAAATACCAACATACTCCTAAGGATTTCACCAAGACCCAGACTATCATACCATAATATTTAACTTTTCAGAATACAATTCAAAATTTCTCAGCATAGGAAGAACCAGGAAAATTTTAACCATCATAGGAGACTCCAATACCCAGATGATACAGAAGCCAGATTATCTGACAACTTTAAAGCAGCTATCATGAATTTCATAATGATGCAAGAAATAAGGGCAAACACTCTATAAATGAATATAAAGATAGAAATTATCAGAAAAGCAATAGAAAATCAAAAGAAAAACCAAATAAAAATTTTGGAACTAAAAATTAAAATATTAAAAATAACAAAACTCAGATGGGTTCAAGAGCAGAATAAGGATGACAAAAGAATGAATCTGTAAACTGGAAGATAGAGGATTAGAAATTATTCATTCCAAATATAAAGAGAAAATATAATGGGAAAATATATGGACAGAATCCCAGGGACTTGTGGAACAATACCCAAAGTTTTAACATTTACGGTATATGGTCCCGTTTCTGGTCCCAGGAGAAGAAAAATATCTAGCAAGAAAAGAAAATTCAAATAAATAATGGCTTAAACTTCTCAAGGTTGGTAAAAAAAACAAAAACAAAAATCTATGGTTTTAATAAACTCAGTAAACCCCAAATAGGATAAACATAGAGAAATTCAGGTCCAGATATATCATAATCAAATTGCTGGAGACTAAAGAAAAATTTCTTGAAATCAGCTGGAGAAGAATGATGTGCTATATATAACAGAACAATAATTTGAACGATTATGGATATCTCTCTAAAACAATGGTAGCCAGAAAAAAATGCAACATTTAAAAAATGCGAAAACCAACAGTCAACTTAGCATTCTTATCCAGTGAAAATACCCTTCAAGAATAAATAAATGTATGTGAAATAAATACATTCTAAGGAGTAGGAAACTAGGAGAATTCACTGTCTGAAGACCTGCTTTAAGATATTTGACAGGAAATTATTCACAAAGAAGGGGAATTTTTTCAGAAGTAGACTTAAAACATTTAGGAGAAAGGAAAAGAAATAGAAATGTTACCTGGGTAAATATAATAGAATATACTTCTCTTTAGTTCTTTAAATATTTTTCACAGTTGAAAGAAAACATAATATTTTCTCAAGGTGTTTTTAATGTATGTAGATATAATATACAAGCCAAACATAACCTAAAGAAGCAAAGGTAAAGGGACATCTAAAATGGTAAGTTTTCTACATTCTACTTGGGATTCTAAGTTAATTCTAAGTAGACTGTTAAAAGTTAAGTCTGTGTACTATAACCTCTAGAACAATTACTAAAAAATTCATAAAAGATATATAGTCCGAAAACAATAGATACACAAATATGGAATACTAGAGGAGGAGAAAGAGAGATCTAACAGTCCAAAGAACAGGGAAGGAAAAAGAAATAGATTAAAAAACCCAGCAACACAAGGAACAAACAGAAAAACATACAATGGTAACCTGAATCCACATATCTAACTACAATTAATGTAAATGGTTTACATAAACCACTTAAAAGACAGAGATTGATTATTAGAGCTGATTTTTAAAAAATGACCAAATTGTAATAGTTCATTTTATGTTTCCACTTTGTTGGCCCATAAGGTACTCAGATATTTGATCAAACATTATTTTGGATGTGTACATGAGGGTGTTTTTGGATGAGATTAATATTTGAATCAGTAGACTGAATAATGCAGATGTCTCTCTCTAATGTGGGTGTAATTTTCTCATTCCATAAAAGGCCTAACTAGACCCTGCTGAGAAGAAGAAACTCCTTCTGTCTGACTATATAATCATAAGGTTTTTAATCAGATGACGTTACATTAGGGAGATTACCCTAGTGGAACTTAATCATATGATCCCTTTTAAAAAGTTCTGGATATCTAGAGCCTGTCTGACTGGTAACTGTTGTCATATAGTCATTCTTAAGCACAAGGAAGCTGGTCTAAAGTTTCTAAGACTGTTTGTGATTAGCTCATTTCCATATTTCATTACCTGAAGAGTGGTATTTTCTCTAATTAATCATTGTCTTGACCACAATAGGTTATCACTGTATACTTGCTGAATTAATGAATATAAAAGGCATTAGGGTACCATAGTGAAACTCTTGGTACCCTCACCAAATATAGCAGGTGAGCCCTGCCCCATTCTTGGGCAACTGCAAGTTCTTGGTAGTTTCTAATGGGCAACTCTGGCATGATTTCTCACATGCTGCTCTCTCCTTTTATGCTAGCTCTCATCTTGAATCCTGATTCTCCTTGTACCATCATTCATATGCACCTGAATACGCAGTTAAGAGTCCTCAGTAGATCCATCTGTGAATCATCATTTTGTATTCTGTACTCATATCACGAATCAACTGCAGATTTGAAATAACTAGAATAATGTTTAAAACCCTCTTAGCAAACTCATTAAGTCTTGAATTTATGTACTCACCATTGTACTTTCTACAGGCACTTGAAATTAATCATTCACTACATGTATACACACTGGGAAATAGCAAGTCTAAGCCAGAAGAAAGCCATATGCGGTGTAGGCAATGAGTTTTAAGGAGTAGCCAAACAAGGATAAAGATTTTTTCCAGAGGTGCTGGAAGAGGCTTTGAGTTCTACTATTCAAGGGAAGACCTTCAATAGCACTTGCTATGAGAGGCCAAATACCCTCTGTACCAAGCACACATTCTCATTCTCAGGAGAGACATCTATTTTACAGTAGAGAATCTGGCTGCCAGGTAATAACCAGGATGTATTCACTACCCACACAAAACAGCCTGGACAATTTCCATTCCTGACACGTAGAGACTTTTATAGTGGCCAGCCCCTAATGCTCCTGGCTCCAGAAAAGTGCCCAGAGTGTATTCCATATCCTAGGTTAGGTCATACCAGAAGGAAAACCTGAGCCAAGATTTCAAGGGCAAGTTATTTATTAGGGCAGTGCTCCCAGGAGAAACTGTTAATGGAGTTCAGAATAGGGAGGAAGAGGAACCAAGAAAAGGGGCACTACCAGGTACAGTTCCAGGCTCAGCCAGATTCCAGAAAAAGCTGTGGAGGATAAATAGCAGGTGAGTTTGTCATGTCTCAAGGCAAAGGACTGGGCTCTGTATCTTTTTATCAGACTCCCTGTCACTCCAGAAAGACATTAAACTCCCAGGCATTTCCAGCTAACTCCCTACAAGAGCAAAGTAGCTCCAGTAACCCCAGTGCAATCCTTTGAGAGATGTTAGAATGAAATCTACAGAAGGTAGAGCACACATCATGGTTAAAGGGCATTGAGGGATCTAGCCAGGGTACCAAGCAGGGGGTTGGGTGTGGGGCAGGAGGAACCAATATCTAACTTAACTTGTGTAGGTTCCTGGGCAAATGCTCATCTGTGTCCTACGATCTGTCTCTCACTTCTACATCTCTCCTCCCAGCTGTTCCTCAGAGAAATCACCCTATTGCTTGTGTGGACTTTTATGTAGGGAAATGGGAAAGACTTCATGGATTAAGATATGAACCAGTGCTACAAGTCATCATAACTAATATAAATGAAAACAGGTGCAAAGGAATTTAGGCTCCAAGAACAAGTTCTTCACACCAACATTATGTTCATTAATGGGCTGTTTTGGATGCTTCCTAAAGATCCCTGAAGACAAAGTGCTTTAGAAGGCAGTATGTTAAAGCACATAAAACAGCATAGGCTTCAGAATTAGGAAGACAAAGTTGGCACCGATGACCTCTGCCCCAGTGTTTTTCCCTGGAGATACTGTTACATGGCAAAAGGGATTTTGCAGGTATAAATAAGACTGCTAATGGGATGACATCAAGATGGGGAGATTTTTCAGGTTGTCCAAACCTACTGAGGTGATTCCTCTGTGAGCCTCCAGGTAAGATACAAGTATGGCTAACATGCTGATTTCAACCTGGTGAGACCCTAAGCAAAAAGTTGCAGTTGAGCCCACCCTGAACATCTGACCTACAAAACGGTGAGAGAATAATATTGTTTTGAGCACTTTTAATATTGTTTAAATTATAATTTGTAATGCAGAATACTAATACAGTATGTTCAAATTCTAACATTATTACTGCCAAAATGCCGTAATTGTGTATTCTTTTCTCCAAGGCTGCTATAACAAAGTACCACACATGTGGTGACTTAAAAGCAACAGAAATTTTATTTCTCGTAGGTTCAAAGGCCTGAAAACAGGACCAAAATCAAGATGTCACTAGGACTGTGCTCCCTCTGGGGTCTCTCAGAGAATCCAGCCCTTACATCTTACATCTTCTGGTGGCTATTGGAATTTACTGGCTTGTGATTGCATCACTTCATTCTCTGCCTCTGTCTTCACATGCCTCCTTTTCCTTCTTCTCCCCAATCCTCCCTCCCTCCCTCCCTCTGTGTGTGTGTGTGTGTGTGTGTGTATGTTTGTGTGTGTGTGTGTGTAAAATCTCCTACCTTCCTTTTATAAGAATACATGTCACTGTACTTGGGGATTTTCTGGATGATCCAGAATAATTTCACCATTTCAAGATCCTAAATCACATCATATCTTCAAAAATTCTTTTCTTTTGCAATATAAGGTAACATTCACAGTTCCCAGAGATTACATCATGGTATCTTCTGAGGGGCCATTTTTCAGTCTGCCACACACTATGAACAGTCATTCAATATCTCTGAGGACTTTAGTTTCGTCATTGAATAAAATGGCACTCAATATGACTATGTCAAGGGGTTAGTGTAACAAACAGTAAGCTTATGGGTCTTAAACATTTACCATCATGCTTAGGCTGGGGCTGACACCCAATAGGGGACAATTATTACTATTAACAGAAAAGCCATGATCAGTGGGAACACAGATATTTGAAAATCCAAGACGAAAAAAAAATTTGAATCTTCTAACAAAGATATAAGCTCATATTTCTTTAATCCATTTGATACTAGAAATTGTCCATTTATCAGCCATATCTGTTTTAGAAAATTGTCAAATGACTGCTGTCTTACTACCATTATAATTCAATTGGATTTCACTTTAACTCTGCAAATGTTCACTCATTCTGCTATGTGCAAGGAACTCTGCTGTTCACCAGGACATGCATATCTAAGCAGGACACAATCTGTGATTTAGTCAGCCTTACAATCCAGCAGGGAAACAAGAGTTTTCCATAAATACTTGCATCATAGAACACATAAAATATCCCAAATAAGTTAAATATTAATTTAGCTACTCCCCATTTTATGAGGTTAACATCCAAACTTGAAAACAAATACCATGAACAACAACAACAGCAACACCACAAGTACATTAGGTAGAATTGTTAAATTCATGGTCAGTGAAATGACAACACAACACAGTATTCATAAATTATGTGTGAATTTTCTATAGCTTTATGAGTAAACATTTTTGAAGAAAATTTACATAAGAAATATTTGAAAATAATCACAACCAGTGGTTTCATTAACCAACTGTCTAAATCAAGCCTGCAGGCCCCTGCATCTCACAGTAGGATTGCCTTGGGCTGTCTGAAACTCAGGGAGAAACAACTGGCCCCTGGGCCCTCACTGAGTCCATGGGAATGTTTTGTGAAAATTCAGGCATCCACAATAACATGAATGACTCTGAAATAATTTTTTTTGCTTTAAATATTTCTGTCATAAAACTATACTTGTGGTATCGCTGTCTATGTTGGCAGTAGTGTTTTAAGTCAACAGAATTTCCTATAAAACAAAACGAAAAGACAGTGACTCACTAATCTGTTTAAAGCAGACAAAACATTAGATACAGCAACAGAAATTGTTCCAAGGTTTTATGTTTTCCCTTCTCTCTCTCTCTGGTTTGTTCTTTTTTTCTTTTCCTTCTTTTTCCTTTTTTTTTAATTCTTTGGTTTTTGTCCATTTAGATTTACTTTTGCAATTAAATTTGCCTCAATGGTTTTGTGATACATAATGTTAACTTCCACCCTCAAAATATTCCAGTGTGGTCTTCCCTCTCCCATCATCATCTGGTGTCCCACAGACATAATCAGAATGTAGCATATAGGGACTGGGAAAAAAGCACAATAAAATTAAAATTTATGCAGAGATTTTATTGTAGAAATCTTTATCTTTTACAAGGAAGGCTAACTGCCAGCAAAAGCAACTTGCCAAATAGCAGCCAAGCTGGTAAGGTGTTGGATATTAATATTTGAACTATGATTCTTTAAATCTGGTGGGATGGAAATACCTTATCATCCCCATGCTGGTTAACACCTCATGAAGCAGCCCTGAATAACAGTATATTCAGTGATCAGAAATATTCTTTGTACCTTTGTGGGATGATGCAGCTTCCACGTAGAGGATTTTTGAAACCATATTGTTAAGCAAATTATTAGATTATTACAGTAGACTTTCAGTGCTACATATATTCCTGTTTGATTTGTGACTGCCACAGAACAAGCAATACAGAGGACATAGGAAGACAAGTTTTAGAAAGAACAGCTTCTCTCTAATGTGGACAGAGTAAATTATGCTTTCCTTTTTGAAAAATAAAAGAAAGAAAAAGCTAGAAGCACTTTTCTATTGTTTATTTTTTGTTGCTCTTCCCTGTCTAGACATGAATTCAGGATACCAGAGGAGCATCTAAGATCTGACAAAGAAGTAGCAATTTGGTGGCCTTTAGTGGCCGTTAGTATGACTGTATATAGTGTCATTATAAAACTTCCCTGCACATTTTGCTCACTACTACAACTAGTTTCTGGTTTAATGATGATAAAAGAAGGGCTTGTTTGGGGCTAGGAATAAGCATAGAACCATAAAAGAACTGATCCTCCTTAAAGAGTCACCTCACAGATTTCAGGTCCCTCTCCTTTGCCCTGCCTTTGGTACCCAACCCCACCTATAAGGTAAGGCCAGAACTGAAGGAATGTGAATAGAGATGACAAAATTCATCTTAAAAAACATTTTTCTTAATCAACAGGTGACTTTTTATTTTCCCAAAGGGGTAAAAAGTTATTCACTTTGTTTCTTTAATTTGAACAGAATCACTGGATGTAGTAATTAAGCAGTGCATGTTAGCTAGTCAATATCATAATAAAGTAAGATTCCATTTTAAATAAACCATAATTTTGCCACCCTCCCAGAAGTGAGCAACAATAAAAGTGTGGGTATCATACCTCTGATATGATATGATATCCTGCGGAGGATAAGCTTTCACGGACTCCAATCAGAAATTAATATTTGTTTCTATAGGTTGGAGCCTATGAACTTCACTGACCTGCATCTAAGTGGAGCAAACTTCTAAAACTTTTAGGATGGGGGGCAATCACCCACACATATTTCAGAAAATATTACTGTGTCCATTCTAATCTAAGGAGTAAACAGAGCTCTGGGTTTTGGCAACTTTGCCTCTGCCATGTGATAGGAAAGAGGAAGAGAAAAAGGCATGGGACTGATCCTCATCTCACTGTCTAATTTTGCCAAAAGGAAAACAGACTTGCTGCCATAGGTGTGTGGCACATTACTTCTCTTTGTTGTTTCTAAAACTGGTGTCTAAAAGCGTGTTTGATAGTCATAAAATTTCCCAGGTCAGTTTACAAAGAGAAGTGGGTATTCCAACCATAGCTTTGGATGTGGGTACTTGCTACAGCAATGAATTTTAGAAGGTGACAGGTTACATAATGCGTTTGCAGTTATGATTGCACCTGGCCCTGGAAGGTTGCCATGCCATGCAAAAAGAGTATCAGCTCACTTGCACTGGTGAACAACTGGCTAGTGCTGCCTTTGCACACTTGGTATTAGGGACTCTGTTATTAGGGACACTGATTCAGCTGTTCCAGCTGTATATGCTTTTGTTCATTCTTACTTGCTCACCATATATAATGATTTCCTCAGATATGCAAGATTACTTAGACTTTGCTTTTATTTAGAAACTGTTTTTCTTTCATACATGAGTGATTGTTGAGTATTCAATTATAGCCGAATGTGAAATGATTCGGATCCAATTCTACTTGATTTCAGTGAAAATCAATAGAGTTTCTAATCAAGTACAGATCTGTATGAAGTTCAGTGCTGAATGACTGTTAAACCTCTACCATTTTTACTTGTACCTTAATAAGTAGTATTTTATTTCATTTTTAACTGCATCTTTTTGTGTCTAGAATTGAGGCATGCATAGCACTTAGCTGACATTAGAATGATGTGTATTATTTTGTAAACCTGTACATCCAGGCCAGATAGAAGCACTTAAAATGCAAAAATGATGAACAGAAGTACCCAGGAATATTTTTAAATCTAAGGAATATTTTTTAGGGGAGATGAACGGAACCAGGAGCTATTTGATGTTAGGTGTTCAGACTTCCAGCTTATGGTAAACAAAGAAAGTTTACTGTTTTATTTTTTAAATTCATAATATCATGATTACAGAGCATCACTGCAAAGCGGGTTAGGCTTCAGAAGATAACCAGACAAACCAGTTCTTAAGAGGGTGGCTGATTGGCTGCTTTGCTAAAGATAAATTTTTCCTCTTCCAAATATTCTGAAAAAAAAAAAAAGTAGACTAATAGCGAGAAGTGTAGTGATTTGCACATTATCCAAGCCATTGAGTTATTCCTGCCTGTCCTCATTCTGGTTCTTGATTTGCAGGCCAGCTATGCTCTGCAGCTGGAGCAAATTATATCAGAGAAGTGCTGATGTGACCACAAGTTGACAAAAGGACATGATTTCTAGTAGCAAAAAAGCAACTAGATTTTATGAAATTGTATCTAATAATGTTGTTTAACTCATGGATCCTGCATCTGACGCCTGCTTTTTATCCAGTCCTTTCAGCGGCCCTTTGTTAACAGTCACTCAGAAGAGGAAATAAAATGTAGCCATTGAAATAAAAATTGCTCTACTCTTTTTAATAGCTCAGCTGCAGGCTCTATTGTTTTATTTAATGGATTGTGTAACTGAAGTCTCTCCTCCTGATGATTCCCATTTGGCTTCTGAGTCCCCAAACTCTGTCAGAATCTTGGGGGTTCCAGAAAGGAGGGGAGTCTGGTGCTTTGCTTTTGCAGAATGTAAGTGGATATTAAAAGTACTAAGATTCTTTAAAATGTAATTCCCACCATGGACTCTACAGTACTATGTGTAAGAAACAGAGCTTTCTCCTCAAAAGTAAGCAAGATTAGACTGTCCTCAGATTCAAAAATTCTAATTCACAACACAGAAGTGTGCGTGGCTTAAATATACAGAGGCAAGGAGGGTTGCAGGCACTAGCAAAGGGATAAAAAGGAAATAGGACTAGAATAAATCATTGTCTTCCTTCTCGTAAAAATCACTGTTGTCCTCTATTGAGAGATGCATTCTCTGCCCTGGATTCCCTGCAGCACGTCCCTCTGTCCTCCTGACTGATTATCCATGGCCAGTGAGGAAAGTATACCTACAAGTCATGTGACTTATTGTCACTCTAAAGGGTATCACATGAATATTCTAGTTTAAATTTTAAAATTATTTTTGGTTCTTCAAAGCTGTTAAAATGTGTCTGGATTCTGCTGGAAGGATTACAGGTGATTTAAAAATGGATTTTTTGCTTCTACTTTTTCAAAATACATTGCATTATGGGTATATTCCAGAGATCAAAGTTAAAGAAAAGTGCCTCCTACATAATAAAGGTAGTAAAAATACCAAGAGAAAGGCTCGACCCCTCTGTTCCATACTACTTACAAGTATCTTACATATAAATGAATTGCAAACTATTTACCTGACTAAAATAAACTGGTATGTTATAGTTCTTGGAGAATCCTGCAAAAAGCTTCTATCGTTTATTTTTGCCCTGCTTTGACATGTTCCTTCAAAGCAGGTTCATTGTTTTAGGAAGTAGAGGAGAAAGATTTGTTAAATCATGAAGTGCTAAGAAAGCGTTTCAGCTGAGGAAGATACACAATGTACAAAACAGTTAAAACAAATCATATAGTATAACCTGTTAAGGATGTAATTGAGATACATGTAATCATTAACCTTGGAACAGACTGGGAATCCGTTAATGAATCAAATCAATACCCTTTCCACTGATCCATAATAATTTGAAAGAAATGAAAAATTTAACAGTTACTGTATGTGAGGTTATCGTGGGCTGCAATTAGCTAGCCTCCAGGAGATTATGTTACCTAGTTACCAGAAGGTAGGTATAATTTCCGTAGATGTTCTGGAAAGATTGTCATAAAGACAGGTGTCAGACATGGAAATGGGTCAGGAAAAGATACTTGGTACAGCCAAAACCTGGGTCATCTTTCTGTTATTTCATTCCATACACCCCTCTTAGGACATTTCATACTCCCAGTTAATATGCACGTATTGTTTTGAAAAGACATTATAATTGAATTTTGTCAGTAAAAAAAAGTGATTTCTCTTTTTATACCTTATTACACATCTAGATTTCACATGAGATGGCAAAGAGGTCACAGCAAAAACTCTACATTTGGTAACAGAATAACACGTGAGCTTTCTGCTGCAGGCAAGATACTTGTGTATGAAAATATTTCATGTTTGTACAACTCTCATCTTAACATTTCCGGCATGGTCATTATTCCAGTGTAATTTTATAGAAGGTAACAGAAAGAAATGAATGTCTTTTCTCTTTTGAACCCCCCCCCCATTCTTACACCCCCATTTTACAAGTAGTATGTGGCACCCTACAAAATAGTGTGGAGAGGACAAAATGATCCCAGGGCCCATGGCTTTTACATACATTGCTTTTATGTAGATCTTAGAAGAAACAATCTTGGTATGCAAAGTTGCATAGGAAAATCTCAATTTGGGGGAAGATATAAAAAGAGATTGCCATTCTCTAGGGACTCAGTAAATAAAACGGAGAACAGAATTTTAAAAAATGCATGTAAAATATATGCGTATGGAAATGTTAAGAGCCTTATTTTATAATGCCAAGGAGGGCACAAGATAAAAACTGTTGTCATTTGTTTCCAGGGAAAGCAGTCGGTGAGACCCAGGCACAGTAGGATAGTTAGTTAGCTACCACATGTAAAGCTGAGAGCAGATGGTGCCGTTGATATAGAGCGCAGGAATGTGCGTGTTTATGCGGGTGCGTTTCTGTGCGTGTGCGTGTGGAAACCAGCAAGGAGTTTGACACTGATGTACTCCATCAAGTCCAGTTATAAAGAACAAGTAGATAGAACAACATTCTGTGCATCTGGCAGCCTAACTAGCTCTGTCAATCTGTGGATACTGCTGACATTGTACTATAAGCTTCGATTCCATCTGTGTTGTTTATTTTGAGCTGGATTTACTGCACACTATGTGAATTGATGATGGCTAGAAGGTCCAAAAGATTCTGAGTCTGTTTAAAGTTCCAAGGTGTCAAATTACACAGGCTTGTGTCACGAACATTATGAAAGGGTAAGTGGAGAGGCAAACTGATTTCAGTATTTGTTAGACGTCCAAGAAAAATTGCCGAAAATATAGATGAAGAAGGTTTATGAAAACATCTAAAGAGTACATATGAACTCCTGCAATCAAATGTTTCTTTTTCAAGTTGTATTGTGTCATTTTAAAAAATTCAAAATATGTACAAACAAATAGACAAGTCAAATCAGCTCTCCACTCTGAGGTTGTGACATGCATATTATTCAAAACTTCCCAATCAGTACTGTATTAAATTGCCAGAATAAAGGAGTGGACTTGATGGGTTAGGTTGCACCTACCTTCTTTCCAAATAGCTAGAACTGAGGAACAAGTGTATTTCTATACATTTGCTGTTAAGTTATTCTGTGACATTCTTTACTTGCTTCAGTTTTTTTCTGCATAATAAGATATTTATAAATCATTCTACTATACAGTTATGAAATAGGCTTTGTTATCTTCAAGAAATCATTAAAGATTTGAGAACACAATTTTTTAATATCATGAAAATGATATACACTTATATGAGGAAAAACAGCATTGTTTGATGTATGTCATCTATATCAAGGCTTTTGTTTATTTTCATTTTCCACATAATGTGCAGCTGAATGCTATGTCTGTATAATGCCAGAACACTCCTATGAACATGAAGAAAAGAGATCTAATGATTCAGGTGTTATATAAACATCTGCATATCTTATGTCTTTCACTTCTTATGGCTGTTCTCGTCTGATTGTGCAGTGAGTAGCCCAGATTAGAATTTTACTGAACCACAAATGATACAGACTAGACTATATGCAATTTGGCTTGTAGTCATTGAATTGAGAAAGCATTCTGCTTATGGTATACAAATTTCAATTCATGTTTTCAATCCCCATTCAGTTAACGGTTGGTTATGGTTTCATTGTGTCACTGAATACAGTTATATGTAACTCTGTCTATCTTTAAAAGAAAAAAACTAATCGTCCTGCCACATTTATATCAGAGCTAGAACATCAAACAAAATCTATGAAAGTGGTTCATTTGCTTGGTAATGTTTAATATTCATTGTTTATACGTATTCATATGCATAATACGTAAGGTAAAATGTACAATATGCTATATGATGTCTATCCTCAAGAAACCAGTTGATGAGTCAAGGCATTCTTATAAAAATGTCACAGAGAAACACATATATTAAATATCTGTTAAAAAAAAACACTGAATGGCACAAAGTAGACTAAAATTCAGTTGAAAAACTTCACTACAGTCTTCTATCTGCTAAATGGTAGACTGGAGGCTTCCTCTCCGTTAGGTATTTCATCTAACTCCTGAACCCTGGGAGATGTCCTCTCACTTTCCAGAGAAGACAGGGACTGGGAAAGTGGATGTAAGTTACCTGGGTCACACAGCCACCAAGTGACTGAACAAGGCTTTACTTCAGCTTACCTTTCTAAACATCCTTGGAACATCTGTAGTGTACAAGGCATAGTATTTGGCACTGGAATAAATAAAATTCAAAACCAGTTTGAGGAAGTGACTAGGCTTATAAGGAATAAGATATAAAAGTTTAATGTGAGTATAATGTAGTAAGTGCTGAAATAGATGTATTATGGAATGATGAGAACAGAGAAGGCACCTAATTCAGAAAGCTGATGAAGCTAGACAGAGAAGGAAAAGGTGACAGGCTTCTCAGACAGGCAGAGGCATGAACAAAGGTGCAAAGGCACTGGTCTGAACAACAGGGATAGTGAGAAATGCAGCTTTTGGAGCACATCCTGATAACTCATTTAAGCTGCCCAGAGAAACACAATGAACACCACACACTCACAATAGCAAGTAATCCCAGTGGGCTAAGGTAATGAGAAAAGGCTTGAGTGATACTGCCCTTAGACTCATGAACTTTGGGTTGATTTTGAATAGCAAGATAAAGAAATAATTGGATATTGTATGTGAAGGCAAAAGAAACCAACAAATACAGGAGATAAAGATGTGTGAAACCAATATGGCAGATTAAGGGATGCTCAGGCAAATGTGGTAGAACTGTTCATTTTCCATTTTTGACTATCAGCTGCCATGTACAAACTTGAAACTTGTTATCCGTAGAACTACTACATCTCTAAAATTTTAAATTTCTGTGTCTGGCAACAATTTCTTAGCCTTCTAGGTTTCATTCAGTCATCCCCATAACCCAAACTGATCACGACCTTTCTTTAATCCCTCAATTCTGAAAAATGTGCATTTCCATTAGCCCTGATCTATCTAATTTCTGACTGACTTTCATTCCCTGGTCCTCACTTCAACCTCTTTTTTCACCTCAAATTCCTTCCCATATGTTCCTTCCATATTATAACCTTTCTGGAAAAACCACAAGACTGGATCAATTCTTTCTTGTGCCCTAGCTCTCTTTCCCATTATTCAAGAGACAGTTATTTTCTCTATTCTCCTTTATGCTGGCTACCTTTTCATCTTCGGCTTACTGTCTCTTCACAAGGAAAACAGAAGCCATAATTCAAGTATTACAAGCAAATGAACATCAGCACCCACTGCTTCTATCTCTTCCATACCAAGTGTAGAGGTGTTACTCCTTGTGCATGAGACCAATCCTTTCATTGGTGCTCTGGATTCTCTCCCTCCACCCATCCCCTTGCTCATCCATTCTTCGGTTTTCAAGGGTCAGAGTACTTGAAAATCCTGTCCTTCGTCCCTTTTTTCAGATTCTTCTATTTTTAACTGGATCTTTAGCAAATAATACTGTTTCAATATTCTTAAGGCTAGTTTTAAAAATAAGCCATATCCTCTTCCTCAATTCACCATTTAAATAACTTTCCTATCTCTTCCTTCTATAGCAAACTTTTTGAAAACGTGGCTTAGAGTCACTGTTTTACCCTTCTCTCACTTTCTAAGCATTCCTCAACACACTGCAATCTGGAAACTACCCCCAAGAATTCCCAGAAACTGTTCTTGTTAAAATCATTAACGAATGTCTCATTTCTAAATCTACTTTTACCTTATTTTACTTGTAAAACTTGTTATTTCTATTTCCTCATCTTTGAACACAATTTTATTGGTTCAATAATACAACATTCTGTCATTGTCTTTGTAGACTCCTCTCTCACTGCCATTTCCCTAAATATTAGGGTCTTCAGGGCTATATCTTATGGCCTTGGCTCTTACCGTTCTATACCTTCTACCTGAGGGATATAGGTTGTAGGTTTAATTGCTATCTATTTGCTTGTAGCTTCAATTACCACTCCCATGTGGAAGAATCTAATCCAAGTAATACATCCTCAACTACTGACTTTCTGATGAGCTTCAGTCACTCCTATATATTTAACTAAATACTCGTCTTCTTTGCTTGAATGCCCCACAACTATCTGAAAGCACATATACAAAACTGAATGGATCATTTTCTTGCCCTACTACTTCCAGCCAAACTTCATAAATATTTCTCAAAAACCATGAACTTTTTTTCTTTTCTGAACACATTTTTTTCTCATTCAGGCTAAGGTAAACTAAGTGACCCAGTTATTTAAGATACTACTGAGTATGAAAGTTACAACTGAGGTAGGTATAGGAAACAAAATTAAATGGAGCCAACAACATACTGCTTTAAATTGTTACAGTTGAATGCACCACAGCTAAAATACTAAATTTCAAAAGCCTAAGTGATAAGGAATATTTTAAGCAAGTTAAAGGCAGAAAGAATTTCAGTTTTATGTTTATATTCTTAGCTTTAAGCATTGTGAGCCACAAAAGAGTTGCTCATCAATTTAGTTAATAAATTAATAGGTTTGTTTTTTAATCTTACAGAGAAGTAAGAAGCAGTACAGGATTGTCACCAAATCATTTTCACACTGTTATGACTCTTCTCTAACTTATGCTATACACTGAATGGCTGGTAAAATAAGGATGTCAAAGCTGTTCCTATTTCTGTCTGATAGAATTACAGATTTCCTTAGAACATGAGAGTAATAAAGGAATATCAGGCATTAAAATGACTAGCCAAATTAACTTTGGATAAAAACAAACCTCTATTCTACAGACTTCGTTTGCAAAACTGACCACTATTCATAGGGATATTTTTTTACTATCTCAACCCAGCCTCTCACCATAAACGGAAAACTAGCATTTTATACATATATTAATAAAGAAAAGTGGACTCTTCTTTAGTCAAAACTAAGGTTATCTTTTTTCCTAAATAAAGTAATTTCCTCCTGAAGCAGTGATCATGGAGTAAGATGTTGACAGAAATTGTTAAGTTCAGTTCACGTTAAGTAATGCTATAGACTTAGAGCAAAAAGAAATTAAAATTTACTGCAGTCTCATCCTTTTATTGTGAAATATGCAGATATAAAGGGTAGTATAGAAAATTTAAGTGCATAATTTAATGAATTACAATAAACCAAACATCTTTTTAAGCACTACCAGGTTACAAAATAGAAGTTTGCCAACAGCCTACCCAATTGCAACACCTTCCCTCCCACTCTGTCTGGATGTTCATGATAACACTTTCCTTGCCTTTCTTTATAGTTTTACCACCTAAAAATGTGTCACTAAATAATATAATTCAGTTTTGCCTGTTGTGAACTTTATATAAATGGAATCATAAGTATATATTTATTAGGTGTGACTTCTTTCATTCAGTTTTAGGCTTTTAAGATTTCTTTGTTGTTAGGTATATCTTTCATTTATTTTAATTGCTGTTAATAATCCATTGTATGAATATACTTTATTTTTCCATTCTCTTACTAATGCACATTTTGACTGCTTACAGTTTTGGCTATTATGAATAAAGATGCTATAGCATTTGTGCATAGATATCCTAATATAGCTAATCATGCCTTTTCTATGGCATATAATTAGAAGTGAATTGGTGGGTCTGAAAAAATATATATCCTTTATTTTACTAAGAAGAAAAACAATGAAAGTAAAAAATAAATTTACCAATTGGTCTTACCAGTTTAACTGGTTCTATTTAAAAAAAAAGAGTTTCTTGAATTTTAAAGGTAAATTCCATCTAGTATTATATGTTTCATATGGAAAGAAATGTGTAGTCTGACAAAAAAATTCAAAATAAAAGGCAAAAATAAAGTATTAATGCCTAAAAGAGATTCACAACTATTTGTACTTTTTTCTGATGAAAATACATGATTCTCTCATAAAAGTGGCAACAGTGTACTAACCACATTTATCTGAATCGTTAGTCAAGCAACAGTGTAACAGAAATAGAATATAATGCTTAGAATTTCATTTTATGAAATTCATATTTCTCTTAAAATATTACAAATATTGGAAACATTGCCCAACATGCAATTAAACAACCTTTGTATGGGCTTATACACTGTATGGGCTCTTAATACATAGCTTCCACTTTTATATTTATAAAATCTCGAGCAGGGGAAGCAGCTTTACACTAAAAACAGTAAATAAAATTGTACTTTCTCTGACCTGGGAACTAGTGAATGTTTCTCCTGAATAGAAAGGAAGGGAAGGGAAAGGAAGGGAAGAAGGAAGAAAGGAAGGGAGGGAAGAAGGGAGGGAGGAAGAAAGAAAAAGTTCCTATGCTTTGTCATAAAACAAAATCCCTTTTTTTAAATTACATCAGAGTTTTTGGAACCAGTACATGAGAGATTTTTTAGAAAATATGTGTCAATGTCCTAAAGATGTCAATGAGAGGAAAGTAGATTTAGTCTCTGCTGTCACACAGCCTTGAGTCTAAAGGGAAATGTAGAAGAGGAAAGAAACTGAGATACTATGACAGAGGAAAAAAGCATATTAAAAAGGGCACTAGATCAAGAAATACCTGAAGGATGAAAAAGGCATGATGGTGAGGGAAGCACAAGATGTGGTCTAGGAAGAGGAAGAGAGGCCCAACACTGGAAAAGGAAATATCGGAGGATCAGTGTTTAGTATAAGCAACTTGAATCAGCCGTACATAAGCTGAAATCTTAATTCTCCCAATTAACAGCCTGAGACTTTGGTTAAGTCACTTGCCATTTCTATTTCTCCCTGTAAAATGGGGATAATAATACTTAAATAATATTTTTGTAAGAATCAGCCAAGAGAATGTTTATAAAGCAAAAATTGCTCCACAAAGGTAGATAGCAGTTTTTGTAGCAGAATCAGAAATTTTGGAGTTGGATGGCCATTCATGTGAGGCAGGAATATGGAGAAATAAGCAGTTTAAGTCATCAAGAGCATTTGGCCATATTAAATAATCCAGTCCTTAATGCTAAGAACAAGAAGGAGTAACCAACATATCTATGTTTCAGAAAGCATACTGAGGCTCTAGGAGAAATTTTTGGAAGAGGGGAAAAAAGGAAGAAAAACAAGTGGGGACCTAAATGAGATTTGTGGCAACATAGATGGTAAGAATTGAATGTATTTAAAAGATACTGAAATGCAGGACATCCATTTCTGGCATTATGACAGATGACAACTAAAACTCTTACTTAACATACCTCAATAATTATATATGTGTTTCTGTAGGTATACAGTATGTGTGTGTGTGTGAGTGTATGTGTGTGTACATTTATTTGATATTTATTAGTTTTCTTTTTTTTAATGTTGATTTATTTTTGAGAGACAGAGCATGAGCATGAGCAGGGGAGGGGCAGAGAAAGGGAGAGACACGGAATCTGAAGCAGGCTCAAACCCACGAACTGGGAGATCATGACCTGAGCTGAAGTCGGATGCTCAACTAACTGAGCCACCCAGGTGCCCCTAAATTAGTTTTCAAGCAGGAAAGGAAAATGTAAATGCTCTGGGACCAGAAAATGAAGCATGGACATGAATCCCGTGAAGTTAGTGAGCAATGAAGGTTAAATGCTGCCCCTGGTGTGTATACTGATCTTGAGTAACCTAGAGCGTAGATTTTAATGGCTGGCACATGTGGGAGACAAAAGACAAAGCCTTGCTCTATATATCCACCCCTCACCAACTTCCATGTGGATCCTGCATTCATAAAGAGCTACTTCAAGAAAAAGGGTAATCTAGAAAATAATACGGTACGATATTAATAACATATAAAGGATTTTTAAAGCAAAAATCCCATTGCTAGAAATGAAAAAGGTAATAATATAATAATAAATTCTTCAATTCATCAGGAAGATGCAGTAATTTTAAACTTATAAATACTTAATAATATAGCTTCAAAATACATGAAGTGAAAATTTGACATCAAAATGAGATACTTCAACACTGTTTACAACTATTATATCAAGATGAAATAATCAGTAAGGGTATAAAAGATTTTAACAACACTATTAGAGTAGGTTTTGTTTAACAAATAACACATATGTGTAAAACAAATGTTAAGAACTGTGTACCCAACTTCTGTGATAAACTTACCCATTTAGAGCATACGTTGAACATGTTGTTTCACAAAGTCTTGAAAAATGCAGAGTCAATAAACACTGATCAAAACTGCTTAATTCTAAATTCATGTCTAAATTGCTAAAATTTAGTACATTTAGAAATCAAACCCAAAATACGTTTAAAAATTTTAAATCATACATTGCATAAATAACTCATGGGTCAAAAAAAATTTCATAACAGAAATTAGAAAATATTTAGGCCTGATCAGTATAAGGAATATTTCAAATCTTGTGGGATGCAATCAAAAAAAACTGTCAAAAGAAAATCTATAGCCTTTAATATTGATCTCAGAGTTTAAAATTTGAAAACCAATTACTTATTCAACTTAAGAAGTTAGCAAAAGCCTAAAAAACTGAAAAGTACAAAAAGGAAGTAGGAGTGAGGATATAATAAAGTTAATATCAGAAGTTAATGAAATATAAAATGAAGTGACTGTATTCACAAAGCTGTAAGTTGAACCGTGAGGAAAATATAAGATAGAGGTAAATTATCACTGTTTCTGCTTACCTTATCGTAGATGTCCTGAAGCTTTCTGTAAAACAAGAAAAATAAATAAGTCTTAGCTATTAGAAAGGAAGAAACACAACTGTCATAAATAGCAGATGACATGATTATTCATATGAAAAGCTCAAAAGACCAATTATTAGAATGAAAGAGTTTAGCAACATTTATATAATAAGTATTCCATGTTCAAGAATATGGAGATTCAGTAATGTGAAATTGTCAATTCTATACAAGCATATTTATACTTTCAACAAATTTAATGAAAACTCATCACGATTTTTGAGAGGGTATGACAGTTAAATACACACACACACACACACACAGGAAAAAGAATAAACATAGGACATTCTTGGAGCAAAGCAAGGTGGACTTGCTCTACTGGATTTCCAGACTTAGAATAAAGCCACATATTTAATGATATGATATTGGCTCAAGCATAGACAATATACCAACAAAAGACAGCCAAGGAGTAGACCCACCAATATATAAAAACATGGTTGAAAATGGGGAAAGTGACACATTGTGCAATCGGTGGTAACTAAATAATCCATTTCTAATTGTAAAAATGAAAAATGCCTCTTATATCGTACCATACGCAAAAATCAATCCCAGATGCGTTAAAATCTTAAATGTTGAATATTATAAAATTTTACAAGAAATTATAGGATATCTCTGATTTTGCAAGTGTAAATGGATTTTTTAAATGAGACACAAAATCACTTAATATAAAAATAAGGACTACCTAATTTACATTAAAATGAACAATTACTGATCAAAAGAAAGAGCTCTTCTGTTGATTACAAATATGTAAGAAAAAGCCACCACTTAGAAGAATAACTCTTGCACACTCATAACTGGAAAACAGTGTTCATCCACATATATGAGGGATTTCACTATAACATTCACTAAGAAATGGCAAACAACCTAATATCAAAATGGACAGGAACACCTGGGTGGCTAAGTTGGTTAAGTGTCCTACTCTCGATTTTGGCTCTGGTCATGATCTCACTGTTCATGAGATTGAGCCTCGCATCGGATGCTTGGGATCCTCTCTCCCTCTCTCTCTCTGCCCCTCCCCCACTCGCTCGTGTGTGTGTGTGTGTGTGTGTGTGTGTGTGTGCACGCGCACGCCCTCTCTCTCAAAATAAACTTAAAAAAAGAAAAATGGACAAAAATATATACACATGTATTTCACAGAAAAAAATTTCCAACAATAAATAAAAATATTCCCACCTACATTATATTTCAGAAAATTTATAATTAAGCCACATCACACCTACCATATTGACAAAAATAAATGTCTTGAAAAAGCAAATGTTGGTCAGGATATGTACAACAATAACATTAACACTGCAAGAGGGAATTTAAATTTTTTATCTATACCCTGGAAAATAACAGCATTAACTTGTAAAGTTGGAAATATGTATGTACTACAATTCATAAATTAAGACTCTTGTTCATGTTCTACATGCGATAAGATGGATAAATCTCAAGTCATAGTGTTAAGTGAAAACAGCAAGTTGTTGAAAGCATACATAAGAAGACTATTGTTACAGAGTTCAAAATCAGGCAATGTTAAGCATGTTGTTGGGGATACAGAGAAGAACAAGACAATGATGAACACAACATTTAGAACAGTAACTAACTCTGGGGGAGAAGAACTGGGATGCTCTACAAACACAAAGTGAAAATCAACAAAGTGACAGTGACTTTATTTATTTTTTAACTTGAGTGATGGGTTTATGGGTTTAATTTTATGATTATGCTTTATATATCTGTGCTACAAATAAAAACACTCATCATTAACATTTTAAATGAAGCTCAAGTTGAAATGCCAGTATTTGTTAATTTGTAAATGGTAAGTAAGAAGAAAGAACAAAGGAGTCCCAAGCTGGTGAACTGAGCCACTGAGTGGATGGTAGTGTTTTTTAGTGAGAGGAAGAGGATTAGAACTGCGGCGTGTGAGCAAGAGAGGGGGAAGAATGTGATGAATTAAGTTTTGGACTTTCAGATTTAGTTACCTGCAATACATCTTAGTAAAATGTTGGAGGTCAATTATGATGTAGGACTTAATATGGAAAGAGAAGTCTGAGCTTTACATAGATAACTTGGGACTCATTGGCATAATAGATTTGCTCTGAGGTCACAGAAATGAATGAAATTACCTGGGGGGAGGGGAGAGGATGGAGGTTGAGTCGTAGAGAAGAGAAAAGGGCTGGTATATACCTTTACAAATGTCACAAGTTAAAAATCCCAGGAAGCTCTCTGGAAATAAAGGATTAATAAATATAAGCTTATGAACTGAAATTTATGTACAATTAATTATGCCAATCCTTTTTTGAGTGTCAGAATACATAGGCAAATGATGCAGAGAAATGTCCTGCACAGGATTCTTTACAATTTCTGGTTTTAGACTGGCTGCAAGAAAACCCCAAATAAAGCTCTTCCTCCTTGATGTGGCCTGCTGGCAAAAGATCAGCTCTCAGTAAGTTTTCTAACACCAGAGCCCCGGGGATTCCAAAATGCTCTGCTCTCACTCTTCTGTCTGCCTTAACGAAGCAAACAGTAATAGTGTGAGCCATCTATAGAGAGGCCTAGGTGAGAAGTGCAGAGTCCACAGGACCTACAGACCTTGGTCATATAACCACACAAAATGAGTTCTGTCTAAACTTGAATGAGCTTGGAAGTAGATTCATCTCCAGATGACCTTCCAGATCAGAGCCCAGTCCTGCTGACATCTGAACTGAAGTCATATGACAGCCAGAGAAGAAAAGCAAACTAAGCCACTCCCAAAATCCTCTCCCACAGAAACTTTGAGGTGATAATATGTGCTGTTTAAGGTGCTAAGTTTGTAGTAATTTGTTATGCATCAATAAAAAACACATATAGGGGCACCTTGATGGCTCAGTCAGTTGAGTGTCCAGCTCTTGATTTCAGCTCAGGTCAGGAACTCATGGTTTGTGGGATGGAGCCTGCATCAGGCTCTGCACCGAGAGCATGGAGCCTGCTTGGGCTTCTCTCTCTCTCTCTCTCTCTCTCTCTCTGCCCTCCCCTACTCATGCTCTGTGTATCTCTCAAAATAAATAAATAAATAAACATTTTAAAAAACATACTATTGTGTATGTTATTGTATATATTTATCAAGGCTTAAGTGCACAGTGGGGAAAAGAAAAAGGAAAGGATCCAGGCATATTTCTGTAGAAAGATTTTTTTTCCTGAAAGTTTGTAATAGTAATAATATTAGGAAGAATGGTCCCAGTGGTCCAAGAATGGTCTCATCAAAGAATGTATGTACTAAAACAGGAAGTCCCCATTCAGATAAGGTGAATGAGTCAGAAACATCCATTTCTGAACGGGCAAAGGAAAAGTGCTAGAACTTTGCTTACAGACTGTACCACTTATTCTCTGAGCTTTCCATTTGACCCTTTTGAGTTGCTGCTCCTAACTTATGTGTCTCTCTTCTAAGACAGGCATTCATAGTTTGTAAGAGGCAACAGCCAACGGCAGTGCTCCCCTGGTTGAAGCCCAACTTACCGTGAGTAAATTTCTCCCTAATTTAAAATGGTAGAAAGCCTAAATTGAGCTTGCTAGGTAAACAGAAATAGCTGTTTTCCTGTGCCTCTGACATCATTGACTGATGATTACTTTTACAAAATGTTTCAAAGGTACAACCAAATAATAAAACCCTGGAAAGCTTGGGGAACAAACAAAAGTTATATTAAGAATTTTTTAATACTAAATTGCATCTAATATTAATAATAAGCAACTATTCATATCAGGCACAAAAGAATATAAACCTGGACCTCACAAAATCTTAGTAAAAAGAAATTCTCAATGAAATATTGAGTATATTAAATGCCTTTCTTTTTCATGTGTCTTTCATTGATGATATAAAGAACTCATTGAAGGTCAGCTATTCTTTTTGAGGTCCCTATAGTAACTGTGATCTTAGCCACATCTTTGATTTAGAACATCAAAATGACAAAATCTATATCAAACTCATGAACACCAGATAAGGGCATTTGGAACCATATTTGATGCAGTATTCAGAAGTACTTACTTATTTGTTCATGTGTTTTCATATTGTTCCTAGCTCTCTTTTTCTGTGTTCCCTCCTAAGGGACATAACTTGAAAATCTTAAAATAGTGGCAGTGGGGAACTTATCAATAGGCTGAAATATACCAGAACAGCTGAAGAAGGAGCTGATAGACTCAAGAGTAAGCCTCCAAAGATGATTTTTTGCAAGGCAGGAGCAGCTCATTGGTTGAACCATTACATGAGAATCATAAAAATTAGGAGTGTATGATGTGATCCTAGAAAGACATTTTAATCATAGAGGTTAAGCTAGATAAATATTACAAAGAAGAGAGAATGACAATGTTCATTGGAAAAATAGAAGAA
This sequence comes from Cryptoprocta ferox, assembly GCA_028646485.1. NCBI lineage: Eukaryota > Metazoa > Chordata > Mammalia > Carnivora > Eupleridae > Cryptoprocta > Cryptoprocta ferox. Next base: position 62,076,556 of record CM053572.1, read on the forward strand.
CAACCAGAGGAATAAATGCAGAAGGAGTTTTCAGCAAATGAAGTTGAGAGCTACCCTAAGAGTATAACAGGTGGGAGACACATCAGACCTTGAAGGGAGGAGAATCTCTTTGAACTACTTATAGTTGGTGACCTCAAAGGCTAGTAAAGTCTGGAGACAGCCTCAGCTTTAACACAGCTGCTCTCTGGCATTATTAATGGCATGAGAATGGATCTGGGAATTGGTAAAATAGTAACAGCTAAACCAACAGTTAAAAAATAGAAGTCTGCAAGTCATGAAGCCTATCCATCAATTATGTAAGAAAGGTACCTTCTTACTAGGAATGAAGACAAAGCAAAATTCCTCAGCTCAAATTAATCTTGAGGACTCTGTCTTTAACTCTAGTTCATTTTGAAGTAAACCCAGCCTAGTGTGAGTCTCCAGCTTATGCTGAGAATCCATTTTGGGATTCAGCTCAGTTCCCCCTAAACTTTCCCCCTGAGATGCATGAGGGGACCACTCTGGGAAGATGAGAAAAAACGGTAGGATGAGGTTCACAATGATCCAAGCACCAAAAACAAAACTCTTTCCAGTTGTCTGTTATGTATAATTATACCATTTGCCCTAAGGAAAAAAAGAGATAAGAGTATACTGCTTTTTCAGTGATTACGCTCAACGTACTAAGTAGCTGTCTGTTGTAAAAAAATAAAAATAAAAATAAATTTAAAAAAAGCTATTTCAGGGCTCAGGGAAATTATTATTTGGGACCAGTGCATCTCAAACCTTAGTGTACATAACGATCACCTAGGGACCTTGTTAGAACAAAGGTCTGGCCCCTATGCTCAGAGAGTCTCTTGGCAGGTATCTTTAGTGATGGGTTTTTTTCCCTATCCCAACTGTACCAAATCCTCACTGTGAGGCTTGGCTACAGAAAATTATCTGTAGGAAATTCTGGATCACTCACTTTTTTCAAACACATCTCAGTAGATGCTAAAAAGGCAGTATTATTATGAATCAGTACATTGGCCTTAACATTTCTTTTTATTTATTTATTTATTTATTTATTTATTTATTTATTTATTTTGAGTTAAATTCTTTTTTTTAATAGTTTATTGCCAAGTTGGTTTCCATATAACACCCAGTGCTCTTCACCACAAGTGCCCCCCTCCATGACCATCACCCCACTTCCCTTTTCCCCCTCCCTCTTCAGCCCTCGGTTTGTTTTCAGTATTCAAGAGTCTCTCATTTGCCTCCCTCCCTCTCCCTAACTTCCCCCCCTTCCCCTTTCCATGGTCCCTTGTTAGGTTTCTCCTGTTAGACCTATGAGTGAAAACATATGGTATCTGTCCTTCTCTGACTTATTTCGCTTAGCATGACACCCTCGAGGTCCATCCACTTTGCTACAAATGGCCAGATTTCATTCTTTCTCATTGCCATATAGTATTCCATTGTATATATAAACCACATCTTCTCGATCCATTCATCAGTTGATGGACATTTAGGCTCTTTCCATGATGTGGCTATTGTTGAAAGGGCTGCTATGAACATTAGGGTACATGTGCCCTCATGCATCAGCACTTCTGTATCCCTTGGGTAGATCCCCAGCAGTGCCATTGCTGGGTCATAGGGGAGTTCTACTGATAGTTTTTTGATGAACCTCCACACTGTTTTCAACATTTCTATTTAAATTAAAAACTTTCATACAACTGCTTTAGCATCTTACTAAAAGATGCTAAATATTATAAAACTTTTCTAAGATTGCTTGGCTTCATGTTTTTAGTGGGAGGATTTAAGCTGGTTTCTTCATTTCCCCACATTTCGGAGGGGAGAGAGGTGTCGATACATCTTGGCTATCTACCATATGCCAGGCGTAGCACTAGTCCCTTATTTAAATGATTTTTCTTTACTTACTTAATCCCCACAGTAGCCCTCATAAAATAGGACTATTCTCATTCTCATTTTATAAGTGATACAATAAGATACAGAGAGACTGTAAAACTACATTACTCAAAAGCAAATAAACTGAGATTTGAACCATTTCTCACTATTTTGTCACATAATTTGTCTCACTTTCTGAAATGCTTTAAACTGCAAATTGCCCAATGGTCATTATGGCTACACTTCCAACATCTTTTCTACCTTAAAAGGCGGGAAATCCCCCAATTTATATTAAATAATTATTTTATCTGTTACCATGCTCAGAGCCGGGAAAAGATAGTATTGCCTTTCTTGTTCTTTTTCTTTTATTGTTCACTGACAATCTAGAGAAATTAAACTACACATGAAAATTTCTGTTCCCCACAAAAGCGGGTCAACAATTCATTTATCCCAAGCTTAATAATTGTTAGGAGCACACTCTTTAATCTATTTAAAATATCCTCTAGGAATAATGAATGAGAGAACTTTCTAAGACACCATTTCATATATTAAAGCCAAATTTATGCTATTTAGGAAAAAAATTACTTTCAAATGATCATAAAAATGTGTCTTCTTTAGACATAATACAATTATGAAAGAGACTTTGTGTTTCCCTTAAAAAAAAAGATAGTAATTTTCAGCCCATTACAAATTAACAAGGCCTTCCAAGAAGATTGAGGCTATTTTTTATGTTCTCAGCTACCTCTAGTTTCTTAATCTATTCATGTATTCAGCAAAACTTTTCATACTGTGTGTTCAGCATAAAGAACACACTGGTAAACAAAACTGATCATATGTCATCTCCACTTTCATGAAACCTGAAGGCCTTTCATGAAATCTGTGATCATCACTAGATTCCCCTAAATTTCTATGTAAATTGTAGTGACAGAAAAACTAAAGCAAACCTATGAAAGTTTTCAATTTAAATAGAAATGTTAATAAGGCCAATTCACTGATCCATAACAATACTACCTTTTTAGCATCATAAATTTATATGTTAATTGTGTGATTCAATCACAAAACTAAGATTTTCATGGCATTTTTTTTCCCTTTAGGGTAGTTTCAAATTCCACATAATAGTAATAATATTAAATCTAGTAACATTAACAGGAGGGATCAGCTGTTAGATATTTCACATAGTCCAATTTCTACCTTTAACTTAATGACTAGAATATCTTAATTTTTTTAATGTTTACTTATATTTGAGAGCGAGAGAGAGACACAGAGTGCATGTGGGGGAGGGGCAGAGAGAGAGGGAGACACAGAATAGGAAGCGGGCTCCAGGCTCTGAGCTGTCAGCACAAAGTCTGTAGTGGGGATTGAACCCACAAATCCTGAGATCATGACCTGAGCTGAAGTCGGATGCTTAACCAAATGAGTGACCCAAGTGCCCCTGATTAGAATATCTTTAGAAACTGAGATAAATATTACATTACTTATTTTTAGGTGTCTTTAAAAATATAGATTGTTTTTCACAAGAAAGAGTTTTTTGTTTTGTTTTGTTTTGTTTTGTTTTGTTTTGTTTTTGAAAGAGAGAAATCATGCACAGGGGAGGGGCAGAGAGAAAGGGAAAAAGAATCCCAAGCAGGCTCTGCATTGTCAGTGTGGAGCCAGGCACAGGGCTCAATCTCACAAACCAATGAGGTCATGACCTGAGCAGAAATTACAAGTCTGACACTTAATTTACTGAGCCACTGAGGCGCCTCTACGAGAGTTTTTAATCATCTACTTCAAAGTTAACCATCTTCCTATGTAAACTCTTTTGTCTCTTCTTTTCAAATACTACCCTCTTAACATTTATCTTTCATTCTACAAAAAAAATTTATCATTCTGGTGATCATTAGAGTGTCAACTCTCTTTGATTAAGATCTTATAAAAATACATTTGACAAAAGCACCAAGAACATACAATGAAGAAAGGAGTCTCTTCAACAAATGGTGTTGGAAAAACAGGACAGCCACATGCAAAACAATGAAACTGGATCACTATCTTACACCATATACAATAATCAACCCAAAATGGACTAAAGATGTGAACATAAAACCTGAAACCATAATACTCCTAGAAGAAAACATATGGGGTAAGCTCTTTAACACTGGTTTTGGCAATGATTTTTTTCTGGATTTAACCATAAAAACAAAGGCAACAAAAGGAAAAATAAACAACTGGGACTATATCAAACTAAAAAACTTCTGTACAGCAAAGGACCATCAGCAAAATGAAAAGGCGACCTATTGAATGGGAGAAAAATATTTGCAAATCATATACCTGTAAGGGATTAATATCCAAAATATGTAAAGAATTTATACAACAGAAAAAACCTCAAACAATTCAATTAATAAATGAACAGATGGTCTGAATAGATACTTCCAAAGGGTCACAAATGGCCAAGAGGTACATGAAACGGTGCTTAACATCACTTACCATCAGGGAAATGTACATCAAAACCACAATGAGATATCACCTCACACCTGTTAGAATATTATTAAGAAAGACAAAAAATAAAAAATGTTGGCAAAAATGTAAAGAAAAGGGAATCCTTTATCACTGTTGGTGGGAATGTAAATTGGTGTAGTCACTATGGAAAATAGTATGGAGGGTCCTCAAAAACTAAAAAAAAATTACCATTTGATCCAGCAATTCCATTTCTGGGTATTTATCTGAAGAAAATGATATCACTAACTGAAAGAGATATTTGTAGCCCCATGTTTACTGCAGCAGTATTTACAAGAGCCAAGACATGGTAACAACCTAAGTGTTCATCAACAGATGAATGGGTAAATAAGATTCAGCCATAAAAAAGAAGGAAATCCTGCCATTTGTAACAACATGAATGGACCTCGAGGGCGTTATGCCATGTAAAATTAAAGCAGAAAGACAGGTACGATATGATATCACTTATATGTGGAATCACCAACAAAAACAACACAAAACAAACTCAGATACAGAGAGCAGAATGGTCAATGCCAGAGGCAGGGGGTGAAGGGGTGGGCACAGTACATGAAGGTGGTCAAAGGTACAAACTTCCAGGTATAAGATAAAGAGGTCCTGGGGATGTAATATCCAGCATGGTCACTGCAGTTAATAATATACTGTATACTCGAATGATGCTAGGATGGTAAATCTTCAAAGTTCTCATCACAGAAAAAAAATTATGATTCTGTCATGATGGATGTTAATTAAACTTATTGTGGTACTCATTTCATAATATATATTATATATAAATATATCATTGACATATGCAACATATATATCATGTTATATAATGTATATATTAATTATATTATACAATGAAAACCAAGATAATGTTAAATATCAATTACTTTTTACTAAAAATGCATTTAAAGCTGTCTGTAGTGACTTTTTAAAACAGAGTAAAGCAAGGGCAGACAGGTTAAAAGCAGAACATTTTGTAAGAGCATTAAATAATATAAGTATACAAAAATGAAATTTGATTAACGATCCATTAAAATACTTACTAAGATTTAGGGGCACCTGGGTGGCTCAGTTGGGTAAGCCTCCAGCTTCAACTCAGGTAATGATCACATGGTTCTTGAGTTTGAGCCCCTTGTCGGGCTCTGTGCTGACAGCTCAGATCCTGGAGTCTGCCCCCAAATTCTGTGCCCCCTCTCTCTTTGCCCCTCTCCTGCTCACACTCTGTCTCTCTCAAAGATGAATAAATGTTAAAAAAAAAGTTAAATACTTATTAGGATTATAATGGGCACATAAAAAATACTTAAATCATTAAAAAAAAAACAAGGTGGGAATCACTAATTTAAACTACCTAAAACATGAAAAGAAACTGAAATGGAACATCTTTTAAAGTATAGAACCGACCTAACTCTCCATAACATTACATTGATTTCTGTCATCTGGCTTAATAAAAGGGACTTTGTATATATTGAGTGATACAGGTGTCCTTGTTGCTTATTACCTGTGAAATAGGGATGCATTTTAAACTGCCCATGTTTTCATAGAGGAAAGCAAATATCTTCTCCACTTTCCCAGAAAGGAATACTTTCAATTTTTCTCATTCCTTCCTTTTTTCCTCCTTTCATTGAAGCTGGAGTCACTTACATGAGGGATGAGTTTCAAATAAAAGCTGAATGTAGTTAAATGTACTTTTTGTACTTTTTCAGAACCATACCCTTTTGACACATGCACTCTTTTCCACTCTCTACACTACAGTTATGCTCTTAAGAACAGCCTCTAACTCCCTGGAGGCATCTGTTCTTATCTATTTAAATCCAATAAATTAATTTAGCTAACTCATTTGGTCACAGATCAAAAGTCATTCCCTCTGATAAACTTTATCAATAATAAAATTAATATTTTGTGCTCCATTTGTCAGTTCTCAAGGAATTACAAACTCAAAAGGAAGAGACAAATATGAGTCTCATATAATGAACCTCTACCCTAAAAGTCTTCTATTACTTATATATTCAATGTACTGACATTAGGGAAGTCTATTTCTTTATAGAAGAATTCTGAATAGTTTTTAGGCAACTTCAAGCACAAAATTCATTAAATGGTCTGGGCTTACGAAAAGGATGATAGATCTATAAAAATGTGAGTTTAGTGTAAATGTCAAGAATATATAAGAATCGTAGATACAATTATAGAGAACAAGAAATGATAGTTCTTTCCAATATAATTTTCAATACTAAGTTATCCAGTGTATTAAGAATTGACTCATTAAGCTTATGCAAAATTAATCAAAATTTTCAAATCTATATAGCTCTGGGAGAAACACTACTAAGTTTTAAGTTGATTATTTAGTCATAATTGATTTATTTTAGTTTTTGGTTATAGTTTTTTTGGTTTAAATGTTTCACTATGATCATTGTACTCAAAAATTTTTTCCTTCCACTTAAAAAATTCTGTGTGCCTGTGTGTGTGTGGTGTACATGTGGGTGCACACATATACACATACACACACAAACTAGAATTTACAGTTGACTCTTTAAGAGTTATTTGCTGTTGAGGTGGTCTTTCCCTGGAAAGGCATGCTTTACAGCTTTTATATTATTGAATAAAGTATTAGTGAAATTGAGTGGTTTTAACTTTATACCCCACTAGAAGCAGAACTATAAGCAAAGTAATTATACCCACATAACAAACATTTCCTTCCTCATCATCCCAAAACTAGTGTTCCTCTTAGCTCTTAGTTCCTTAAGAACAAAATTTTAGTATTTCCTCATATATATTTATTCAAAAGAATGTTATGGATACCTATATACACAGTATATATACACATATACACACAGTATTTTTTGTTGCACACTATCATTTGCATGTGCACATGCACACACTATACACACAGGGATTCACTGCTCCTTTTTCTCTGATAAGTAAGCATTTAATGCACAACTATAAGGAAACCAACCCATTAAGTGCCAATAGTTTGCATCAATAATTTCCTTTTCAACTGAGATTTTGTTAAGATAGTCCTTGGTCTACTGCTCTTTTTTCAATTTTCCCTCAAATTTCAAACATGTTAAAATTAAAATATGTTGTCTGGGCTACTTCGCTATTTCCTTGCTGGATGACCCACAACTTTACCAACTCTGTATACTCTGAGCTCACAGATAGTGGATAGATAAAGAGATAGACAGATAGATGATAGATACGTAGACATAGGAAGGTAGATATTGAATACTGAAAATATTTATAAATAAATTTAAATACATTGAAATATATTCGATTTTCAGATAGATATGTAGACATAGGTAGATATATACTGAATATTGAAAATATATATTTCAATATTCAGTATATATCTACCTATGTATATATAGGTAGATACTAAATATATTTTCAATATTTAGTATCTACCTATGTCTACATATCTATCTGTTGAACTATTTATCTTGCTGCCTGCTTGATGCCGACAACATATCTAAAACTGAATATTCAAAGTCAACATTCCTAAAACTGAATTTGGATCTTTGCTCTCACACATGCTAACCTTACTTATGTTCCCTTTCTCAGAAAGGGCATCTCCATCCAAACCAGAGATCTTACTTTCATCCTGGTTTACTTTTCTCTCCATACTTCATCCTTTGTTTCATATCTGATTAGTCATCAAAACTTAGACTCTCTAAACATATTCTATTTGTTAATAGATCATCAGTTATCACCAGATTTTAACAGTTTCTTGATTTATTTCCAATATGTTTTTCCTGGAGCCTCCTCCAATCTACCCTCCATTTTAGTGTCAAAATCACCTTTCCAACTTGGAAATATGATCATGTTGATCCTCAAAGAGTTATAGGGTTCATCTCATTTCTGACATCACTATGACATGGAAAGATAATTAGTAACTTATGGGAATGAGCACTCTTATCCTCTTATCTGGAGATCTTTAAATTATACCATAAAGTGATGTTGTAAAAGAAGAGTAGATTGGTCAGCATGAAAGACATTCCTGTAATGTGTGTTTTGGTTTAAGGATGAAAAGTAGTTGCTGCTTTTGCTGTTTAGTGGAAGCAAATAATTGAGACCCTCCTGAGTCAGCAATTGTGAAATACTGTCCTATTTCAGGCCCTGATTTCTACAACGTGATATAACGCTATAGTTTGCAAATCTTCACTTCACCAATAAACTGCCAATTTATTTAACTTCACATAGCTGATTCATTTAAACCTAATTCCTGGAGCAAGGTGGCCTAGATCTCTTTCACCTAACATCCTTTCTCTTCATATCAGAGCTCAGCATGTAGGCGGCAAATGTGCTGAGGGGCAGTCCTCCAACAAACCGCTCTTCCAACATGAAGCTGTTATCAGCAACAGAACCAAGCAGAGGAAGCAAGTTTACAAGATCACACCGACCTCCTAGTCCCCAGTCAGGCCTCTGTGGTTTTAAAAGCTACAAATTCTGCCAACAGCAAAGATTACATATCCTGTTTTTCTGTTTTACGATGACCTTCTAGTTTATTCCCCAAATCCAGTATCTGCCAGTTCCTTACTCTCAATAATCACCACAGGTGAAAGTCAAACATTCTCTGCTTTACCCAATGATATGTAGATTCCCATCTTACTAACACCCTATTCCTTAGACACACTGCAACCTCAACTGTTCCTTTACTCAGCTTTTCCCAATCTTGTCAATTCATTTTTCTACACCATCAAACACTTTCCCATATTCTGACTTTTATAGAAATTTGGCTTTACCTTTGGTTTGATCATTTTCTTAAGGACCCCTCACTAAATAATTCCTAGGGAGTTGCACACCTTTTTCCTCATGGAAAATTCTATACTACTGTTCTAAATTGTTTCTGAGCCTCTTATTTTGTCCATCATTTGTCTTATAGTTTCAGTTGTCATCCTATTGCACCCAAGACCCAATCACATGTCATGCAATCAATAACTTGCTAGATTCTCAGATATTTACTTGACTATTTTAATATACATAAAAATATAAATTTTTAACATCTATATGTGTTCTATTTTTCTAAAATAAACTGAATTTACAGTATTACCAGGATTTTCTTTAATAACAGTATGTGTAACGGGTAACCTACATCTTTTTTTAATCCAGCCTAATGCCTTACTTCATCTCTATCATCTCGTTACTGATAATCACATCTAATCTCTAAGCCTACAGCTCATTCTGTCCCTATCCCTTACCTTGTCCTTAGGTGAGACCCAGATTTAGGTAGTGGTCATTTACAAGTGAGCTCTGTCATATGTCAGGAATGAGATAGAGGCCTAAGAATTGAATCTCAGGTACAGGGTATAGATCAAAATTAAGGTGACTGTCAGGACTAGCTTGAGGCTTACACATTTGATGGAGATCAAATATGGAGTTAATATCAGAGAGGAGCTGGGGCTCAGTGATGAAAAAATATGAAAAATATGAAAAAAATGATAAACTATGAAAGTGTATTGTTTGTTTCCTTCTGATCATGATATGCCCCAAATCTTAAAATGGTCTCCTCAATCTTTTCTACTTTTAAGTATTTTCCCATTATATTGTGCCATGCCAGCATTTCTATCTCCTTGGTCTTGAATAGAATTCTACTGACAATTTTCTCCAAATTGACTTTCAAGCTCCTGATCATTGTTGAAGGCTGTCATGAATCTAAAATTGACTATGTTTATTATATACCTTTGTATCCCGACCCATGTCAGCAGAAACTATAGCTCATAAAACCCCTCATTGGACTTTGTACGAATCCTCCTTGTCACACTGTCAATATCCTAATATTTCTTTTTTTATTTTTATTTAGTTATTTAATTTTATCTTATTTTTGAGAGACAGAGAGAGAGACGGTGTGAGCAGGGGAGGGTAAGAAAGAGGGAGACACAGAATCCTAAAACCGTCTCCAGGCTCTGAGCTGTCAGCACAGAGCCTGACGCAGGGCTCGAACTCACAAACCATGAGATCATGACCTGAGCCAAAGTTGGACACATAACCGACTGAGCCACCCAGGTGCCCTAATATCCTAATATTTCTAATGTTTCAATGATTTCCAATATCCTCAAGCCCCAAAGCCATACTCTTTACTTCCGTTTGTACTACAATCAGAATCACTTCTTTATTGAAGATCAGAGTTGGCTTTTGATCAGAGTTCCTTCAACTTTACTCTCTCTACACCAGAATTTCTTTTTAACTCATCTAGATCTTCTTTGTTGCCTCAGGCAAGTGATAGTCTCATCCTTCCAATATTACATCTTGCTCAATTGATCATCTTCAGTCACATTTCCACTGACTTTTTAAAAAATATATATATTTATTTATTTTGAGAGAGAGTGAGAGAGAGCACAAGTGGGGGAGGAGCAGAGAGAGAGGGAGAGAGATTTCCAAGCAGGCTCTGTGCTATCAGCACAGAGCCCAACGCTGGGCTTGATCTCACTAACCATAAGATCATGACCTGAGCTGAAACAAGTCAGACACTTAACCAACTGAGCCACCCAGGCACCCTTTCACTGACTTCTTTTTGATTCACAAACATAAAAGTAAATAAAAGTATTAAAAAACAGGTGTGTGTATGTGTGTATATGAATGATTGAACAAACGAATAAATGAATAAATTGATGAATATCTTTACCATCCCTTGATGGCCATTTCTTTATGGGTTAGGCATATTTTGTGAACACCACAAACGTGTGTCCTATTCCCAGCTAGTCAATGTCCTTGCAGTGGAAATTCCAGCTCCAGCACTGCAACTGTTGAATATGGGAATCAGTCAGCACTGAGTGAATGGTTTCTTGGTCCCAAACTTTACTCCTTGGTCATGTATCTGAGCTCAACACTGGGGTCCAACACCTAAACTGTAGGAAGTGAGGGCTGACTTAGTAGGGACGTTGTCTCCACTCTAGAAGTTTGAGGGCAGGGTTATGGATTCTCTGAGGCCTAAGCAATGGCCAGAATAAGCCATGTTCAATTTCTGGGCTGAAGTTTTATCACAGGCTTTTGCAATTTTCAAATGAATTGGAACTAGGGTTGATGAATTATTTTTTAACCAATCTATGATTTATGTAGCTATATAAAGGTACCTTGAGACTTTTCTCTAAAATGTGTCAAAGACATTATAATTATCAATAGTTGTGCTTAACTAGAAATATACAAATAGACTGTAAGAAAGGAAAAGAATCTAAAAACAGTCAAGAAAACCAAGAATTTGAGGAATATTTCATATCTATATAGAATCCATTTTACAATTCAAGTCTTATCAAGAATAGGCTATTGTGTTTTACATGCATTTAATTTAAACACTCAAAATGCTGAAATTATCTATGATACTGATTTATATTCTGACACTGGAAATAAAACAACATTATTTTTCTTTCTTTTGCAAAGAGCAAAGGGTTTCAGAATCAAGTTTGTCTTCAAGCAGCAGCAAAGGCTTGCTGACAAGATATTTTGGAACAACTTGCTATTAGGAAGGAAGTATGAGTAGGAGGATGAGAAATAGCTTATGCCCATATGACACATACAAGTTGTGAACGTGTTAGAAGTCCATGATGTAGAACATAAAAGGATATAACAATTTATCTCAGTGACATAAAGGATCTTATTCTATTCTTTTGTTTTTATAGCTCTATTCTTAGATTTTTTTCTCTCTCTTTGTCTTCTGTTTTCATCTACCTGATGGTTATAAACATTACAATTTATAACATCATGAGAAAATGCAGAACCTGTCAAAATATCTTGAACAAACTACATGGACTTTCACGTTGAAGCCATTTAACCTTGTTACTCTAGGTACATGACAAAAACATTGTTGCATGAGAAATATCAGTAAATTCTACGCTCTTTTATCTAATGACTTACACTTTTATAGTTACTTTGTCTAAAACTGTCACAAGGCTTTGTATGTAAACTTCTCTTCATCTCGTAGAAATCGGTAGCAAAAAAGTGACAAAAGCAAAAACCCAAAAAATCCTACTGTCAAATTATTATCATAGAACACAAGATAATCAAATGATTCTTTTATTTTTTATTTTGGAGAGAGAGTAAGAGAGCATGAGAGGGAGACAGTGAGCAGGGGAGAGGAGCAGAGGGAGAGATGATCTTAAGCACACTCCATGCTCAGTGTGGAGCCAGATGTGGGGATTGATCACATGACCTGAGCCAAAATGAAGAGTCAGACACTCAATTAACTGAACCACCCAAGGACCCCTCAAATGATTCTAACATTTTAGTACACAGAATTTGAAACTCATCCAATAATGAATTCAACAATTATTGAGCTTCTATAAATTTCAAAATTCTAACAGGTGCTTGAGGAATCCACAGATGAATGGGCCAAAAGCCTTTATAATCTCATATTTAGCTCCATTATATACCCTAAATTTAAATTTACACTTATCTGTATCCTCTAGTAAATGGGCTCTTGCCTTTAAACCCTCATAATATTCTGAATTTATTTATGGAACAAAGTTTGTCATTCTTGTATCAAAGTCATATATTTCCTTATACAAATCATGTGAGTAGTTTGTAAGACTTTGAGTTCTTTGAGGGTAAGAATAACACCTTATATACCTTTGTACCTGCCAAAATACATGCCTTAGTACCTTAACCTTTGTAATGAAATCTCTTATGCCCAATCTCACAAGGCAGTTTAGAGGGAACGCCAGATGAATGGTAAAAATAGTTAAGAGTTATGGGGAAAAGAAGTGAAGGCAACTTCCAGATTCAGACTACACAGAAACATTTTAGGAGAGACAGCATTTGAATTATAGACCAACTGACATCCTTTGATTAGTAACATTAAGACGTATTATTCTCTAAGTTTTAAATTTTAAATTACTAAATTAGGGGCACCTGGGTGGCCCAGTCGGTTAGGTGTCTGACTTCGGCTCAGGTCATGATCTCATGGTTCGTGCGTTCGAGTCCCATGTCGGGCTCTGTGCTGACAGCTCAGAGCCTGCAGCCTGCTTCGGATTCTGTGTCTCCCTCTCTCTCTCTGACCCTCCCCTGCTCACATTCTGCTTCTCTCTCAAAAATATATAAACATTAAAAAAATTAAAAAAATAATACTAAATTAACCAAAGGGAAAAAGGGATATTTACAATATTTGTTTTACTTATTTATATGAATTAGAAGATTAGTGCATTCCATCCCAAAACTTAACAATATAAAACAACAACAATTTTATTTTATTCATGATTTGGCCAGTCATGGATTCGAGGAGGGCAGAGCAAAGATGGCTTATCTTTTCTACGTGATATCTGTGTATCAGCTGGAGTGTCTCAACAGGGGTGGCTAGGATGGCTTTCCAGGGGCCTCCGTTCTAACTGTCTTAGAAGGATTCCTTGGTTCTTCTCCACATTGTTCTGGCGGGTTCTGGTTGGGATTCCTGGCATGGCTGGGGGGGCTCACTGGTCCACTTTCTTTCCACTCAGCCTCTCTATGTAGCTAACTTGAATGTACTCATAGCAAGATGACCTTAAGGAATGTATGGTAGCAAGAGAACTTCAGTGGGCATTCCCATTCAAAAGTGGGGGAAGAGGAGAAAGTAGTAGTCACTGGTCCATAACTTCTGAAATCCAGCCAGGACAGCAATGCCAGTTCCATAATTAGAGCCCAGTCATGCTTTCTTAGGGCTGTTTTCTATGGTTTTAAACTCCACTGTCCAGCTTATTGGCTCCACACTCTTAAGGATCCTTCCTTTTCCATAGGAAATGACCCATGTTTGCAGCTGTTTAACTTTCTCAGCCTTTCTGCCTGTAGAATGATTGGGACTCTATTTTTCTTTTGAACTTACCCTCTTTCATTTAATACAGGTTTCAGTGCTTCCACAAATTTAATTGTCCTAAAAAAACACTGTGGCTTTCTCAGGAATATTACTGATGTTTATTAGACAAAAGCACATTACAAATCTCTTTGAAACAGGTGGCTCTCTGTCTTGGGCTGAGAGTCAGGGGTGCTGTGGTAAGACACCCTTTAAAATCCATAAAAAACCCTCTAGGAAAACGGGTCTAAGAAGTGAGCTTACAGCTTTGTTGTTCTTGTTGTTTTTGTCTAGTGCAGAGAGTCTATGAGGAATATCACTAAGTTGATTTCCAGTCTTAATAATGGGTTCAAGCTGCACTTCTGACTCCATCTTTAAACTGAGACGGTATTTTATTAGTAGGTGGCAGGAGTGATAATTATCCTGAGGCCATTTCTTACTTTGTGAACCTTATTCTAGATGGGTCAACTGTCCTTTACCTAACCTAACTCTAGAGTCCCTCCAAATTCTGCTTAAAAAGCAAACACTTCCTCCATAAGTTCATCTCTTTTCTCATATTTTGCCATAGGTAGTTAGAAGAAGCCAGCAAGCATTTTCAACCTTTTCCTTAGCCACATCAATGAGTTTCTTAGGTAGCCTTACCACAGGTAAGGCTTAATATTTCTGTCAGTACATAACTTGAGCTCCCTTTCCTCCGGCTTCCAGTGATAATTTCTGGGTTGTCCTTTAAGTCTTCACTGACCTCTTATGTACCCTTGCAGCCTCTTTCCACCAAGGTGAGTGCCTCGTGTTTTAATTCTTTCACGAAAATCAACTCAGTTCTGGATCCAGTAGTTGTATCAGTCAGTATTCACTCAGAGATGCACAAGCACTATGTGTATGTAGTATGAAAAAGAAATGTATTACAGGAGTTAGGACACCCACAATTGTGAGAGAAGCTAGAAATGTAAAAACAAACAGACAAAAAGGGAGTCATAATTTCAGAGAAAAATAACTAGCCATCCCTCTGAGAGGAGAAAGAGTTGGCTCTTACATGGAAATCTAGAAGCCAGGCCTATCCTGCTGCAGAATTGGGGTCACAAAAGGAGGCCGGTGTAGAAACCCATGAAAGGTTATTGGCTGTTCATGATACTGTCTCTGTGAGTACACAGTAAAACGTGGTGGTGAGCCTAGGGCTAAGGTTAGTCAGTAGAGTAGCTGGGTAGGAGTAGGAGAGCTGAGTAGAGAGCTGGATACAGGAACGGGAAGAGGAAGGAAAAATGGGAAACCACCTGCAGCTCTCTATCTGTCTCTCATTGTCTCTGGCTAACAACACAACCACCCAGGGAAGGGGCTTCTGGAAAACATAGTTCCCAGCTTAATCAAGTTGATAATACAATAGTACGTAACTATAGTCATGAAAGAAAATGTGAAAATGACAAAAACATATAAAGAGTCAGAATAAAAATTATCTGTATGTTCAAAACTGAGAGGTAAATGCTATTAATATTTAACAGATATTTTATTTTATTTTATTTTATTTTATTTTAGAGGATTTTATTTTATTATAGAGGATTTAACATTGGGAACATGGTGATTACAGAGTACAACATAGTGATGACGGACCAGGTTTTAGTTTGCTTAGCCAGGTTTGAAAACCAGGCTTCTCACTTATAAGTATATGACCTTTGGACGAAATAATGAATATCCCTTTCCTCTATTTTACCTAAAAAGGAGGATTAAAAAATAGAACCTATCTGTAGTACAGCCTTCCAAGAACATCCATGTCCTAATCCCTAGAACCTGTGACTATGTTAGGTTTCATGGAAAAGAGGCATTTAGACTGAAGATGGAATTAAGTTTGGTAGTCACCTAGCAGAGTGTGAAATGGGAGTGGGGGTTAGCCTCAATCATCCAGGTGTACCCAATATAAGTACAAGAATTTTTACCAGCAGAAGAGGCATGAGAAAGCTTGGAGATGTAGCCATGTGAGAAGGACTGAGCCTGACCCTTCTGGCTTTGAAGATGGAGAAAGTGCCACAGTCTGAGGCTAGAAATAATCCAGAAGAAAGCAAATTAATCCCCGAAAGCCTCAAGAAGGACACAGCCCTGCCAATACCTTGAGTTTAGCTGAGTGAGACCCATTTTGACTTTTCACCTGCAGAGCTGTTAAGAAAAGAAACTTGTGTTGCTTTATACCACTAAAAGTTACGGTAATTTGTTATAGCAAGAATAGGAAATAAATATACTACATCATGGCAGTTTTGTGAGGATTAAATGAGATGATACATGTATGTAATCATAATTAAAATGGGTCTTAGCACATGGTAAGTGCTCAATAAATGTGATTATTTATCAAAAATTATAATTTTCTATTGATATTTATATCTATATCTATGTATATAAAATATCTTCCCTGTTGCTGGAAAGTTAAGTTGTATTCAATGTCTTGTTAGAAAAATGTTTCAATGGAAAAACTGAATGGAGGCCTTGTCTGTCTTGATGCCTATTATAGACTCAGCAGCTAGTAAATTATCAGATACTTAGTAGGGGCTCTATAAATATTCATTAAATAGATAAATGAAGAAATGATCAACATATTTGTGCCTATATATATTTTCACATTTGTCTTTTGTCTTTAGGCTAGATTCCCAGAAATGGTATTACTGGATCAAAATGAGCTGAACATTTTCATGCTCTTTATACCTGCTGCCAAATGGATTTTCGGAAAGGTTATACCAATTTATACTCCCACAGCATTGTATGAATTTGACTCTGTCATTCTACCCATGCTAACATTGACTATCCTACATTTTAAAATCTCTGATAACTTTTTGCTTTTTATAATTCCTTTCATTGCATATTTTATTTATAATGTTGAAAAACCATTAAATATTATTTTACTATTTGACTTTTTAATAATTTCTTTTGTGAATTCTAGGGTGGTTATTTTCAAATTACAAATTATTTTAAAGATAAGGAGCATAAGGAAGATACAAAAAATAAGCTCTCCTGAACCCATCAACAAAGTTTGACAAATGTTAGCAATTTGACAATATTAGCTTCATTTATTGATTTATTTTTGAAATAGATCATGATAGGTATGTTTGAAATGTCTCCTATTTCTCTTTCCCTGTATTTGAAATGTCTTCTATTTCTCTTTCCCTCTCCCTAAGGAGTATTTCTGCAGATTCTTTTTTATGTTTTTATACTTTTATATGTTCACACACAACACACGTACACACACAATTAGTATGGATTACGTATTTGTTTTTCCAGAGTATATTTTTCATATTAATCAATGAGTTCTTTGCATCATAGGATTTTAACTCTTTGTCATATTTGTACATATTCTCCCACTTAGTCATTTTAATTATATTTGTTTTTAAATTGATTTTCAACTGATTACATTTATTTGATAGTATACAATTATTTGGAATTAGTATTAAAGTTACATGGTTTTCATTCATATATTTAGTATAATGGCAATGGCTTAAGATAGTAATTATTAACATTTTCTGAGTTATGATTTCTGATCTTAGAATAAATTGCAATAAATATAGTCTGAGAGCAGCTATTAAAATCTGTATTACCTGATTATTTAACATGGAATTTGCAAAATTTAAGATCTCTTTAGGTCTTATGTCTTAATTCTCCTTTTATAATATTAAATTATGGTGGAGGCTGAAATAATAGTGGTATCAGTAATTAAAATTTATCATAAGAAAAACAAATTCCAGAGATATAGTAATATTAATCAAACTTTAAGTAATATCAGGAGAACACATTTTTTTTCTGAGCTACTAAAAAAAAAGGAGTAAAATATACGACTTTCAGTGGTAGACTTCCCTGATCTTAGTGGAAAGGTGTTAAAACATCCAACATTGTTTAAGACTGTGATATTTTCATGAAACATAACAATGAATTTAATCAAATAGATGTAAGGTATAATAAAATGGCTTCCTAGCATATACAGGCAAGAGATTATAAAAAGGAATTGTATTTTGGACTATGCTTAAGAATATAAAACTTTATTTTAAAATACCAGACAAAATTTTCTCAGTAACATCTAATCAATGGGTAAAAATCTAGGATTCAGCTTCCCTTAAATTTTCCTTACATGCAAACTACCATAAAAGAGAGGCAAAAATGAGCCAGTCAAGATGCTGTTGTGGACGATCGTGGAGAAAGACATGATTTCCACTTGCCCCCAGAAAACATATAATAATATGACCATTTGTTGGAGTAAAAGAATAAATTATAATCCTAAAATCTTTCATTGGAAAGTGTGTTCAATGTGAAGAAGCTATGTTTATGTATGTTCAGAAATCAGAGAGATACGAAGATAACAATTACCTAATATAAAAGAATTTAAAACTTTTGAACATAGGCACACAAAACAAAACAATAAAAAGCTGCATCATCTAATGGTATCTCTTTGACCAGAGATACAATAAAAGCAAAACAAAAATTAAAGGATGAAATTAGCTAGAAATTAGGTTTAGCTGATATTACCGTACAGAAATATTTCGTTTAAAAATGTGAACTTTAAATACATTTCAACAAAGCAAATAACCAGGCACAGTTAAGCCTATATTTGTTAAGTAAATGATAAATATAAGAAATTAAAATGTGCTTCTGGTGAACTCTCCATTAAGAAAGTGCAACCACTTAACCTATTCACTCTGATTTTAAATCAGTGCCCTTCAGCTTTCTCTCAGCCAGCTCTGCTGGAAACTGGCAAAGAGCACAAATGGAGACTAAACTTAGATTCTATTGCTTTCCTCTAAAAACGACTCATCAATTTAAAATACTTGGGCAAATGAAACTGACAAATGGCTTTCTACACTGAATATACCTAAGAGCTACGAAAATGATAATAATTTGCTTTTTACTCCTTGATTCATGTAATAAGAAAGGTTACAAATTTCAAAAGAGATAGGGCACTATTTTGGGAACTAGTTTCAGGAATGAAAACATTAGAAGGTAGGCTATTTATAACTTTATATAATCTGATGTAAATATGGACTGGCAATAGGATAGCCAGACTTGAATTTGAAAACTTCCTACTGTTATTCAGAAAGCTTTCCACTGTTTCATTATGATTTTTTTTCTTTCAAGATTAAAGTGTATGGCAGGCTATCTTTAGTAACCTGACCTAATGGTCTCTTTCATCCACTCCTTCCCCAAAGCCCACCCTAATGGAAGGAACCTTTCCCAAGTGCCCTGGGAAGAAATCTCCTTGGGAAATTCTTCAGAAGGCTATTTAGAGAACACATGGTGACTGAAATAGTTTCTGAGGAGATGCATTGGCTTTTCTTGAGGGAGGGACTGTCTGGGCCTCTCTTGCCAGATTCTTCTGTGGATAGTTCTTTGCTCTCTCTGGTCTTTAGCCTGGTGGAACTTTATTTGTTCCATTAGATTTACATAACCCATTTTTTAAAGAAAAAGATTTCACATTAAATACTCATTTATAGTAAGAAGTTTGGAAAAAGAAGCAAAAGGGAAAAACTGAAGAGAAGGATGGAGAGATGTGATTAGAATTCAAAAAGTTTAGAAAGTGAAGAAAATATAGTTTAGGGTGCCGCCAAATGGACACTGAGATGGATGCTAGAAAAGGTGTCTGTGACACCTTCTGACAGCTGCTGAATTGTAGAAACATAAACACATATTTTAATAAATATATATCTTGGGTGAGATATGGCCTGTCTGGCAGAGTTTGTAAAATAAGGGAGTCTGAATTTTTTAATTACACTTTTAACCTACATCTTATTTATTTTTAAATAGTTTTTGTCTCAATCTCATTAGCAAATAAATTACCTTAAGAACAATATGGTTCTAAATATAATTGACTTCATTTCTAAAGATGAGATATTCTCATTTTCTCTTTTTTCCAGGCCACATCCCTAACTGTAGCCAGTTATTTGTTCTGTGACAGACATGATGTTTTCAAATAAGCTTACATTTTTAAAATGAATCTTTAAATTGGATTTATCCTAAAACTTTCCACAGACAATCCAGTTGTCCACGTCTTGCAAGTAATCATGAAAATGACATGTAGAAAAAAAAATAAAGCACACAGACAAATGTAAAAAGTTTAACTACCCATCCTACACTAGCCTCAGTTTCAGAACTGATGATGGGAAATATATATTTGATTGAGACTGATCATACCCAAATCAGGTATTTCCATCAGAAAGACAAAGATCCTCCAAGTCAAATGGTATCTACATGAAGAAAAGAAGGAGAGGCTCAAACGCCAAGCTCAGCTCTTGACTAATTGCCACAATGAGACAATGTGTGACTTTGCTGCTAGAGAGCTAAATTGGCACACTGTACGTTCTTGTCGGAATTAAAAGATGGCTGGGGGGGAATACAAGAATACTCTTATAAAAAAAAGTTAGGAGGTAATCTCGTTATAAGTTTTCCAAACTTCCCTACTGAATGTTTGTTCCAAACTTTATTTAAATAGCATGTTACAGCGATACCTCATTTACATGGTATGTCAAAGTGTTATAATTTCCACATTTCTAGACTCCCAGGTCCAAGACAGCATTGCATAATGAAGGGAAAGGTTACAAGATTTCTAGGAATGAATATCTGTGTAAATAATAATCAGTTATTTTATCAATCTTCCATGGACAATGAGGTATGTATGATGTATTGGCTATTACTTACTCAATGTTTTTACCCTCCTTGGATTTAGGCATTTTTAGTAAACATGGAAAAGAGATTCATTATACTGTGGAGTATTTCTTTTTTAATTCTGTTACTTTTTTTTTTGCATTTGCGTTTTATCACAAAATTCATCTAAGCATAGAAATGGTTGTTTCTCATTGGGGAGTTTATCTGCCAAAATGTTATTGCTATAGGAAATGTATGTCACATTGGATTATCACTTGGCACTATCAAGCCAGAACACTGTGAGCCTTAAACTTGGTTTAAAGAAATCTAATTAGTATCAACTGAAAAAGAAGATCCCTAAAGATATTTCTTTCTTACTTTCCCTAATATAAAAGGTGATTTGTGATAAAATTGTTAATCTGTAATCATTTTTGTTACTCAAAATAAAATTTGACAGTTTCAGAACATATTATTCTTACTAATAGGCAAATTTCCTTAACACAAACTTAAAAATATAGAGGGGGATAATGAATGAATAGAAAATATTATTCCTGGTGAAAAGCAGCCACGAGGGCACTGGTGAATGAAAATATTAAAAGGCTGTAAGGTGTTTGTAACTGTATTCAGTACAGTTCTCCAGATAAATTTAGTGATGTTTTATTTATTCAACCAATAACTTATTGAATAACTACTATGTGCCAGCTACTGTATTAACAAAAGAAATGCAAAGGCTCTGCAAAGACCATGAAATAAGACTCTATCATTACCCTTACCCACTTTATAATCCAATCTCAGGCAGTTATAAAGACTAGCTTACTCCTGGGGGCACCTGGGTGGCTCAGTCAGTTGAGCGTCCGACTTCAGCTCAGGTCATGATCTCACCGTTCGTGAGTTCGAACCCCGCGTCGGGCTCTGGGCTGACTGCTAGCTCAGAGCCTGGAGCCTGTTTCGGATTCTGTCTCTCTCTCTCTCTCTCTCTCTCTCTCTCTGCCCCTCCCCTGTTCATGATCTGTCTCCTGTCTCTCAAAAATAAATAAATGTAAAAAAAAAAATTTTAAAGACTAGCTTACTCCTAAACAAAATTCAGCAGGAGTGTGTATATGTATGTATGTATGTATATATGTACACATATATGTGTGTATACACACATACACATGTATGTATATATGTACACATATATGTGTGTATACACACATACACATGTATGTATATGTATTGCGTGTATGTATACACATATACGTAACATACAACACGCACACATATGTAATTATATGAATACACATACATATATGCACATACACATTTATACAATCATATGTATGTGTTTGTGCACATGCACATACTTGCATGTACACATAAGTAAAAGGGTGAGGTGAGAAAACACACAAAGAACTTGCTCATTGCAAGTTCAATCTGACATACTTGAATATTACTTAAATGATGTTGAACCTCAATTTTTTTAAATCTATGAATAGAATTGACAGTAGTTCCCACAGAGGACTTTTTAAAGTATTAAAAGAAAGAAGAGATGCAATGTATTTAGCTCAGCGTCTGCCATATGAAGGCAAAGGAGAGCTACAGTTATTATTTTATTTTCTTTTGGGAGACTTCTCGGAGGAGGCAGCATATAAGCAAGCATTAAGAGATGGGAATATAAAGGAGTTATTCCATTAAAAAAAAAGTAATGTGAGTATATTGTAAGTAGAGAAGGAGAAAGTCATTCAAAAACATGTATGAACTTCTACCACCACCAAGCAGTATGTGAAAAGTTATTAAATTCCATGTGAAAAAAATTATAAGACCAAAAGATGGTATTTTTTAAAAAAGAAACTGCTGTTTACATTTGAAATAAAGATGAAAGCTTAGATCTATTTAAAATACACTAGAGAAATTATAATTAGGGAGAAAGAGATTTATTCAGTAAAGTTTACTGAAGATGAGGAAAAATAGGAATTTAAGGCATCATCCATAATTTTAAATTATAAAATATATATATTCTGTGATTAAAAATATGAAAATATTTTGGTGTTAAGCAGATCCCAGAAGTAATAAACCAATGACATGCACTCCCCCCCATCCTTCCCTCTCTCTTTTTAAATTAATATCTCACACTTCTGCTTACCTTACTTCTTTTAGTTTTTTTTCCATAATAGAAATCTTATTTTTGGGGGTGATTTCTTTCAGGTAAGAGAGATGCAAATTTAGATTTAAATTGAGAGTTTTTGTGGTATAAAATTTCACCTATATATTATCATAAAGACATGAGTTTAGGCAGGGTCACTCTGAAAAATTTTTATGAAAGCATTTCACAGAGTGAGCTTTGAAGGATTATAAATGCTTTGGCATGACACCTGGGGGTGGTGTTTTGAGAGCAACAGACTTCTGTAAAGCACACACATACACATTTGTATAACTCTCTATTCTGTCATAGACAAAATTAGGTAAGAGCTATTTTACACATATATAATAGTTGAAAAATAGGAATTGATAGAAAAAATAGATGATGGAGATGGATTAGAGACAGAGATGGAAATGAAAATCCATTTTGCATAAGCTGCTCATTCATGAGCTCTGGCTACTTAGGGTCTCCTGAGTGGATAAGTTAATATCACTTCCTCTCTCTTACATATCATTTGCCATCTACTTACTGAGTCAAAGTGAGCTAATGACTTTATTGAGTTTTATTATAAGCAGTTTTGTGAGTAGACATATACTGGTTTTCATTCTTGAATTAATGGCCCTGCCCTGTAAGTCTCCACGTTGAATTCTTAACCTTTTTAATAGTACCATCTTAAATGCCAGGAAGTCTTTTCTGGTGCTTCAGACATTTTAGATACCTGAAAATTCCCACAGCATTTTGTTTATATGTCTTGAATGATGTGATTTGTTATGTCTTTCATGGGGGGCCATGGGTAGGTATTCCTTTGCTGCTAGAAACACTTTGTGAGAAAAACTGTCACATAATAGTATCTTGCTAAACGTTTGTTGAGTTGCACTGAATTTAACTAAATTTGTAGACAACTTGTAAGCTGATTGATTTAACAGTACCTTTCCAAGGCCCATTTATCTGTTCTATTGATAGTAGTTATGTATATCTTCCTAATTCTAGTTATATATACAGAGATATAAGTAAGCTGATCCCTTCATGTATTCAAATTACTAATTTTTTTCTGAGTATAGACCTGTTGTTCATCAACAACATTATGGTAAAAACTTTCATACTAATAAGCATCTAGCACTATTAAGTTGTACTCTAAGCAACTGTCATATTTTAAATGGTTTAATGATAGGAAGGTACAAATCTTTCAAGTACTTTTTATCGGCCTATTTACCCACATTCTTATTTGTTTTGAGGGCGAAACACTAAATAATATATAAATCATTGTGGAGGCAGTGCAAATATTACCATCATGATTGTGACCTAACAAGTGTGTCATACTTTAAAACACAATAGCAACATAGTGAAGAGTTAAAACAATTTCATTGATTTTTATTTCTAGCCCTTAATGCATCACTGGTCTTCTTCCTTTCATGAGTCAATTTCCTTTACTACTCTTGCTCATTCAGGAAATTTTTTTCTATCATAGACTGCTACTACCATCACTAATAATTAAAATATATGTGAATATCCTAATGCTTAGCTACAGCAATATTTCCAGAGACAATGTCAATGGAACTACTGTTTGTGGGAAACTGCCTTACACTTTTGCTTTCCGAAAGTCATTTTTGGTACTCTCCTTTGATTAGGAGTCCATGCTTCACTCAAACAGAAGTCTATCCTGAAATTCTGGTCCATTACATAATTTTCAGAAGCTGGAAGAAAGGCATTTGCATCATTTCTGTTCCCAGATCTGTTCAATATATACTTCCAGTCTGTCATGCCTGAAATTAATTTTTTACAATCTGGATCTTTACTATATGCTAAAAATTCAGTACAAAAAAGGACCTCCTTCTGCAGAGAATATGTAAGCCAGAACATCATGTTCCATCTTTATAATGAAACACATAGTTCCTATCAAAAGGCAAATTTTTGTTTTAAAATGTTTGAAGAGAATAATGCTTTAAAAGATTTCAAATAGTTACTTTTAAGTAAGTGAAAAGATTTCTATGTCAAATATATTTTAGCCTGAAGTATATAATTTCTGTGTAAACCGAACAACATTTTATTTATTTAAAGCTATTTCCCACTCTGTATTTCATGCTTCTGAGGTTGGAAAACAAAAGCAAATGATCCCAGAAATAGTTTCTCTCAAAACACTAAGGTTCAAGTGAATGGCTATTAAAATGAAAACTAATTGTTAATATCAAGTTTTAAGCAAATGATAATAGACCATTTTGTCTCTCTAGTCAAGAAGGTTATCACACTTACACCTTAATATTTTGCTTTCCTCAAAGTATGAAAGTACTTGTCTTGATTTTTTCAAACTTGTGTAGCCCCTCCCCAAAATAAACTTCAAATATCAGAAAAAACCATATGACATTCACAGACACACTCTGTATGGTCTTTGAAAAATGAGTTACCTCTGAAAGTATGTTTATCCTTCTGCTAAATGGGGATACACACATGTGAGAATATACTGAAATAATATATATAAAGGCCATAACACAGGACCTGAATTACATTCTTCTCTTCCCCTTCCTCCTTCTACTCCCTGCCTCGCCACCACCCTTCCTCCTCCACTTGCTCCTCTTCCCCTCATTTCCCTTTCTCTTATTCCTAACTCTTCCTTAATTTCAAAAACAGAAATTTTTGAGGCTTCAGAACTACAGAGCATTTGACCTGGGTCCAGGATTCAAAATGAGACTAGTATCACACCATAATCTTTCTTCTAACTTTTTAATTGCCTCTAGAGGTTCTATTGATTTTCGCATAGTGAATTTGCCACAGACTATGAGAATAAAACTTTCTCCTGTTTATATATTTCTTTATTTTTACAAACACTGTATTTCTAAAAATTTTTGCTTAGTTCTTGTGGGTGCTATATTTGGTACATGGATATTTGTTAACACTTGGCCTTTTTTTTTTTTTAAAGTTTATTTATTTTTGAGGGGGGTGGTGCAGAGAGAGAGGGAGAAAGAACCTCCCACGGAGCAGGCTCCTAGCTGTCAGTGCAGAGCCAGGTACAGGGCCTATCTCACAAATCTTGAGATCATGACCTGAGGCAAAATCAAGAGTCAAATGCTAACCAAAAGAGCCATTCAGGCACTCCTAATGTTTGGCCTTTATAATGTTTTCAAACCTAAACAGTAAATAAGTTTTTATTTATTAGTGGTTTTTTTGCATTAAGTTCTAATTTGATAATACTAACACTCATATGATATTACTTATACAAAGTTTATTAATAAATATTGGTGAATATTTTATAGCTATGTGGATTCTTTTTGCTCTGGGTCCATATCATATATAGCTAGCATTTTTTTCTATTAATCTGATATTTTTATTTTATTGTTTGTACTTTATTCCCATTCATCTTTATATGAGATTTGCTCTTTGTCATCTCCTTTCTGCATAATTTTATTAGTTAAGGCTTAACTGATACTTCCTTTTCTACCAGGCTTTGATGTTTACATTATGTTGACTATCATAAGGCATTATACAAATATCCTTATGCACACTATCTATATTGGTCTAAACTCTTATGGGGCATAAAGAGGGGCGCCTGGGTGGCTCAGTTGGTTAAGCGTCTGACTTCGGCTCAGGTCATGATCTTACAGGTTCATGGGTTTGAGCCCTGCGTCAGGCTCTGTGCTGACCGCTCAGAGCCTGGAGCCTGCTTCAGATTCTGTGTCTCCCTCTCTCTCTGCCCCTCCCCTGCTTGTTCTCTGTCACTCTCTGTCTCTCAAAAATAAATAAATTTTTAAAAAATTTAAAAAAATAAACTCTTATGGGGCAGAAAGAATATTGTGCTTTTGTACAACCCCTTTCCCTGCTCTTCTAATTTTTCACTGATTTTATCTGTATATTTGACATTTCGTCTTTTCTTTTTGTATTCTTATTACTGTTACTATCCCTACTATTTGTTGAAAGTCTTCTTTGGATTGCTTAACCAGACAAAATCCAATTCTCTGATACAGATAGACATCACAAACTGATTACAAAGGGGCACTACTTAAGTCACTTGGCTCCATGTGACTGAAAACTGAACTCATAGCAGCTTAAATAAACCAAAAGTTTATTTTTGTCACATCACCATATTCTGAAGGTGAGAAGTCCAGGGCTCTTATGCCAGCTTTTCTATGACATTAGTGACTTGGTCTCCTGTAGGCTTTCTATCCAGCTGAGTTTAGAATGACCTTCCACCTTTGGGCTTATCATTCCAAGCTCTAAGATAGGTAGACACCACTACCATTTATCTGAGTTTTGGGGAAGAAGAATATTAGAGTCAAAGACAGAAGGTATGTGCCTTCCAAGTCTTTCCCTTTAAAAAAGGCTATTTTTATCCATAAGAGAGGGTAAGGCATTTTGTATTTATCTGGATATGTTACTCTCCCATACAAAATCAGGATTCTATTATAAAAATAAACATGTAAAGAAAAGATATTGCACAGACAAGTAGCAGAGTCTTCCAAGGGGACTAACGTCCATGTCAGTATCACATGATTACACTGTCTCCCTGGACTCAGCCTCCAGTCACTGCTGATTTGTTGTGTGGTGGACCCCTAACTTTGGGTAAAACAGATTTTCTTATGTGTCAACTGGGAATTGTGATTCAAAGAGAATAGTTAATCCGTGTTGGATGCTGGTGCTAAGAACCAAGGTGGGGGCATTCATTGTCTATCGTATGCATACTGAATTAGGTACAGTCCACAGAGAGAAAAGAAAAAAACCTAAAATTCCTCTTCAGAAAATTTCAGAGCTTATGCATGTAACTTCGCTAAACAAAGAGCAGTTCATCTCCCTATTCCTTCAACACATTACCCTTTTTGTTCCAAATAATTTGAGAGTGTTTTTGTTTCTCAATTCAAATATATAGGAGACTATGGTCTTCTCTCTTGGCATTTATATTTATGCTTTGTTTTACTACTTCTGCTTAGCTAAAATTTAAATTCCGTGGGAGCATGTAGCCCTATGTCTGTTCAATACTGTATTTCCCTCAGCCTAGCATGGCATTTTATCAATAAAATTTTGTTTAATGAATAAAGCTTTATTATAAACTAACCATCCCCTGATTCTTTTTATTATTTTATTTGATTTTTGATTGGTTTCACTAGTAATTACTGGTTCTTTTCTACAGCAGTATTCTCTTTTAAAAAGTACCTTTGTTGAAAGGTGTCTGGACAGTGCTCTTAATGGTCCTATAGGGACAGTTAATTTTGGTGTGGTCAGTTATGTGAAAGTATACTTTAAATGAGGACATCTTTTTTTCTTTTGTCTTCACATAGGTTAGGGTTTGAGGAGACGAACAATTAGCACTAGCAGATTCCCTTCCATATTCAAAAATCAACTGAGAAATAATAAAAGGAGAAAGATAGATGACAACCAAAGTAACATCTCAATAGCAAGTATTCAAGGAAGAATTGGGTTATGTCTGTAGTCTAGTATGTTTCCTAATGCTGAACTTCTGAATTAGGCATATTCACTCACCCACAAGTTCTGAAATAAGAAGAAAAACATGCATTAAATTACACTGCCCTTATGAGATAAAGTTCAAAGAAATTAAAGTGAAGAAACCCAGTTGGGAAAACTCTCCCAAGAAGAGGTTAATTTTGGCATTCTGCATTTAGCATATAGTGGGGTCTATAATCCACTTATTCATAATTCCTCCTCTCAGAGTTCCCATCAGTACATTCTTCCATACATTTATATGGAAGAATATGACTTGGTAACATCCCCCACTGTGAGGTCTTTGACAAAGTTCTTTTTTTCCTACGCAGTATATTCAGAGCATCTAAATTCCCATTTCCCTTTGGTCCTGTATTTTCTGCATTGCAGAACTGAACTGAGTGACTTCCCAGCCACGAAGACCACAGTTTCTTTATGAGCAGGCATTTTCAGATCTCTGGCAGAAACCATTTCCACTACATCTTATGGCAGTGGCAAGGCATAATAAATTCACTTGTGAAGGAAGTTTACCTTCTCATATGTAAATAGCTAATTCAGAATAAATGTGTTATCATGTAGTGAAAGGTAATTCTTGAGCCTCATGCAAAAGGCTACATTAACTTTAGACTACTCTCCTCACTTTTTCTTCCCTAATACTGAATGTAAAGTGGATTTGAGTTAGCCGATCTAGAACTGTCTGTCTAGGGACGGAGTTCACAATTTACAATAGAGTTTCACTAGCCCTTGAAACACATTTGTTAGTCAATTTGGAAGCAGTGATATTGTTTTCACCCCACTGCCATAAAGACCCAAAGAACTCGCTCTCTATGACCTTTCTCACTTCTTGGACAATTAAATCTTTGCTCAGCTACTCTGGCTTTTCTGTGATCTGGGAAATGAAAAGAGGCCAAGAGTGTTTGGCAAATAGAACCCATATCTACAGAGTCTCGAGAAAGCAGCTTTCCTTGCCCCCCAACTTCTCCAGTGGTGCCACTGCTAGAAGAAAAATTCCAAGATCTAGCTATAAACCCAATATAAACCCAAGGAATGACTTAGTGGGGGAACAAAGGAAAGAATGTATTTTATTTCTTTGATGCTAAAACTTCTGTTCTTGTGTGTGGGCTTTATATTCCTTGCCAAATTATCAGCATGATGTGTCACATGGATTTGGGATTGAAGAGCACACTACCTTGGAGAGAAGTTTTATCCCCCTTCCCATATTCTACATAGTTAAGTTTGGCTCTTCTTAATAGCATAGTATATCTTCTGTATTTGAAAATATATCTTCTGTATTTGAAAATTAAGAGTGTGCCAAGTGGAGATGAACATTTCATTCCTGCACTTTTTCTTAGACCCTCAGAATTGGATTTAGGGTTTAGGCCTTTTCTTTCAGGTTTATTCGAGTATAACTTATATGAAGAACTGTAAATTTTTATTTTAAATAATTTATGAGTTTAGACATACTCATACACCTGTGATACTATACCCACATTCAAGGTAATAAACATTCATTGCTTCCAAGTTTCCTTATGTTCATTTGTTTTGTTTTCTAGGTAATAACACTTATCATGAGATTTACCCTCTTAACAAACCTTGAAGTGCACAAAACTGTATTATTAACTATGCACACTCAAGCCAATTCTTGCATCTACTGTTTTCTTCTTCTTTCTTTCTTCAGTCTTCCAGGACTGATGTCACTGGTCAGATGGGCGGGGGGTGCTGAAATGTTGAGGCCATCCTCAATATTATATTACCTATACTGCACCCAGGAGATTGATCCTACTGAGCCAGATTTTGTGAATCCAAGCCGTAAATGTAGTTGTTGCAGTTCATACCTCCCTTGTTTGCAACACCTAACCTCTGGCATCACACTTTCCAGAGAGACTGCCTAGGGACCTGACAAGATACTGTTCTTGGGTCCTAACCCATTAGGTGAGAGAATGTAGGAATTCTTATAGGAGTTGGGAATTCGATTTATGTCATTCTTTTAAATAACAGTTGAGGATTATTTTTCTCTTTTAGACAATTTCATGGATATAGTAGAGAGAAATAAGAAAAAGGGAGATTTTGTTATATTTGTATTAGAAGACCAATGTATTTATAAAAAGCTATTCATTTACTATACATCTACTATAATTATTTTACCTTTACATAAAATGCAGAATATCTAATACTACAATATTACTTTTCTTCTCCACCTTAGCTTGGTAAAAATGTCCCGCTTCTAGTCAATCATAAGCAGAAAATGACTTTGTCCTGCTCCACGGTAGGCTGCTGCTCTGAGAAGCCCCCCAAAACACCAGGAGTTTCAAAGAGTCAAGAGAGCTCTTTCTTTCTGTAATAAATTTTACCTCTTTTCTCCAGGGCATGTATCAGAATTATCAAAAAAGAATTAAATGGAAACAGTGCCTAGAATACAGTTGTGAATATCATCCTCATTTTGTGTAAAATTAGTTATCTTATTCCTACCTCGTTAAACTTGAGCTTTCCATTCTGATTTTGAAAAAAGGAAAGAAAATTGCAACTAATAAGGTAATCAAAAGGCCACCTTCAGAATAAGATTATTTAACACTGGGACTAGTATATTTACAATGTAATTGTGTAAGTAGAAGTGGTCTCCCTTCCTTCCTTCCAACCTTCCTTCCTTCCTCTCTCTGTCCCTCCTTCCCCCTCCATCCTTTGCTCCTTCCTTCCTTTCCTTCCTTCCTTTCTGTTTTTACAAAGTTTTAACTCCACATTTTGTGTGCATTCCTCACTTAGGGACAAAATGGGTTAGAATAAAGAAATGTGTGAAAACTGTATTCAGAGTTTCTCTGTATAATTAATTAGTCATCATCTCCCTGAAACAGACAATTAGGATATGAGATTTTGCTTACTGTGATTATTAGTTTGGAGTCTCTATATTCTGACTTGCCATTTTCTCATCCCTAAGATCTTAATCTTTACCAGTATTCATGTCATGAATGCTGAATCCAAAGGATCTGACCCTGACCCAAAAGACTTCAACTCCAGTTTCCTCTAGACCTGTGGGCCTCTAAAGACAAATAAGAATATTCTTTTCCAAATGCTACTAATCTCGGTTTGCTGAGTTACTGAACTAACTTACAATGTTTAACTACTCAGTAAAAAAAAATGTGGGCAATAACAATTTTACTTAGTCAAACTGCCACATTGACATTTATATGGATAAACTGATTCTTCACAGTGATGATAATAAATAAGCCAAATTAAGAAAAATATTTTATGAATGAAGGAAATATTATCTGTCATTTCCAGTTTTTGAAACAAGAGTATCTCAGCACATCCAATCATATCCTGTGTGTTATTCAGCAGCTTAGTTGCTTTTCAGCCTCCTTTTCTTTTGTTTGTATTTTTTCTTTCTAAATTGTTGGAGTTATTTTGTCTTTCCTTCCTATACACACTTCACACATGCTATTACATGGTTAATTAATGTTAACACACATGGTTAATTAATAACATCATCTCACAGATAGAGTATCTCTTGAATCACTTGTCATTTGCTGCATTGTCAAATGTGCAATATATTTAAAACAAAAATACTGCCACCACCTCTGTATTGTATTTATTCTATTTGGTGAGATTACATTATAATTTTTTAATGTTTATTATTGAGATAGAAACAGAGCATGAGTAGGGGAGGGACAGAGAGAGAGGGAGACACAGAATCTGAAGCAGGCTCCAGGCTCTGAGCTGTTAGCACAGAGTCCTACGTGGGGCTCAAAGCCATGAACTGTGAGATCATGACTTGAGCTGAAGTCAGACACTTAACCGACTAAGCCACCCAAGTGCCCCTGGTGAGATTACATTATAACTGTCCCAAATTTGTGTTTGTCTTTCTATCTTGAATACTATCTTCTTACCCCATGCCTTTAGCAAATTCTGCTTGCCTGAACTACAGAATTTGTAAAACTTTCTATTTTTCTGCCACAATTTTCTTTCTACACTTTTTTTTGTGCCATTTTGCTACTAGAGTTATCCATCTGAAAACTAGAAATAATTATGTCATTCCCTCCCAAACCTTTACCAACTGTCTTTTGCATTTGGATCCCCTCAGTTTGAATGTAACTGCTTTTGGAATCTACCTCAAACTTGGATTTAGGAGAAGTTCTTCTCTACAGTCTAAGTGACCCTCTTGTACTTTTAATAAGAGTAAAACACAGGTGCAGGAAGAATTATGGTTTTATATCAAGCAGGAGCAGAGGTATAGCACATTTAAATGCCATTTGTGGTGTTACTCTTCCAGAATAGTCTATAAATAAAGACAGGCTGAAAAAGTCCAAAAACAAAGCATTTCAGCCTAGAAACCACACATTTCAAAACATCTTATACAGAATGGTCCAATGGGGGGCGCCTGGGTGGCTCAGTTGGTTAAATGTCCGACTTCGGCTCAGGTCATGACCTCACAGTTTGTGGGTTTGAGCCCCACATTAGGCTCTGTGCTGAAAGCTCAGAGCCTGCAGCCTGCTTCAGATTCTGTGTCTCCCACCCCCTCTGCCCCTCCTTCACTCGTGCTCTGTTTCTGTCTCAATAATAAATAAACATAAAAAAAAAAAGAATGGTCTAATGGAAGTGTAAAATCTTAAATGGTTCAATAGCCAAAGTAACGCCAGGTAATGGAGTCCTTTAGTGAATCCACGGGTGAAAGTCAGGAGGTATAATCATCTTAAACATCTGAGCAACCACCTTCATTAATTTATATTTACTCAGAGGAATAGTTAGTTGATGGAGGGTCCTGGATGATTAGAAAACTAACAGTAAATATAAAATTATCTTTTGCCTTATATTAGTCAACTTGGGTTGCTTTAATAAGCAACTCTGAAATCTTAGTCACTTACAACAAAAGACATTTATTTTTTGCCTGCAGGTTTGTAGGTTAGCTCTGCTTTACTCCACATGCCTTCTCACTCTAGAATCCAGGCTGAAGATAGCCTCTATCTTAGATATGCTGTTCTCCTGGCAGAGGACAGAAGCAAGGACCCAACCAAACCATGCAGGCACATTTAAAGCTTCAGTAGAGAAGGGATATGTCACATCCATTGGCAAAAAAGTCACATGGCTAATCCTGACAATGAGGAAGGAAAGTGTCTACCTAAGAAAGGCATGGTAATAGTGGGGGTGAATTATACCTGTAGAGAGGAGAGTGGATAACTGAGAACAATAATAAAATATATCGTAGATCTCAAATATACTATACCTTATGATTCTTCCCTACTTCTCATTTGCAATTCATCATTTCAGGAAAATATTGTGTATAGTCAGCTTTGTCTTAGAGTAGTTTGAATTACTGGTATCATATGGGCTCCGGTTATATAGGACACCAGGTAATCCGCTATAATAGAATGAATTACCAGTTTTAAGCATTATGTTGTTATTTTTATAATTATGTTTGTATCTATCTTAGGTTATTGGATCACAATCTAAACTTTTCAGACATTTATATACCATATATAAGACATTTTCTTTTAGGACACCTGGCAAGTGCTATCATGCATGCTTCTTCATTTTCTGATACTAAAGTGCGTTCAAATATGATGTTTTCACCCCTTTTTCTCTGTTTGCATGGTTGCCATCTGGTACACTGGGTGGACATAACACATACTTCCAATATAGTAGATTTATATAATATTTTAGGAAGATTCCCTGTACTTCCAGGTTAAGTGAATGTCATACTTTACACATATTTGTAGGCAAGGATCCATAAAAAACATTCTTTACAGATATTAATTTATCAATAATATTATGAACACAGATTTGAGACAATGCTATTATACCACATATAAAGTCTCAAAATAAGTACAGGACTTTGAGATTCAGGGTAGGTAACCAATTCAGAATTGCAAGAAACTCTAAAAATTCTAAAGAATTTAATATGGTTTCACGAGTTTCTATTGGATATTTGATTTTTGCTTACAAGTTTAGCCATTTATACAGAAGAAAATTAAACAGAAATTGGACTCTCTGAGCTTATAATAGTATAGTTATACATGAGACATACCGAAGAGTGGGTTAGAG
This sequence comes from Cryptoprocta ferox, assembly GCA_028646485.1. Lineage (NCBI taxonomy): Eukaryota > Metazoa > Chordata > Mammalia > Carnivora > Eupleridae > Cryptoprocta > Cryptoprocta ferox. Next base: position 62,110,812 of record CM053572.1, read on the forward strand.
TAAGGATCTACAGTGAGGTCACTGGAGGAAAAAAAAATAGGGATAATAGCTGAATGCAGGGCTTGCACTGAATGATGAAAAATTAAACCTTTTCTTTAATTTGCAATTTTGTTCCCATGAGATTTCCCTCCATTTTTTTCAGCCTCTTATCTTTGCTATGCTGACCCTCCTAGAAGTCATACAATAGTGATGACATGTACATGAAATATGAGTAAAACTGCTATCGTTACATTTACTTCCTATATCAGGATGGTGAAATTTGCTGTTTATTTTTTCCATTTATCAAGAAGAATCTCAGGATGGAGGGTTTTTTAATCAATTTATGTAATTATCTAGTTTGTGAATTATTCCCCTGGTGCTTAATTTGCTAATTTCCTACAGACTGAATGAAATCTGTCTGTTGTGTTGTTAATTGGACAGCAATACAAAAAGAAGTAAATATTTTGTCTATTCATTTTGCTACAGGATAATTGCGCTAATAAAATTTCATAATAAATCATTGATTGAAATTCTAGACTGAGATAATGGTCAAGTAGCAAGAGAAGGTTTTACTTTTTTGGATTTCTCTTTGCTAACTTCTATGTCTGTCCCATAGCAATTCTGTTAGTTTTTTTTGTTGTTAAATGAATAAATTCTTTTAGGATGTGTACTAATTTTAAAATCCATTAGCCACCAAATCTTGCACTAGTGTTTAAAATTTATTTATGGTACTTTGGAAAGAGTGAGGAGGCTGGATTTGTGATTAAGCATTAAAAAACTAAATCAGTAAATTTAAATATTTAGTAATCAGAAAAGAACCAGTTCAATATGGGGCCTACTGATTATGTAACAGACAAAAAAGATACTAAAAGACACTGCACTTAATAGCATCTTCTTACTGCTCTCTTTTCATTTTCTTCTGGGTAGGAAGTTGACTTACTTGATCAGTTAAGAGATCTGTGGGTGACAGGTAGAAAGGGTAATGGAAAGATTAGGGAGAAAGTTCAGTCTTCAGCCACCTACAAAAGAGAAGGTAATACCTGGAAGAAATAACCACACACACACACACACACACACACACACACACACACACACGTGCACATGATGAAGAAGAGAAGCTTGACAAAAGAGAGACGAGAAAAGTGAATTTAAAATGCAGCATGGGATGGAGCATATCAAAGGGATGTAAGAGCCAAGCTGAACTATCTCTCAATGGTCAAACCTGGAACAATTTGAGCAATAAAATAAATACTGTACGTTTATTGGCTTCCTAGGACTGCTGTAACAAATTACCATAAAACAGGTGGTTTAAAACAATAGAAATTTCCTTTCTACCAGGTCTGGAGTCTAGAAATCTGAAAACCAGGTGTTAACAGAGCAATGCTCTTTCTGACGTCTCTAGGGGAGGGCTCTTCCTAGCCTCTTTTCTGCTTCTAGTGAGTGGTTGCCAGCAATCCTTGGCATTATGATTTATAAGGCATATCATTCCAGTCTCTACCTCTGCCATGGTGTTCACTCCTGGAAGTATGTCAAATTTCCCTCTTCTTATAAGGATGCCACTGATATTGGGTTCAGGACCCACTCTAATACCCTAATTCAGTATGACCTCATTGTGACTTGATTAAATATGCAAAGACCCTACTGCCAAATAAAGTCACATTCACAGATTTGGATGGACATGAAACTTTAGAGGTACTACTCAACCCAGTACAGTGATAGAATATTGTAACCTCAAGTATAAAACAGATGTATATGAAAACATGCTTGTATAAAAAAAATAAATAAAATAAGTAAATGGAGAAGAGGCAAGTGTTATTTGTCAAATAATTTCAAATATACATGTGGATACTCCTTTCTAAGAGGTGGACCTTATTTCCCCAACCCCCTCTACCACCATCACACCACACACACACACACACACACACACACACACACACAGTATGTGATGGATTTAGTAACTCATCCAAAGAATGAAGTATGTGAACAGAAACCATAGTAATTCACAGAGGAGAAATCTGGCAAATGTGTTCTTAACAAAATAATCAAGTTAACATCCCAAGGATATGTCATATGATAACAAATACACCTTAATATGATGTGATGAGGAATGAAGTTCATCCATGTATTATTTTCTAAAACCTATAACTCCAGACTAAACATGAGAAAAATATCAGACAAGACCACATCAAAGGACATTCTACAAAATACCTGACCAGTAATCCTCAAAACTATTAAAACTTTAAAAACAAAGAAAGATAGAAAAGATTAGACAGATCAGAGAAAACTAAAGTAGACATGAGGACTCAATGCAAGATAGTATTCTGAAATCAAGAATTTAGGGGACAAGGAAAAGAATATTAATATTAAAACTGGTGAAATCTAAATCATGTCTTTTTTTTTT
>CM053572.1:62113691-62188888 GCA_028646485.1 Cryptoprocta ferox
TTCTCCACATCCTCGCCAGCATCTATAGTCTCTTGAGTTGTTCATTTTAGCCACTCTGACTGGCGTGAGGTGGTATCTCAGTGTGGTTTTGATTTGTATTTCCCTGATGATGAGTGATGCTGAGCATCGTTTGATGTGTTTGTTGGCCACTAAATCATGTCTTGAGTTTAGTTAAAAGTAATATACCAATGTTGACTTTTTAGTTTTCACAAATGGACCATGGCAATGTAAGATGTTAACATTAGGGGAAACTGTGGTATAAGAGTATAGGGGAACTCTACATTCTCTTTTCAATACTGCTGAAATCTAAAATTATTCCAAAATGAAAAATTTTATTAGAAAAATCACCTGGTATTTTTCCATAAAGAAAAATATGAACAGTTGTTTGATGTACAAGACTCTGGGTAAAGCACTGGACAAGGAGTTAAAGAATATGTGCAGTGTTAGTGCAATGTTTTGTGCCTTCATTGCCTTCTTAAAAGATGATGGACAATTATTTTATCTTAAAAAGCATTTCCCTCAGATATGTGTTCTTTTTGATGTGGTTCTATATTTAAATTGACCTTGAGGTAGGCAGCAAAAAGGTATTTAAGTTATATATAATATTTGAAAACAACCACAACATTCATTGTGTAGTTATAAGTGTTAAAGAAATGGAAGCTGTCTTGTAGAACAGTTTACAACAAACTTGTACTATATCAAAAATTCTTAACACTCCAGAAGTTACCATGCCCCTTCTTTGATTAAGAATATTAAGGCATTCTATATTCCATTTTACATTCTAATCTCTTCCAATGAAGGATTCCTCTTGGCTTCTCTATGTACTTTCTATTTACTTAATAGAAATACACAAATATTAGCTGTTTGACTTGTTAGGACTCTCAAAATTCTTTAAAAGTGACATCCTTATGAGGTCTTTATTTTAATATTAAGTAAAATTTCTGTTTTTCAGTTATCTGATATCTTTGAATAATTAATTTTTCTGGTTCGTAGGCATCCTAAATAGTTGGGCTATTTGTGAACTCTCTGAGATCAAATTATAAAGAAATCCAGTCAGCATTAATAGCCAACTTCTTGTGAAAAAATTTGATGTAGAGATAGATATTTTTTATATACAATTTGCCCTTAGGTCTTAGATTAAGCTCTATTTGAAAAAATTAAAACTAAAAGCTTCCTTTCAATCTATTTTTCCCCACTTGTTAAAATTTACCTACTGCCAAATTTAAACCTCTGTATGAAAACACACTTGTATGTGTGTAAGGGACATTTATTAACTATTGAAATGAGTTTCTAGAATATGCTATAACAGTAATTTGGGAAACAAGTTTGGCTTTTAGGAATATAAGAATTGTGATAACCACTGTTATTAGTACTAGTAAAGAGAAAAATTGCATATCAGTATGTTCATGGCTGAAGTTTCAAGGTGTACTTTAATTATAACTCTAGTGGAAAGGCATTATCAGGTGTATGCTTAATTAAAATGGATATTTGGTCAGAGTGGGTAGAAAACATTTATAGAGTTGTATTTATGCATCACTTTTATATTGTCTTGAGACAAAAATACTTCCATTCAAGATAAAAGATATATATTATAATGATATGTATAATTTGCAAGATGTTTTGGACAGATCAGTAATAGAAATAATAATTACCTTTAGGACATTTTAGTCTTGAGTAAATTACCATCCAGTTTTGCCATTCACCATTCAAAATTTTAGTCTAGAAAGCTAAGATACATAATAGGAACATCTAACCAAGCTTATACTTGCCTTTCACACTGACTGGTGATGGAACAAAGGATAATCATGGGAGGGAGGGGTAAAAGAATAACGAGGTTTCCCATTCATGAAGACCTCTGCGAAGGATAAGAGATCCACTGATAGATCCCGGACAGAAGGATCTGATTTGGGAGACTGGAAGAAGCAGATGGATATGAAAATACTACCATCAGGGAAATAAAGGGGTACTGAATATTAAATTAAAAAAAAAACAGAATTAGAGAGCAAAGTGAACTAAGGACCATTCCAAAGGAATCACTGTCTTGAGCAATCAGTTTAAAATAACATCAGTATAATTTTATTTAACCTTTAGTTAAAAGTCATTCCCTACCACATAACCATTTTTTTTGCTGGTCCCATGGGTTATCTCCTCAGACAGATTTAATGGAATTTCTTTGTGAAATATATGTATAACCCGCAGACTAATTTCTAACACTAGATTTCAGTGAACATTAATGTTTGGTGTCCATCAATAATATTTGTAGCCATTTTGAGAAGACCCCATATATTTGATTATTTTTGTTTCTCCTTTTTTACCATCATGAATTTCTTAAAATAGCCAGTTCCAATGGGTATATTATGATAGTTTTCAAATCTTCACTGAATCATTTGTCAGTAATCTTCTAGTTGTTAGTAGAGTTCAAAAAGGTATATAATTTAGTTAATCTCCATTAATTACTATAATTTCAGTTGACTTTAAGAAAATGTGATAATTGAAAATTATACTGTGATGGGAAGAATCATCAAGAAGATTGGCTGAAGACTGGCATAATAAATAAGGTTTTGTTTAAATAACTAAAAATGGCCTAAATATCATTTATTACATTTTACAGCAAAATGGTATATTCACTAATATCAGCTTGACTGATTTCCAGATCATTGATTATTGATATTTTATAATTAAGAAATTAAAATTCCTTAAAATGATATCTGTCTGAACTGGAAAATAGAATTTTCATAAAGACAATTTCATTTATTTTGATATGATCAGATGTTTTATAAATTGATTCTTTAAGGGTATTCTCAAATAAGAATCAGTAAGTGTTTTTAAATTAATAGAAACATTTTTTAATTTTGTTGCAATTTCATTGAGATATAATTGACATAGGGCACTATATAAATGTAAGGTATACAGCATAATGAGTTGACTTACACATATTATGAAATGATTACCACAATAAGTTTACTTAACACTTATTATCTCATATAGGTATTTAAAAAAAAGAAAAAGAAAAAGAAAATAATTATTTTTTCCTTATGATGATTAACTCCTAGAATTTACTCTATTAACAATTTACAAATATACCATACAGCAGTGATAACTGTAGTCATCATATTCCAAGTTACATCCCTAGTACATATGTATCTTAAAACTAGAAGTTTGTACCTTTTACTACCTTTATCCAATTCCCTCTCCCCATCCTCCAGCCTCTGATAATCACAAATCTGATCTTTTTTCTATGAGGCTGTTTTTTTTTCTTTTTTAAATTCCACATACTGTGTGAGATCATGCAGTATTGATCTCTCTCTACCTTATTTCATTTAGCATAATTTCCATAAGGTCTATCTATGTTATTGTAAACGGTTGAATAACAATCCATTGGGTATACCACAATTTCTTTATCCATTTGTCCATCAATGGACACATAAGTTGTGAAATTCTAATGGTATTTAAAACAGTGAGTTCTCCTAGATACAATTATTAACTTATCCAAACTATTTTTCCCAAAAAAATTAAAGGTAGACTTAACCTAGTTTGAAATGGTCTACTGAACTCAAAACTCTGTATTTTCTTTCTCCCAATGGATAGAAATGATAAATTAAAATGAATGGGAAACAAGAAATGTGCATCATCAGTGAATCAAATTTTATAAACATTTTGGGAAGATAGCAACAAATCAAACAGGACTGGTAGAAAAATGAAAGATAAAATTTATCAAAAGTGACAAGAGATCCCTAAGGTGAATCAACAAATATAGAGGTCAGAAATAGGCCAAAGGTCAATCCTACATCATTATTTACTAATGTATTTTCCAAACAGCCAGGAAAGGTGAACTCTTCCCCCATACAGGTGTACATAGAGCTATGATTTGACAGCAAAGGGTTTTGCTCTGTGTCAAAAGCCCAAGAGCTGTTCTCTAAATCAGGTGGGCATGTGGGTAATGCCCAGGAAAGTTATCTTGTGAAGATGCTGCTGTATGAGAGAGAACTCAAGCAGACCTCAACACTCCTCGAGACTGCCATACAGACACAGAAAACAATAGGTTTAAAGTGCCAGTCAGAAAGCACTCCCTCTTGGTAGTAGAATATACTAGGTCTGGACGTGCTTCCTGTTCTGTAACCTAATTTTTTCCCAGGGGTACTTCAAAGAGACTGCCTGTCAAAACATTCCCCTGACTTCCCCTACTTATGCAGAACCTTCGGTCAGCCTTCTCACTGAGGTGGGGGGCCTCATGGGGAAACAGTCCTGAACAAGAGCAAACAAAATATGTACTAGCTACCTTTACTATTCAATATAGTCCATCATTTTTAAGTGTGACTACACATCCAAAAATCTTGAAAAGGTTGAGGAAAACCAACCATATAAAAGGCAAACATGAACAAACAAAGCAAACTGATCCATTTGTTCTTAGGACTATGGAAAGTGGTAGAAGACTTTTTAGTAGGGGAGAGATTTTATATTATTTGAATTTTTGAATTATATTCAGTGCAGTATGGGAAACTAATACTATAAGGGGAGCTACACCATAAGTAACCATTTAGGAAACTGTGTCAGTGACTCAGGGGAGAAATGATGGTGACTGGAGAGGATGTGGTAAAGGAACTCATGAATATAACTGAAGTTTAAGAGATAGACTTGGCGTTGATTAGAAGTAGGGGTAAGGGAGAGTCATGAGTCCAGCTGACACCCACATTTCTGACTTACCCTTTCACCTTCGTTATTTTTATTTTAGAGGTTAGTAGACATTCTTCAATGACTCCCTGGGCCAAGTTATTTAGCAAGGGACATAATGGAGCCCACCTGGTCCAATTTGCTTTCTGCTGAAGCTGTGAACAATGCACTGATTCATAGGCGGCCTAAGTCTCCCCAATTCCCATGTACCTGGTTTTGGAACTCAAGACACTTTAGTATTCAATATATCGGAGTATGTTAAGTGTCTGGATATTTTATAGAATTACCAGAGCCATCCACAGATAAAGAGAATAAGAATAATTTTTAAGTACAGTATTAACATAAATCCAGGGGGAAAAAACCCTGATTTTGTGACAGAATAATACTGAGAAGGTTTGAGATTGTTAATTATATATGTATATGCTTATATGTATTTATATATGTATACATCAATATATAATATATAATAAACATGTATAAAAATATATTTAAAATCTGTTCCTAATTGGTTTTATATTTTATATTTGGTATATGGTATGGCGTTTTAGAGTTTAGAAAAAATAAGATCCATTATGAAATACTTTGGATTATTAGTACTGCTAGTTGAAATTATTTCAGATTTTCATCAAATGGAACTATCAATTAGGCATATACTATGATACGTGCCAAAGGCCTGTCTGTGCAATGGCGATCTATGGAAATGAGTCATACAGTGTTTGGTTTTGCCCTAGACCATCTTTTTGGGTAATGTAGAAATGTCTGGCTGACTATACTGCATTTTCACTTGTATTTTCTAATGCTTCATGCACTGTGGGTATAAATGGACCTCAGTGACAATAATATAGAAAGCTTTACTCTTTCTTGTCTCCATTTCAATCTGTTAAACACAGGACCCAATCCTCTAAAATATTTTCTCAATTACATCTTGAAGTTACCAAAGGCTGTTTCTTGGATTCCAAAATAAAACCATGCACTCTAATAAATGCTTTGTATGATATAAAATTAAAACTCTATTTTTAATTTTAGTTCAGTTTTAGTTTAATTTTAGTTTAGTTTAATTTTAGTTTATCACATATGTTCAAATAGCTTCGAATCCGTACCTAGAATAAAACTTGGTACCCCACGAATAAAAGAAAAAGGCACAGACCATAAAAGGGAGATAAAACCACGTTGCCTCAAGTGTTAAAGGATCCTTGGAAGTATAATGAGTTTCCTGGCATTCTAAAAGGCAGGAAATAAGCATTTGTATATAGGTATCCCAACAATTACTTTATAAAACTAAACTGCAGTTAATTTCAGTTTCAGGAAAGTAGTGACATTTTAATTTCCCTAAATAATGAACTTTGTTTCTACACTAAATTAGTTCTAATATAGAGGAAGAGAAAAATATTTTAAGGTTGCATTTTGTTCCATCTTATAGTATTTAATTAAAGTAGGTTAAATTTGCATAATTCTCCTAATTTTGTCTAAGCATGCTTGTATCTAATAGTCCACTGTGTCTCCACCACCTTTTAAGGAACAGCTAGAATCACAGTCTCATTTGACCCATGAGAGAACTGAGACTCAAAGAGATGAAGTGATTTTCGTAAGAACACAGGGTTAGTCATTGCTCGGACCATTGCTTACAATCTGGGATTTATAAACTACTGTTTCACTTAGAAATCAGCAAAAATGAGTATTTGAATTACAAAAAAAGAATACAAAAGGCCACACAAATGGTGTGATTTGAAGGACTTTGGTATTTTCTCAACAGCCTTCCACAGAGCCTGAATGCCTCACAGTTCCAGTTAAGTCATATCCCCAGAAAGTCCCTAGTCGAATGCAAATACCCAAGGTTTCTGATTTACCTCAAATCAGTGTACACAATACCTTCTTTCCTGCCACACTTTCCCCACACACTAGTCCCTTGCAGCTGCTGAAATGGGAACCACAATGTAGATGAACGGGACTTTTCAGAGATTCTGTGGTGCAAGAAGTTGAAAATGAAAAAGGTAGGTCCCCAAATCATGAGCATTACAGACTAAAAGGTCCAGAGGCAAAAGTCTGGGCTGGTATGATTTTCCCATGTGTGGGCTGAAAAATAAGTCCTTACATATCATCTGAACATTTTTCACTGTAGTTTCCCTGTTGAATTAAGTTTCTATAAATACATAATTTATTTCAATAACAACTATTCTAACCACTCAACCTTAGGGAGTTTAAGGGATTAACAGTCATTCACGCTTTCATGAAATAGTGGGAATTAGTACTCTTAGATTGTTTTCTACCAATGAAGGTGAGCTCACCTATTCTAGGAGGCTGATATTTCTGCCTAGGAGAAGCAGCAGCCAGGAGGGAAGCATGGGTACTCAATGTTAAATAAAAGTTCAAGATTTTCTTTTTTGTTTTCTGTGAATTTAGAAACAAAGCAACCGTTTATGACATTATTTCTATAGATACTTCTCTGAACTTAATCCCTTGATAGAAGAGATTTTTGCTTATATGGAATGTGTAATATATTGATATCATTACATTATAGTCCACGGCACTTAGAACTCTAATGTAGAAAATTGTAGCAATAGATAAGAATGAGCAAAATATATAGATAGGGCACTTTCTAAAAATCCTACATTCTTAGCGGCACTAAGCTGTGGGCTTCAGGGGCTTTGGAGTAGGAATACACTCCAGAAAAATATACTTGAATATATACTAGAGTTAAAAAAGTAAATAGAGATGCAGAAGGTAATAGAAATTTACTCTTTCCCACCACTTACACAGGGCCAGCCTTGACAAATAAGAATTTGCATGACAAATCAGATGTAAGAGATCTCACACACTGTTCCTAGTCTCCATTTTCAATTTTAATTTTATAAAGAAATTCAGGACACATGCCCAAACGAAAGAGCCTTCTTTATTTCCAGGCAACATGTGAACAAAGTGAGAAGCTTCACAACATCATCACAGTATAAAAGAGCAGAATACAACTTTGCCTGTTTCATTTTGAGATTCTGTGTGTGTGTATGTTGAGACTAGAACAAACCTCAATTTGTTCAACTATCACATGAAGAGAACACATTAAAGGACTCCCCTGCATCTTTTACATGAAATGCTATGTCTCATGTTTAGTCAATTCCTGATTATCCAGAGTGACTTTAAATCTCAGTCTGTCTGACTTTTTCCTGTCACCAGCATATTGCACACTAAGTTACTTATCTTGGTAGTTCTGAGTTTAATTCTAACTTTAACTATGATGGAATATTTTTAAAATAAGATTAATTTTGTTTAAGAAAGTACTTGTTTTAGAGATAACTACATGAATTATACCTCTGTTAGAGTTATATATATATATATATATATATATATATATATATATATATATGCACATACTCACCGTACTTTCATGTATTTAAGCAAGCTCGGTGGAAAACTTTTTTAACTTTAGAGAGTCATGGCTGCGATATATCCGATTATCCTGTGAAGAACAGACAAAAGAATAAGACTATTATTTTAAGAGTCTTATTTTTAATCCTAAGTAAAATTTCACCCGGATATACATCATTTGGCTACTTCCAAAGGTGACTGTCTAATATAACTTGTTGGAAGATGTATGGTATCTATAAAATTGAGAAATATTGAGGACAGTGTTTCTCATAATATGCAATGTGTTGATAAATGCATTTTCTTACAAGAATGATTCTTAGCTTCTCAACTGCTTGGGTTGAGAGCCTACGTGTCCACAATGACAACTGACACTCGCAACATAATGTCAGAGATTCTTTCTCCATTCTGCCTTACTGTTTCATTTAAAAACTGTTGTGTTACATTTCTTCTAATAAAAGCCTTTCTAAGGATTTTGTATCACTCTTTTGCAAGGCACATTCACATCCTTCAATGAAAGTTGCTATTATCAGAGCAATGTGCTCTTACTATTTATTTATTACAACAACCCTCATGACTGCTTACCAGGCAAGCACTAGAAATATCTAACTCATTACCACTACATAAAATAGCATGGGGTATTTAGAGAATGAAAGAGATCAGAGGATGACAAATTCTAAAGCTGCTCGTGTCCCTGTTTCTAAAGAAAAGAAATGCTTTTCAACAAGCACTGGTAACCTGAACTATGAAAGAGCATATATTAGACCTTCAGGGAAAGTACTGCCCAGACAAAATCTTGGTGGAAATACCTACTTGCTATCCCCCTCCTTTTCCTTTTTCAGTATGGTCTGAATACTCTTGGAGGTTCCCAGGCCAGCTGATGAAAGAAAACTGACCCAGATGGAGTCTGAAACTGAAAATGCCTATTGACTTATTCAGCGGGAAGTTGATCCCGGTTGCTATTTAAATCTACTGCTTTAAGTGTCAGCAGACATGCTGCATTCCTTACAACAGTTCAGAGGGCAGACATTTGGGTCAAAATATTCTTACCCATTCTGTACCTAATGTAGGCTTTACAATGTTTACAAACAGCTGTTACAATAACCCAAAGATCCAAAGAAAAATCTGACATATTCAAGAGTCTGGCAGTTAAAACCCAGCATTTGTTCAGATAGCACCTTGTGGTTGGAGGTAATAAGACCCATGATGATAATGGTATTTGTCACATTCAGAGCAGCTGTATTCATGAAAGTGGAAGTGACTACGCTCTTACACACCCAGCCACTACTTTGAACCCAGGTCTGTATTTTGGCTACCTTGGCAACAGCACAGCAACAACAACTGGAGCCATAATGGCGATGTTTGGATGAAACAGGAGCCCCGACTTTCAATTCAGAAAGAAAGAAAGCATATAAAAGATATTAAGAAGATGGTATCCATAGCACAGATTTAATGAGTGTACTGAGACTTGTACACTGAGACACTAGGATCTTTATTGTTATAATTAAGTTTTTACAAGTCCAACAATTTTCTGGTGGCTGTTCTTATGTGGAAAAAAAAACATTTCAGGGAAAAGGATCCTGGCAAGTAGGGAACTATTTTTTTGTATCAGCACATAATTGTAAAGGATAAACTATTCAATAATTTTGACCACGTTAATCAACGTGTGTTTCCACATAATGATTATGATGAGCGGGATTATAAACAATGAAAATAGAAAATATTGTTTGCTCACCTTCCCACTGGTTAGTCTAATTGTGATTGGTCACTAGTAGCTCTTTTTTTGGTCACATGGTAAAATTGCATTTCCCTCTCCTCATGACATGAAACACATTTATATCCTTATGATTTGCTTTGGTTAATGAAATGTGAGAAGAAGTGACAGGTGTCATTTCAAGATGGAGCCTTTAAAAGGAGAGTGCAGTATGCGGTTCCCTTCTACTGCCAGGGCAACCACTAACTTTCCAAATGATAGAAACGTCATCTGCCTGGTGTAAGAAGATGGAGAACAGAGTTCCCAGGTGTCCTGGGATGAGCAAGAAGCACATGTCTGTTGTGATAATCTACTGCAATTTTGGAGCTGCTATCCCAGGATAACCTAGACTATCCTGATTATGCTCACAGCATGATTTGTACAGATTTAAAGAATACCATCCTTTATTGAAATATACTGGACATACACTACCGCATAAATTTAAGTTTCAGTTATAAATACATACGTTAAAAAATAAAAAAGAACATCATTGTTTATCTTTTCACAGACTCAGAGGCTATAATGAAGATAATGCTTCAACTCACTTCACTAAAATAAGATGGACTGTTTCTGTTCTGGCTAGAGATAAAGTGCAGGATTGTGAGTTTAGAGTCAAGCTATGTTCTTCAAAAGAAATGCAAATGCTCACTAGGACCAATCCAGATGAACAGTTTCATTGCCTGAACTAGCCAGAAATAATTTAACGTGTTGTCTTATATATGAAACCAAAATTTTATGAGATGATATTCATTTTCAGTAAGACCTCATTCATTTTCCTTTTTATTAGCCTTTTCTTTTAGTATAGTGAAAGTATATATATTTCACACCCCACTTTTCTCCCTATAGCCTGTTTCTCTCTCCTTTACTTATATGATATTCTCCTGTATGACAATAAGAGAACGTGATCATTGCTACTTTATATAACAAATTCTGGCAAAGTATTTATGCTTTTGTTTCCATAGTAATTTAAACTGGTTCGGCTGTTAGTGGAAAGCAAAGTTAGACATTGGCTTTATGGAATCTTTGCTAAGTAATATCAGTTCCATTAGCTATTTCTAGACTCCAAAAAATATTTGGGCTCTTTGTAATACAGGTAAAAGAGAACACATGTAGCTCTTAAGCGGTCCTACTATATTTCTATTTCTCTGTTTATTTATGAGATTACTCCAGGACAGCAGCTTGGGTGGAATTTCTGTGATATTAATTAAATGCATAGAATCAATGTGTGTGTGTGTGTGTGTGTGTGTGTGTGTGTGTCTGTGTACATACATGCTCATATATTTAAAGTAAAGAAAAAAGACAATGTAATCAGTTAAAAATAGTCATTAATTAATTTTAAATGATGACAAATGACACCGTTCTGTTTCTTTTATACTCTTTCTCTAGACTTACTACAATAAAACTCCACACTTACAGACTTAGCAGAAGGCCATGAGGGCTTCCACAAAAATCTAAGCAATGACAAATTATTTTATTTATATTACTGATCAGAAGTAAAATCTTTTCCTTAGGTCACAAGTTTTTTTTTTAAGTTTGAAACATTAATTTTTGAAGCATTAATTGATTAATTAAAAGTTAATGAAGTATTATAGTATGGTAAAATGTTTTCAGAAAGGTTTTTCCTTTGCAGAATATCAATTTTTCTGTAAAGTGGTAGTTTTGTACAAGGTTTACTAGTTGTCAGTTCCAACTACGCTATATGCACTACTAGAGAGTCTGTATGTTTATAAAATTTATTTGACTCTGAAAATAACACAACTCTAAGTATTATTTGAATGGATCACATTCCATGGTCATGGATTGGGATTGCATTTACATGAATTAAGGGGATTTGTTAGCAAAATAATAATTTTGATACCTTTTTAGTGTACTCATAACTCATGATAGTTAAGGCTATCAGTAGGGGATTTTTAAAAGAAAACTCCCCTACCAGAGTTACCCACATACATCTTTTAAATATGAAAATCCACTTTGCATTGATCACCGTCTTTATTAAGAAAACTGTTGACTTCAACACGAAAAATATCCCAAAGAATTTCTCACTGTTCCAGGAACTTTCTGAGCAATCATTTTTCTGGTGATCGAACTGATTATATGTCATTAGATAGTACAGGATGAGGTAGGCAAGGGTGGGAGACTTTACATTTTCCAAACGCCCACTAGGGGCCCAAACCTCTTTTGGGCGCTTTACATATATTATCATGTTTAGTGTTCATAATCAGTCCATGATGAAGCAATTATTATCTCCTAATTATAGAGGAGGAGGCTGAGGCTCGGGAAGGCAGGTAATTTGACAGGGGCCATATACCTGGTAAGAAAAGGAGTAAGAATTCATAATTTATGTCTTTTGATGTTAACGTCTGTATTATTCCATTATGTTATGTTGCTTCCCAGAGAATGCAATTTACTGCTTCTCTAATTTAGGGATTATTTTCAAATGCATTCTCTGTAAGTACTGGCCAATTATTCTATGAAATTAATTTAACATATAAAGAAGATGTATTGTTCAAATTCTTCATCATTGATATTCATCAAGAATTTGACACAGCAAACTGAAAAGAATTACTGAAGAAAACCTCATTATACAACAAAAAATTTTTACAAGAAATGCCTTACACTTGTAGCTTGTAGCTTAAGTCATATTCAGGAAGGGTTAGATTGACTCTGTTTCTACTCCCTGGTCTCTCTTTCCAATCTCTCTTCTTCCTTTATTTTTTCATTTTCCTTTTTTTTTTTTCCTGTTTTTGTTTTGTTTTGTTTAGTATACTAGAGATAAAGCAGTTCCTTGATCTCTACCCATATATCCTGGAATTGGAAAACTCTGAGTTAGAACTGTAATTTACTCCCTCGCTGCAGGTTGAAATGAAAATGTAAATATTTGGGCATTTTATCCACTATCCATACAGAGTTCTGCTGCTTTGATCCTGCTTCCTTCCCAAATTGGAACCTGGACATGTCCCTAATTCTAGCTTTATGTGATTAAAGGGTGCTGTGCTTTTTTATTTTAAAACATGTAAAATCTTTTGATATTTGTCCACTCAGGTTTATAATTCTTTGATTTTGGTATTCATATTTTCTAAATTATAAATAAGACCTTTCTACAATACTTAGTTCTTCATGAAGATTTGTGGCAAAATTCTAATTAATGGATTGAACAACAAAAGAACCCACTGAACACCCACTAGATTGTTGTTTGAAGGGAGAAAACATTCTATTAAAAAAAAACAATGCACACTATAAGACACACACTGATGAACACCTACTGCTTAATGAAATTCATCCTCACCTAAATTAAGTTCCTTCTTCCTCCACCTCATTGCCTCTATTCTCTCCACATACAAACACAAGTCCTCATAAGACCAGTTTTAATAGTATATATACCATAACATACATTTCAAAAGAGGGTATGTAAAAACTAAAACTTGGTTTGTGTTTCCAATAGATGAGGTGACAGTTTCTCAGATGTCTGAGTTCCATTTTTGTGGCAACACACTAGATAACTTACTATTTGTGCCATAATAATTTAAGAACTATTTTAAAAATACTCCTTTCTTGAGGAAAAAGAGTTAGGGAGAGGGAGGGAGACAAAACACGAGAGACTCTTGAATACTGAAAACAAACTGAGGGGGGAAGGGGAAGGGGGAAAGGTAATGGGGGGGTGATGGTCTTGGTGGAGGTCACTTGTGGGGAAGAGCACTGGGTGTTATATGGAAACCAACCTGACAATAAATTATAAATAAAAATAAATTTAAAAAAATAAAATAAAAATACTCCTTTCTTTCTAGAAATTATAAAAATATGATTTGCTGAATTTTTTATTTGTTGAAATTTTTATTAAGTTTTCAAAGAAATGTATTTTTTTCAGCAAATTAACTAATAATAACTGGAATTGAGCCAGAAATACTGTAAGGAAATATTTATGATGGTCTCTCTATGACAGCAATGTTGAGCAAAGTTTTTTTTTCTTTTAACATAAAATATATGACAGGTAGTGTTCAGCCATTTTGTAATGTAAGTTCTAGAAGATGTCACTTTGGGCTATACTTAGCATAGGTATAAGCATATACTATAGGTGTAAGAATGAAGAAACACTTGCTTATACATTATTAAGTTTCAGGGGGGGAAAAATCCTAACAATTTTTACATAAGCAAGGTTTAGTCCATAAAGAGGATAGAAATATCTTATTTTCTATTCAGTTAACAGGTTTTAGCAGTATTCTGAATACTTATGAGTAGCTCAGAAATTCATATAAGTTCATGTAATTCACACAGCATCTGTTGTGAAAAAATAAAGTGATAATTTACATCCAATTAAAATATTTTTCATTAGATAAAATGCTTTAATAAACTAACAAACATATAAGAAAATAGTATTCATTGGAAATAAAACAAGTTAATTTTCTATAGAGCATGAAAAAAATTCAAGATTGGTCCCCTAAAAAAAGAAATGAGTCCGTGTCTTTTATGTAAAAATTTAATCCATTGAATACTTTTTAAAAAACTATGTGTCCTTAATGCCTTGCAATTTATGTAAGTTATTTGAAAGCATATCTGCTTACTGGGTGCATTCTTATTAAACTGCTAAAATATACATACCTACCAACCACTTTGTATCTACTATAAAAGTAGAAATTTCAGGAGTGCTTCTTAAACATAATCACCTTTCGTTGTTTAAATGTTTGCCAGTTACATTACACAAACTACATATGCAGCCACGGCTTAAAAGGAAGTTAAAGGTTGTTTTTTATTAATTTGTTTTTCTGATATAAGGATTCTTTACCTTTAAAAATGAGCTTATATCCAATTTGGCAGGCAATTATGCAAATGTATTCTGCTAGGGCAGATTCCAATGGTAAAACATAAAATAAACTTAAGAAAAATGGGGGAGTCAAGTAAAGAGAAAGTTGGTGGGTCTTGCTATTTTTTTTTTTTTACTTTAAATATTTTTAGGCCTCTTTACCACTGCTGTTGGGTCATTTCTCTTAGCTATACTAAAGAGCCTTTGTCAGTCTGGAGGAGGCAGCCATGTGTCCATGAATGCTTATTTAGTACGGTGAGGACAGATGGCCTGGAATTGCTGAAGAAGACCTTAAGATATATTTAAAAGAGGAAAGGGAAAGAAACAATAAGGGAGGAAATAAATTAGAGAAGAGGCAAATGTGTAGCCAGGAAAAGTATCCGCACACACACACACACACACACACACAGAGGCATACGCACATGAACACAAATGAAGGCAAACTATAAAGTGGTAAGTAGGACCTGATTTTTTATAGATTTGCTTTTTCTGTAGAAACTTTAATTTTCATTATTGTTGATTTGTTGTCTTTTTAGGAGAAACCTGACAATCATAGCCACTGCTGGTTTGGGCTTCATCTGTTTTAGTTGATGTATACTGCACTTTTGCTTCTTACAGCATCCATACTTGAAATATAAATTCTGATTCAGTAAAGCTCAAGGGATTTACTTAAATCAAACTGAATTAAATTGAAATCCCTGACACCCTAAGAGTCAATGCTTTAATACAATTTGAGTCTGTCATAATTAATTTATCTTGCTTTACATTTCATTTTTTCCCCCTTGTTATTTTAAGAAAATATACACACTGTTGCCCAATCCAAACCTCATGAAGGGCTGTTTCATGCATCCTGGGAACGGGAGAGGAAGTGAGCACAGAGAATCGGGCATGAAGGCATCAGTGGATAACATTGTTGTTTTTTTTCACATAAACTATGTAAAGTGTTGTGAGATGATCAAAAACTAACATTAGTGGATTTTTATTATGTGTTTTTTCTTTCCAAGCTATCACATTAACATTTTCCCATTTTCTTCAGATTTATTCTAGTTCAACCATGCTCTGACTATGCCAGGTAACAGAGGGCTGCTGCTTCAATTGCCAGGTTTTCTAATGCTCATAAAACAAATATTAGATTCCAAATTTCTTACTGCCTTCTGAGTTGTCATGGTTATCAAATGACACCTTCTCTAAATTCTCTCTCATTTTAACTCTTTTCCATGCTTTGTATAAACAGGCTGCTTGAAAATCAAGGAAAAAAAAAAAGAAACATCAAGTTTGGGTGCTATAAGAAGCATGAAACACAGAAGGAAAGAAATATTTTGTTAACTACAAATTGAAAGTGGAAAGATTTTATCCAGAAGCATTAAATGTCATTAAACATAAGAAGTCTAAAAAATACCTGCTTTATATAATGGTTCTCTGAACAGGCTCTTGGTAACTTGCAGCCTGCTAAGTGAGTGACTTTTGCATTGTGGTTAGAGCTTTTCTGCAACAACCGCCCCCCCCCCCCACACCCACCAACCACCACCAGTGAAACAGGCAACAAAGACGCTGGATCATTCTAAAGTAAATATAAGGGATATTTTTTGAATACAGGCACCTTTAAAAATAGAAAGGCAAGAAGATTCATAAACAGAGCCTTTGAAAATGTACAATACTTTTGTCTTACAAAAACATCTGTTGCTTCGATGAGTATTTGGAACGCTGAGTGCTTCAGATTACCCGTCAGAAGGTGTGTTGGGTGGTGACTCTCTGTGGACTTGGCCCCAGGGGAGGTCAACCAGACTCTCGGCCTGTTGGCTCAGCAATTTCCCAGTGGTCAGCCCGTCTTGCCATAATCATATGCTGGCGCCCCAAGCCTGTTTCTTAACTGTACTCTGTACCTTCTAATGAAAGCATCCCAAAATATCCCCAACCGCCCAAATTCTGGGGCAGCCATGACCTCAGACTGGACCGCTGGACACAGTACGTTTGCTCAGACAGAATGGTTGATAAAAATCTCCCTGCCTTGATGACTGACATTCTCACTCTCCTTGCTAGTTCTTGTCACTTCACAGCTTATGAAGATTTGCATGAATTCCAGGATCTTTAACATGTACGGGATTAGGAAGCTCTAACCCAGTGCATAACACTACAATCTCATGTAACTTGGAGCTTTTACAATTAAGAAAAAAAAAGTAATTATAAAATAACTTTTTGTACTTAAAGCAATACGAAAAGAGCAACAAAAAGTAACGTGCAAATCAAAAAAGATAATTTGAAAGTTATCTGAAAACTGTAGTTTATCTCCTCTACAAAATGGGAAATGATTTCATAGTGGGTCTACACTCAAGTGGCTGTGGATGAGTGTGTACTATCTCAGACTTTATTACCATCTTTTAGGGGAGTTATCAGCTTGGAGGATAATAAAACAAATGAGGAGATGCCACTTCTCATGACAAATTCAAATGGAACAGCAAGCAAGTAACAGCAGCTCTGTCTAAATTCAACAGGTGTTCTTTGGGCACCTCATCTTGACCAGCCTTTGTGTGATCAAGTAACTCAGCGTCTTGTTTAGTGTGACTTCAACAGAAGAAAAAAAAAAAAATTAACAACCTGTTCAGGATATACGCAAAAGATAAAACTTAGGGAAAAAGAAAAAACAGAGAGATATCTATTGTTATTTTGCCATGTTTTATATGCATTTTGCAAGCTTTGAAGCCTCTTAAAAATAATGTTCATAGATATCCAGCACAATTCACACAACCTGATTCTTAAAAGTGCCTTCTGTACTTTGATAATATCAGTTAGAGCATATATTTGAAGTAGCCTCCCAGTATTAATGCTTTTATTTTCTTATTTCAGGGAAAAAAATTTATTTGTAAAAAAGGAGTAGCACAAAACATACCAGCATGGTTCTGTTAAAAATACAAAGCATTATCATTTATATGATAGTGACTTTCTCCCTACAAGTATGTTTTGTAAAGGTGATTGAATGAGATGGAAAAAAAAATCTTTTATTATCTCAGCTCTCAAAAGCTTTACTGTTTAAGCTACCCTTGCTCCTAGGTATAAATGAATTAAAACACATTAGGAAGTTGTAGAGCAAGCAGCTAAGAAGGCACTAATAAGGATCCTTGCATGCATTTAAGTACAGGTTGGCAAAAATAATTCCTGTATTATTTATTAAAAAAGATAATGCTGAAGGCCTGACGTCTGACGTAGTGTTTCTATTACTAACCCATTTCCTTATAAAATTCACATTATTTCCTATCTATGCACTGTTCTTTACTGTGAATCAGTAATATTTCCCAAATGAATGCCAATATATTTATATATAGTATTCAAATATATATGTATAAATGCAGATTATATTTTTCTCATTGTAGACATCTTTATACATATGATAATAATTAGAGTGTGCTTCTTACAACTAGGAAGAAAAGCACAAATTCACTGTAACCTAGAAACTCCGTGGGATTTTGGCTACTTTTATTCTTCTCTCCCCACTGGGGTGGGACAAATCTGTTGGAGTCACAAGGAGTGTTGACAACAAGTGAAAGTCAATTTTACCTTGCTAATTTTTCATATGCTTTTTTCTTTAACTGCAGAGCTTTCTTTTTTCTTTTTCTTTTCAGAATCACTTAAAATTTTTTTTGCAATCTATTTTTTCCCCTAGAAAGTAACCCCTTGTGTCCTACCTTAAGCTCCTCACTGAATGATCTCTTTTTCTTCTAATTATATTTCTTCACCTTGGGAGGGACTCACACTGCTTCAGGATAAGCAACCCAGAAGAGCCTAAGGTCAGGTATGCCCTAGAATCTAACTCTAGAAATTACAATCACGGAATAAGAGCAAGAGAGGGAAAAGAGAGTCAGAATAGGGAATTTGTAATGATATTGAGGCTCATTCTGAGGAATAATTAACCGAACAGCATCCTATGTTACATCACTTGCTTGAAATCTCAGAGGACAGACTAAAGAATTTAGGAAACTGATCTGAATTGGCTTCCTAAAGCCATGAGGTTAACAAATTACTTGTACTAATGATCAAGACTCCGAGTTTTATTTCCCAAGTATTTACTGCTCCAGGGTCCAAAAAAATAGAATTTTATTCACAAACCAGTAGAACATGAAGAGTGACAATGACATCTCACACATTAAGGGTACTGAAATTTAAAACATCCAAAGAAGAAACAGACTTAATCTGATAGGAAGCTTTCGTTCCTCTTAAAAATGGGGTTCAATGAGGGAATTAATGGGGGGCAGCCAGAGAGAAGATTTCTAAGATAATCCTTGAGGTAAAAGGGAAAAGCATGGGGACATTTGTGAAATGCAAACTCTTCAGGTAGAGGAATTGTAGGTAGAAAAGGGAGAAACATTAGCAGAGCTTTTAAACCAGATCTTCAGCTGGGCTTTTGTTTAACACATATGCAAATGTTGCACTGCTTCATTTGAATATTTATTTACTGCATTTGTGAAGGAAATTGGGGGATTATAGCCTCTTCCCAGCTGTGTTTTAGTTAATGACTGGTCAGCCTATTAGCCTGCTCCACTAAACGGATTCTCTGCACAAGCAACACCTTTTTTTTTTTTTTACCCTGACTAGAAATTCTTTACATAAACAACAGTGGCGAAAACAGCAAACCAAATCCAGGAAATTTTACACCAAAATTGAAATATTCCCCCAGAATCATTAGAAATAAATAAGAAATTTATTTGACAATGGTGACTTTTGCATTTTTATAATAAGCAAAGCAAACGTGCTAAAAGATGTTGTAGATGGGAAAGGGGAGTTAGGTAATCAAAATTTCTCTTTACTTGAGGATGAATTCAGGTTACTGTTCTAAATGGTTTTTCTATGCCTTCCCTGATATTTGCTCACTTATTGTCCCCTATGAGCACAAACACACACATCATTGAAAATGGCATGAATTACTTGGGCAGTTAATAATATTTGACAATTTCATTGTAATGTGAATTTTACAATTTCCTCCATCTCCTCACTGCCAAAAAAACACAGAAGGAGAAAGAATAAATAACATTTCTCTAGCAACTAAACTCAGTGTACTGTCATTGCTCAAGGCAACTTAGAGACATCGGTACTAGTTATGAGATTAAAGACATATCAAGACAACATCATTTGTAAGGATTAATGGTGAGCAAATCTTTAGGTTAGAAAGCTCTACTATAACCTATGTCTAGCAGTCTATCATGAATAGATTGTTATAAAGAAAAGTAGCATTTACTTTCTGATAAATTTAAATGTCTCAATCAATAGGAGAAAATTTATTCTCCAAATGTCTGTTTTCTTTATATCTTTTCAAATTTTATTTACTATAGATCCACCCATCTAGGTGAGAACATGCACTAATTCTAATACAGTCAAAATTAATCCATGGAAATGCAAGAGCCAAAAATCTTACCATCAAAATTTTACATTTTCCTGTCTGGATCTAAGAGAAGCCTGAACTTTGATTTTATTAGTGAGGTGATCTTTATAGAACAAACTTATAAAATACTTATTTATCGGAAGTATTAACACTTAAGAAGATCTGTGTAAACAACTTGTTTGTGTTTGTTTGTATATGTATGAAGTATTCCAGCAAATGAAGAGACAACCATGGATGACCTAGGAGCCACGTGGACATGAAGAACTATCCCTGGAGCAGAATTATCACTTCTCATAGTTGGAAAAAGTGAGTATCATAGATCAGATTGGCAATTCAAATCTGTACAGAGCAAAAGCAAATAATAAAGGAAGACGCTCTGTCAGACCTCCTGATATACAGAAAAGTAACTATTATGTTGATGGAAGAATATTACAAGAATAAATACTCTACCGAAGAAAACTAATTCAGCTACTTCATTTCTAAGAGCATATCAGTGCTGTCCATTTTACGTAAAACCATTTAAAACAGCATAAAGAAGTTTCAGGCACACATTTCATGCCATCCTTCTACACCAGAAGTGAAGGGTGTGCACTTCTCAATGGCATCATTTTTCCGCCTTTGTACATGAGTTTCTAAACCATCTCATAAGCTTGTCAGGCATATTTCTTGTTCATTCCTTCTGTGGGGCAGAGGCAGACAGATTGCTGGATCAGATAGTGCAATACGCTGTATACTGCATTTGAAATGTGCCTTTTTTTAAAGCAGCAGATTTATTGATTTTCTTAAGTAGAAAATATGCACCCGGACATTAGACAAACACAGACTAAACACAGACTGAGGAAAAGCTGATAATTTGATTAAACTGACTGAGCTTTTGTTGTCTGTGTTTGGGGAATTTCCAATAATGCGCAAGTGCCAAGCGCCCCTCTTCTTCTGAATTTAACAAATGTAATCCCTAAGCACAATGAATGTTACAATTATACTGTATTTGGAGAATTGTTTTTCTTTAGAAAAATATTTTGATGAGCCCATATATTGCTTAACTTGAAAGGAAAGTGGGGTGAAAATCTCGCCTTGCTCAAGATAGAGGACTTTACTCAGAAAGGGGGGTAAGTATAAGCTAGGCAAAAAGCATTCATTCTAAGGAAATATTTTCTTTCTATTTACCTACCCATCTATCAAGATTAGTGAGATATAATTGATTAGACGTAATATGCTCAATTTGGGGGTCAAACTGAGTTTGCTGTTTATGGTTTATAATGCTTCACAGTGTCATTTCACATGTCTTAGGGAACGGTTTGGTTGTTTCAAGATGTCAAAAAGCTATGGTTATTTAATTTACCCTTGTGGATGCCTGCAATGAACTTAGTGGCAGGAGGGGAAGAGGCGTGTGTGTGTGTGTGTGTGTGGCACCTGGAATGAGGGAATAATAGCTCAAATCACGTGAGGATTACTGAGTTTCGTGAATTAGTTGAATGAGACCGTGTGAACTTTAACAGTAAACACCCTGAACTGTCCTTATGCCATTTTGGTCACTGCAGACCATGACATCAAGGACAAAACTTAATTCCCTAATATTCCGCAAGGACCGTGCTATAAAATAACCATTTCTGGCTGCTTAACCATAAAGACTTTCACCTTTATTATTTTCTATGCCTACGCTTACTGGGTTTTTAAATAGTCATATTATTCCTCGCCTTCTATTAACCATTCCTTGGCAATGATACTTAGTTCCTTCTTTTCCACTGGCTCAATCCTCAGGATTTTAGGTGTTGTTATAATGACATTTCCCTTCCTGCTGGTTTTTGCTCACTCCAGTTCATATTGGATATTTTTTCTAGAACTCTCAGTACATTTGATTACAACTTTTCACAAGTTTGTTGTGCTTCTATTTTAACTCTGGGTTCTTTTTCTTGGCCTGTGTCATACATCATAACCTAGAAGGTCACCATTTAACAACTGGTCATCACTGATGGGACAAACTATTAGCAAGATCATCTCAGTTTTGTTTTTAGTTATTTATTAAAATGAATTTCAATTACAGACTCTACTGTTCTTTTTAAATTTCCTTTAAGTCAAGTATATTTATGCACAAATTAAGGTAACACTGAAGTTTAAAATCACTTTACCTTCCTTATATTAATATAGGGATTTATTTAATGATTCATCTCAGCTGGCCTGAGGAGGTTTAAACACAGCCTTATAGGAGATTGATTTAAAGATAATTTAAATCTATCTTTTTTCTGACTTACCTGTCTGCCTTTTCAAGTGTTTGACAAAGATAATTTCCACTAACTTTTTTTCATCCTGCATGAACTCCTTAGGGAAAATAACATCCTAAAAAAATTACAGGGGAGCCTGGGTGGTTCATTTAATTAAGCGTCCAACTCTGACTCTGGTCATGATTTCAAGGTTCATGAGTTTGAGCCCCGAGTCAGGCTTTGCACTGACAGCCCTGAGCCTGCTTCATATTCTGTCTCCCTCTCTCCCTCCCTATCTCAAAAATAAAACAATAAACATTTTTTTCTTTTTTTTAATGTTTATTTTTGAGAGAGAGACAGAGCGTGAGCAGGGAAGGGCAAAGAGAGAGGGAGACACAGAATCAGAAGCAGGCTCCAGGCTCTGAGCTGTGAGAACAGAGCCCAACATGGGGCTTGAACTCATGGACTGTGAGATCATGACCTGAGGCGAAGTTGGATGCTTAACTGACTTAACTACCAGGCGCCCCAATAAACATTTTTTTCAAAAATTGCAGTTTTTAGAGAACATTTTATAATTGTGTGAAGCTTACTCCATTAACTTCCAAAGGCAACTGAAACATATTTCATCTCATTCCATCATTTATAATTTTAGAATTTAGAGACTGTGTATATATGCATATATACATATACACACATATAATATGTATAATTATAAGTGTATATGTGTATACACACACACATTATTTGGGGGGGGTCCTAAGAACTAAATCATATGTAACAAAATACTTACGGCCCATTTTAATCTGACATACATTTTCCTGCTCTTTTAATCTGCTCTTTTAAAAAGGACCTGTGAGGGGCTCCTGGGTGGCTCAGTTGGTTGTGCGTCCAGCTTCGGCTCAGGTCATGATCTCGCGGTTCGTGGGTTCAAGCCCCGCATCCGCCTTTGTGCTGACAGTTAGCTCAGACCCTCGAGCCTGTCTTCGGATTCTGTGTCTCCCTCTCTCTCTGACCCTGCCCTGCTCACACTGTCTCTCTTTCTCTCTCAAAAATAAATAAAACATAAAAAAAAATAAATAAATAAAAAAATAAAAAGGATCTGTGAGGGGAAAAAGTTATTCTATTAAATACAACATTCAGCTGCTCAATATTAACTTGGTGATAATTTCTATAGAGAAGTCGGCCTGTGAGGTCCAATGATTAGAAGTCAGGAAAACTTGGGGCACCTGGGTGGCTCAGTTGGTTGAGTGTCCGACTTTGGCTCAGGTCATGATCTCACAGTTTGTGAGTCTGAGACAGACCCACATCAGGCTCTGTGCTGACAGCTCAGAGCCTGGAGCCTGCTTCTGCATCTCCCTCTCTGTCTGCCCCTCTCTGCTTGGGCGCTCTCTCTCTCTTTCGAAAAATAAATAAACATTGGGGCACTTGGGTGGCTCAGTGGGTTGTGTCAGATTTCGGCTCAGGTCACAATCTCATGGTTTGTGGGTTCAAGCCCCACATCAGGCTCTGTGCTGACAGCTCAGAGCCTGGAGTCTGCTTTAGATTCTGCGTCTCCCTCTCTCTCTGCCTTCCCCCAAGCACACTTTCTCTCTCTCTCTCTCTCTCTCTCTCTCTCTCTCTCAAAAATAAATTTAAAAAAATTTAAAATTTAAAAATTTAAAAAATTTTAAAAATAAATAAACATTAGAAAATTTTTAAGTCAGGAAACCTATATTCATCTTGTGATTCTACCGTGAGCAACTTACTTAACCTTTTCCCAGGCCCTGTTTCCTCATATGCAAAATCACAAAGTTAGAATAAATATCCTTTACCACTTAAGAATTTAATGATATTTAATATTTAACTTCTGTGGATTTTTATTTTCTCTTTGTGAAAACTTTTTTTTTGGCAATGATGAGAATCTTTGTAATTAGGGCTTCACTACATTCTCGGGTGTCTGGGTATTGAATCAAACTTCTACAACCCACACTTCATGAAACCCTAATTCAAATCAAGAAATGTTCTGTGGGTGGTGTAGGTGAACTCTCGCAGCACACAGGAAGCTTTACCGGAAGGTATCAACTGAAAGGAAACACACATGGAAATATCCTGTCACCCATACTAAAACCTTTTGCAGCCAACCGAGGCCGTTTATGGGATCTCCCAAGCATGGCCACCCACAGCTGCCATCATATCATTTCTCTAAAAAAAATTACTAAGTACAGACTTTTATAATGCGTGTTTTGCTGAGGATCTGTCATCCATATACCTTCAAATGATGACTTGTTTTACAAGGTTTTAAATGCATTTTTTAACCAAATGCTTTCTATAGTACTTAAAATTTCTTGAATTTCAGTGGAATTGAGGGAAAAGAAAAACTTTGTAATCTTTATGAAGGAAATTAATTTTGAGCATAATGATGTTATTTCCCATCTTTAAATAGAAAAAAATTTGCCTTACATAAAGCTTATTAAATTATTTTTTAAAGTAGCAGAAAGCTTTTATTCTATTAATATAATCTTATCTCTTGCCAAAAATAATTATTAAATATAGGCTGTTTAATTTGTTTTGTTTTCATGGAGTGAACTATACATTTTAGATATATTATGACATTTATTAACTGGACTATAACTCTATTACAGATTAAATATGACATTTTATCCATATTCTATTTTTTAAAGCTATTTATTCAAAATTTTATTCCTAATGCAGATATGTACAGACATGCAAACAAAATTACAGTTACCCATTTTGCATGCAAACAAGGAGGTTTTTAAAAAAACAGAAGGATCTAGCAGCCCATATCAATGTCATCCTACCAACCAAATCTGTTCAAAAAGCTAAAGGCTTCTTCCTGTAACTATTAACAGTATTATAATTGTTTTAAATAGTCACATAAAAAATAACACCTAGTGAGAAAAAGTGAGAATTTTTCTTAGTAATTTAATTATTCTATTCATCTGCACTATTTGAACAGATATTTATGAAGCCATGCAATTTTATTTGGTGGTGAGAAGGAGAAAGATGTAAGTAAGATCTGATTCTAGACACAAAGATATTCTTAATATATTAGATGAGGTAAAGGGGGGTAGAAATAACTATAGCACAAGATTGAATTTGGCAAGGCATTTACATTTAAAAATGCGTGCATGCATGTATGTGACTATCAGACTTTTGGTAGGTAGCCACAGGGAAGATTTCAACTGACGTTGACATGTGGGTTGCCCCTTGAAGGAAAGAACATGTCAACATGTGGGAAAAGTGGGGAAGCCTCTTGACCATGGGAAGGCAGAAGCATCACCAGGATGTTTTTAACCAAATTCATTCAACAGTGGTCAATTCTGATTTAGCTATAATAGTGCAGGGTGACTGAAAGGGAATTCTAGGTGATGCATCATAAAAATGAGGTATAGCCTAATTTTTAGAAGGCCTTCAAAACCAAGGTAACACCTCAGAGCTTGTGTAATAGGCAATGAGGACTCATTAATGAGACTAAAGATAAAAAAGAAAAGGAGTGGCTTACAGTGATGAATTTGGCAACATGAATGAACAAGCAAGAGAAGATGATCAGATAGGCAATGTAAAATAAAAGTCTGAACAAAATGATGAAAATATAAATGAAATGGAAGTATTGAGTTCAAGATAAATTCAGAAGAGAATCAGAGATGTTGATGACCAGGGGCGCCTGGGTGGCTCAGTTGGTTAAGCGTCCAACTTCGGCTCAGGTCGTGATCTCACGGTTCGTGAGTTTGAGCCCCACATTGGGCTCTGTGCTGACAGCTCAGAGCCTGGAGCCTGCTTCTGATTCTGTGTCTCCCTCTCTCTCTGCTCCTCCCCTGCTTGTGCTCTGTCTCTCTCTCTCACACACACACACAAAAATAAAAGAAACATTAAAAAATTAAAAAAAAAAAAGAAATGTTGATGGCCAATAGGTACATGCGAGTTGGGGAGAATATAGGGACAGTGAAGAGATTTGAGTTTGGATTATTGGCAGAGAGATAAAACTACTAACACAAAACATGGGGATGGCTATAAAAGAAGACAAATATGGTAAAATCAGCTACACACACACACACTGTCTAGGAGATATCCAATTTGAAAAGTAAGTCAACTGCATCACTCTGATTATGATACACGGTAGCAGGTCAAGCCTGCTTTTTTTAATACTGAAAAAGTAGTTTCAAGTGTTAAATGAAATGAAATGGTTAGATCATGAATCAGCTAAGAAGGCCGTCAAAAGGAATCGTCTTGACTATTTTAGTGTTCAGTTACCAATCAGAAACTTCATGCCTCCTTCCTCACTGCCCTGTAACCTCACATGCTTCCTTTTCAGGCCTAATTCTCTCTCCCAGGATTGGCCTGAAATCTTAAGGTCTGGAGCCGCCAAGATAAAGAAAAAGAAGTGGATGTCAGTGTTCACAAAGGTGAAAATAAAACTTTTGGAAGTGGATGGTATCACTAAAAAAAGAGGGAGTAGGGAAGAAAGGGAAGTGGTCTTAAGGGAAGTGCTTAGAATTAGGTTTGCAGATAAAGTGGGAAAAATTAGAGGAGGAACAGTAAGAGGCACTGGAGGAGAATCTGGGAAGAAAGGGTCAGGAAAGCTGAGTTTCCTGGAAAGCAGAAAGGAGGAGTGGTCAAGAAATCTGAAATATTGCTGGGAGATTAATGCAGAGATTTCTGAGGAAACGAGAAGGAACCAAAGAGATGATATCACAAAAAGATTAAATCAAAGCAAGATTTTTTTCAGAGTTACTAAAAGGGAGATCAGAGACTATACTGACTAAAGGTAAGTGGGGTAAGGTGACACTAGGTGGGGAGGAGATGGGTGGATAGGAGAGGTTAAAGTTGGCTAAAGAAAGATTAAAAAAGAACAGTAGAGAGAAAAGGTCAGAATTCGTGTCAGACTGCTAATTGTGCATAACACTTAATTGGAGTAGTCTGTAGGGACTTCTTTTGGGAATAAAGGAGATTTTGATTAAAGTAATGTAATGTATAGAGCCACTCAAACTCAAATCTACAGTTGTAATGTAAAAATGTCTTACAATGTGGAATCTTGGTGATCAATGTTTATTTGTTCTATTGACAACCTTTCCAACAAGCTGATGAAATCAGTCTCAAAGTTTGAAACAAGTCTGAGATGGACTCAACTGGGTACCATCACTCCCCACCCCCCACCCCCAATTCATATTTTGAAGCCCTAAGTCTAAGGTGATAGCATATGAAGATGGAGACTCTGGGAGCTAATTAGATAATTAGGTTTAAATTAGATCATGAGGGTCATAAGTGTAGTGCCCTCATGGTGGGATTAGTGCCCTTCTAAGAAGAGACACCAGAGAGTCTGAATCTCTCTTCCCTACCAGGGGAAGGCACAGTGAGAAGGTGACCATGTGTGAGTCAAGAAGAGAGCTCTCACCAGAAACTAATCATGCTGGCACCCAGATTTCAGATTTCTAGCCTCCAGAAATGTGGGAAAATAAATTTTTTGTTTAATCTATCCAATCTATCCATTTTGTTATGGCAGCCTGAATTAATTATGACACAGTCAGTGATTTTTACCCCTAATTTAGGGTATTTATAGTATAATATCTAATTGCAGTCTAATTTAAGAATATGAAACTTTATGAAACAAAGCAGAATCCTATTCTTTACAAAGTTTGAATAGAAATTTAGTAATGAAAAAACAGAAAAAATGAAAGAAGGAACGAAAAAAGGAAGGAGCAAAGAAATAGTCATTTGGAAAATTTTTAAACATCTTGCAAATGTCTTCAAGTAGAAGAGCTAAGAACAGTAACTACTGAGTTTGATCTTTTATTGTATTCCTAGTGCCTTCCCCGGCTATCTCATTTAATCCTCCCAAGAATCCTTTTAGGTAGGTAAAACACTAGAGCTACCCATTTTTCATAAGGGACAAAAGGGCCCAGGGACCTGCCTTGCCCAATATTACCCCAAAAGCCAGTAAAGGAGCTAGGATCATGCCTCTACAGTATCCATATGATTTGAAGATTTACTTCAATAAAAAAATGATTCTAATTTTCTTACTTTTATATAAAGCTACACTCACATGCAACATATTCCATGTTAACATTTACTTACTACCTCTCTGTCTCAAAATGGAGATAGTGAAGCAGCAGGACTAGAGACTAATGCTAACATGAAATGTCTAGGACAAGGTTTATTTTTTTGATTTTCAAAGTTATGTTCATTGCAGCATTTTTCACAATAGCCAACATATGGAAACAACCTAAATGTCCTTCAACAGATAAATGGATATATATGATATCTATTTATCCACTTCCTTTCCTCCCTCCCTGTCTCTTTCCCTCCACACTATGGAATTTTGTTCCTTCTTAAAAAAGAAGACAATTCTGTCATTTCTAACATGGATGGAGCTGGAGGACATGATGCTCAATGAAATAAGCAAGGCACAGGAAGATAACTACTATATGACTTCACTTATATGTCGAATCAAAATATACGGAGAGTAGGACAGTGGTTGCCAGGGGCTGAGGCGAAGGGAAATGAGGAGATACTGGTGAAAGGAAACAAAGTTTAAGTTATGAGAGATGAAAAAGTTCTGGAGATCTAATATACTGCATGGTGATGGTAGTTAATACTACAGAGGTACTTGAAATTTGTCAAGAAAATAGATCTTAACCTAAATCTCACCACACTCCCACAAGAGGTAACAGATATATTGGCTGGTTGGGGTGATCATTTCACAATGTAAACATCTATCAAAACATCAAGCTGTATACCTTAAAATACACAATCTGTATAGGTCCATAACCCAATAAGGCTTTTAAAAATTGTTTCCCAAGGTGTCCATCATTTATTAAACTCTACTTATTTATTTTACCCACACAAAGGCTCAGCAAAGAGCTAGTTTATTGGTCAATCCAAGTGAAAATGAAGAACTCTTAACCTTCAGAATGTCTCGACTTTCTTAATTTCAAGTTTTTAAAAAGCTGTCTCTCCCTAATTAGTTGTAACTTTCAAACTTGGATTTTAAAAAATAAAAGGGAAATACAATGATCTTCTAAGTGTAAATCTACAGTTTAGGTACACTTTCATTGCACAGAGCAACTAACAAGCTCCTGCTCTATCTAGCCCAGACAGTTTTAGAGTTAGTTGTTTTTAATAATGAAAGTTGATTCAACCCCTCTCTCTTGGCTAGAGCAGTGACTGAGCAAGGGGGCCTGTGCCTTATTTAGATCAGCACATCGTGTGGCTATAGGATCATGGCAGAATTCCTGGGGCCCAGGGTTGTGGAGGCAGGTAAAATTTTACTAGGTGGTCTTTGGGGGAATCTATGGTTTTATTCTTTTCCAGGAGTTGAAGAGCAATAGGGAGTGACTTAATCTTGCTAGAGACATCACCCAGTGGTCTGTTAGTAGGAGAGTGTGTCTAGGGAAAAGCTGGCCAACTCTGCCAGAGGCCAGCAGGCATTCATGTGGTATATCAAGATCATCCCTCTGACTGTCACTGAGGAAGCAGAATTTAAATTCTTAAAATATCTCGCACAAAACTAAAAGGAAATTGTACCAAGTAGGGCTTCTGGGAATGAGGTAGACAGCTGCTAAAGACAGGAAATTTAAATTAAAGCTGCTTCCCCCCACCCATTAGATTTCTTTTTATATATTTTTTCAGGTCCCATGATAATATAAGATGAATGCAGAGTACCAGAGAGGCTTATGAATTTTTCTATTTTCTAAGCAGTCTAATTCAACGCACCTCAAATTTTCCATTGGTGGTTGATCTGATGATGTAAGAAGGAATAGGTTGGTGGTTTGAAGAAAAAAGAAGAGGAGCCAGAACACCTTCCAGTTGCTTACAATTTACAGTTGGCCAAGCAGTAAACATAACTTCTAGACTTGCCAACCTTCTTACACTGGCCATTTTTATCTCCCTTTCTCCACGAGTTGCTCAAAGCCATACCCCTGACACAAAACCATTGGAGGGTGTGGTCTCTGCTTGTACCGGGCAATGAATAGGGAAGCTATTTATTTCTGGGGCAACTCTGTTCAGTGACTCATGTTTGGACTGGAAAATTGGCCACAGCTTTCTAGCAGCTCTTTCCTGCCAGCTAACCTGGCATTCTACCCAGTGCTTCCACTGCCCCTCCCCCTTTCTCCTTGCCCAGTCTGCTTTTATATTCCTAAAGCCCCTACTTAATAATAGTCATTGTTCCACGTTAACCTTGAGGATCTGGGAGGAAGGACAGTGAAGGGCGTAGCTGTATGCTATAATGAGCATTTGGCGCTATAGCAGGTGGAAAAGGCTTTGGGGATCTGGGCAGATTAGGAGGAGAGGGGGCTCTAGCAGATGTTGAAGCAAGATGATGTATTGCTGCTCACTCTGGGATTCAGACAATACCAGTGCAAAAGTGGAACAGGGAAAAGGGGGAAAAATTGATCCCTTTTGATACAAACTGGGCTAGAAACCAGACACACTTGAAAGTGAAGCTTTTAAGGAAGACAAATTTGTTTCCAGGCACTGGGTTTTTCATTTGTCCGTTTTTTTTTCCCCTAACAGGAGACCAATTGCCAAATTGTTCTTTTAATTTGAATGTTAACTACAACCAAGGCTTGACTTATTTCCCATCAGCTAAAGGTTCTTATTAATCTGACTTCTTTGCAGTACAAGAAAAATAGAAATAGTTGTATCAAAAATTCCATTTTTGCCTTCTTTCCGAACTGAGAAGCCATAAAAAGCAAAGGTGAATGACATTTAATTAATGATTGGTTTTACCATTTGAAGAAATATATATTTAATGATATTATTTTGCTTTGTACTAGGCTATTGAATAATTTAAAAAGTTGATAACAACAAATGTTCTATTCACTTCAGAAAGAAGAATAAGAATGAAATTTAATCTTAACAGTTTTTTGCTAACTATTCCCAGTTCTAATTTCAAATATTTATTTCAATGTGTTTTATGAAATTCTAAAAATAGACATAAAGACAAATTACCTACTGCACTATAGGGTTTGCATAATTATTCACATATATTTGCACATACACATACACCCACACACATATGTATATACATATATACACATACATGTATATAAGCAAAAAAATATTCTGAATGTGGATGGACAGATGGTACACAAGAGCTAATCAAATGTAACAGCAACAACAACAAATCATGATCCTCAAATGTTGATAGCACTGGTGAACAGAGTTATAACCAAATGTATTTTAAGTAATATTATATACAGAGTTGAAATGTTAAAAGTTATTTCCAGAAGTTTTAGCCTCTTCCCTTTCACCCAGTACACAATACAGGTATTTTACTAAATCAATTTGGGTAAAAAGGGGACTAAAACCGATCTAGATTTCACTCTAGTCAAGGATGACAATTAGATGCTAGAAATTATAACCTCTAAACTGCATCTACTTAGGCTGCATTGTTTACGATATCATTGATATAGGGACCATCTATATGACTGGAAAACAATTATATAGTAAGCAAACTAAAACTTATGAGAAGACATTATCAGAACACTGTATTTGTCAAGGTTCTCCACAGAAAGAGAGCCAAGAGATCATTTGTTTATTATAGGAACTGGCTCACTGATTCTGGAAACCAAGAATTGCCTTGATCTGCCTGCTCAAGAACCAGCACAGCCAGTGATATAATTCAGTCTGAGCTGGAAGGCCTGAGAACCAGGTGTTCCAAAAGAGAGCATCTGAGAAGGAATAGCCAGAGAGTGAGTAGTCCAAAGACCAAGCAAGAAGTGGCAAGGCTCCTCTGACTCCAACCTAAGGAGTCATGTGGTGTCCCTCTTGCCACATTTTGTTGGTTTCAAGAGTCACTAAGGCCAGGCCAGATCAAAAGGTAAGAAAAAAACCTCCACAATTTGATGAGGAGTGGTGAGGTCACGTTGCAGAGGAGCATGTGGGATAGGACATGATGGTTGTAGCCATCTTTGGGAAACCCAATGTACAACAAGTTTTTCTTACAACACATTACAGTCAGTTCTTGTATTTTTTAAGCCAGTTTTACTCTTCAAAATTTCCGAAAATTAAAAAAAGTGTGCATATAAGTGTACAAAATATTATTAAGATATATAAATATCTGCAGATTTCCAAAGCACTGCTTACTGGTTGCAATTATTAAAGTGTATTTTCTTAAAATGTGATAAATCAGTTTGAATCCATTTTTTTCTACTCATTAGATGTGAGCATCAGGAAACTTTATAAAATCCCTGGAGCCCCAATTTTTTTCATTTGCAAAATAAAAATACAAGAATAATTCCATCTACAAAATGAAAATAATACCTGCTTTATACAATTACTAGGGTTAAGTGGTATATTACAATGAAATCAAAAAATGTTTGTTGCCTCTATGGGTGTAGGCATTGTCTGTGACTACAGAAACAGGAATCAAGACATTTCTACATTAATATCAACAAGAGTATTATATGTTATAACTTGTGACAAATGTTCTAAAATAATAAAATGCTTTATTTTTTACTAATAGTAAAATTTTGATGTTACCTTTTTTCTACCATTTATTGAAGCCTCCAACACTAAGTAAAATGAATGTCCAAATCATGTGTTTCCTTATATACAGGCATCATTGTTACTTCCAGAGTTATTAAATCAACATTCACCCACTCAATGACTATTAAGGTCTTTTATGCCAGGCCCCAGTGATACACTGGTGATAAAGATGGAGTGGACTCTAAAAAACAAACAGAAAAGAGAGCTTGCAATTTGTGGTAAGGAGAACATCTAGTGTTAATTAAGCTATGTGAGAAAGATTAGGAGAGATTAAAAGGATAGAGCCAAGAGACACAAGAAAAGTTCATTTACCTGTTCATTCATTCAACAAATATTCATCTGACTATCATAATACAGATTCTATGGTGGACAGGTAAGATATGAAGATGATGAAGACACCATCCCTGCCTTAGAGGAACTCTCGTTCCCTAAGGAAAACTGACACATCAAGAGACACTTCTACAAGAAAATTTAGGAGTAGTAATATTCATATATCGTTTTGGGTGGTAAAGCCTTCCTGAAGGAGGTGACCAGAAGTTTTGTCTCAAGGACAATTATGAACTAGCTTGATTAAACCAAGTCAGGGAGAGGACTGGGAAAAAATATTCACAAAACTTCCCTTGAAGGTTTATTCTGAACTTACACTACTTGTCTAAATAAACTTGATAGAGAATGTGGTGGATATTTTGCCCCATCATCCCTGGAGGAGGAGTCTGTTGTCCAGATACCGGGCATGCTATTGGAAGCTAAACTTTAGCTGTGGGGGTGCCTTCAATAAATTGCTTCCTCTGGACAGAGCTGCCTCATCCAAGGCCATACCTTCTCTGAGAGGCCGACATTCCATGATGTTTGGGTACAGAAACTTGGCCATTGTGGAACCCACATGGGGCAGCAATGAAGGGACAGTTTAGCTCCAGAGCTCCCAGTCGGGTGAACCAAGGTTGACATGGGGCCTGTGATATAGTTCAAGTTCTCCTCTGCTCCCTTTCTTTTTCACAGGTGTTCATCCTAAGGGCCCTTCTCTGTAAACATCCTGGACATCTGTCTCAGAATCTATTTTCTGAGAAATGCGACCTATGACAGTATGATAAGCAGAAAGAATTTTAAGGAATTGTGAATTTATCTTTGTCCATTTGATCCCTTTAATACGAGCATTTCTCCCACTTTATGTTTTTAACAGACTGCTCAAATATTAGTCACATCAGACTTCATTGTAAAAATAATTACTCAAATTTGGTTGAAAAATATTACTTAGAAAGCACAGCATAAAGCTGGTTGTAGTCATGAATCTCTCATCCATTTATCATTTGATCATATTTTTGGATAACTGCTTGCCAAAGCTAAAAATTTTAATCAGAGCCATTTTTGAGTAGGAAAAGCAGAAAGGATGCCTTTGAAAGCAATAATTCCTTTTTTGTTTCTTTTTACTTTTATACAATTTAAAAATAGTCAACTGGATTTTTAAATTTTAAATTGATAAATAAAAATGCATTTGATCCTCGCCAAGTTGACTCATATTTTATAGATGAAATTAGATTAATTAAGATACACAAATTCCATGAAGTTATTTATTTTACTCTTCTGTTGAATAGCAAATATTAGCTTTGGTTACACAATGATCATGAGAAATAATTATCTTGAGAGGTTTCACAATATTATTATGATAATTTGTTATATTGCATTTACATAATATTTTTAAATATTTTATAGTCTTAGAGCCCAATCTTGCCATGCATGCTCACAAACAGGGTTTGTCTCTTGATGCATGTATGTAAGGATTTTTCCTGTATACTGTGATAAAAATATAGTGAAAAACAAAAACCCCAGCTCTTTGCTATTTTTGCTTCAGCTGATTTGATGTGGCCCTGCATATTTCCTCCATTATTTGCCCTGTTCCTTTCTATAAACCATGTGAAAGATAACAATAACACGAATAACAGCTAATATTTGTTGAGCTGATACTATATGCTTGTCATTGTTCTAAATTCCTTCATGTACATCAGCTAATTTAATTCTCTTAACAAAATTTTGGAGGTGGGTGCTATTATTTTCCCTAGTTTAAAGATAAGAGATGATCCTTACCTAGAATGGGGCAGAACCACTTAAAGAATACTGTACATTATGATTACTTTCACTTTGGGAGCTAAATATAATTTCTTCCTACTAATCAATTGAGAGGCATGGCTTATGTGTTCATTAGGAGTGGTGGGGAAAAGAAACAGTGTTAGGTTAAGTGCATCAAACTCTTCTGAATATAATGCAAGGAATTCAGAAAGAAAGAAACATGCAAGGAGACAGGTAATATGAAGTAAAGTTATAGGTGTGCATGTTCAGATATGTCTGTTGGGGGGCAGGTTGCTGAAAAATAGGGAATTTACCAAACTGTCCAGTGTCTGCCCGTGGGTCCCGGAAAATGTCATATTTTCTCTATTAATTTCCATATTTTCCAGTTTTCTATAATGAGTATGTCTTACTTATATATTTGAAATACTAATATGGAAGAGTCTTAAATGCTAAAATTCTATTTTCTGAAAAAACTACTACTATAACAAGTGTGCCTTGTCCCCTTACTTCCAAACAGTAACTCACTTCTTTCACTGTACAATTGTAGGGCTGTGTGTGTGCTACACACACAGTGAGGAGGACTGACTGAACGAAGACTCCAGAATCATCTTTATCAAATTCTGAATGTGGCAGGGAAGGTCAGGCCATGTATGCTCCCACATGCTTTCAGAGTCATTAATATTTTAATTGGGAAGTTAATATGGCTAATATTACTAATATTACTAATATTAGGGACTCGTTACAATACCAACTTCTAATTCATTGTGTTAGTATTTTCTGAAGCAACATGCACTGTGTGCCAGGCACACAGAGACTAGAGCATTGAGCAAGAACAAAATGGTCCTAACCTGATGGAGGTATAGGCAGGGGCGGACGACCCAACTTTGCTTCAGAATATCATTCAGATCACTTGATGTTTTATTATTTAAGGATGGTAAAATTTTTTATATTAAATTTCATGTCTTAATTGATTTTCTGGGAAGATATTGGTTAATAACTAGTAAGAATTCAATTAATCAAATGATTTAAGCTTTGCTTAGCTGACCTCACAAACAAAGCCAATTGCAGAAGTGAAGCTTTTAGATACAGGTGGAGTTGATGATTCTTCTTATTTTGTGGAAAATATTAACAGCTAGTTATTTACATATTGACAACTAGTAAAACCTCTCACCGTGGGGCACCTTGGTGGCTCAGTTGGTTAAGTGCCAGACTTCAGCTTAGATCATGATCTCACGGTTCATGGGTTTGAGCCCCTCATCGGACTGTGTGCTGACAGCTCAGAGCCTGGAGCCTGCTTCAGATTCTTTGTCTCCCTCTCTCTCTGCCCCTCCCATGTCACACTCTGTGTCCCTGTCTCTCTCTCTCTCTCTCTCTCTCTCTCTCTCTCTCTCTCTAATAAACATTAA
Source organism: Cryptoprocta ferox (assembly GCA_028646485.1). NCBI lineage: Eukaryota > Metazoa > Chordata > Mammalia > Carnivora > Eupleridae > Cryptoprocta > Cryptoprocta ferox. Next base: position 62,149,801 of record CM053572.1, read on the forward strand.
AAAAATTAAAAATATACCTCTCACTTTGCCCACTGTATACTCTTCTGAACTCGATGACAAAAACTTTATAGTAACTTGAAGCTTTGAATTTTTTGTTTTCTTGAAAAAAATGCTTCTAGTCTGTGACCATTTTTAAATGTTAAACTTTTAATGAATTTCATCTATGTATAGCAATGTGCATAAAAATCTACTCTGAAATATTTACTGTCATTTTGAATTTATTCAAAAGTCATCATGAACATGTGTACATTTCTTATACCTAAGGGGATGTTATTGGTGAGATGATCTCTTGTGTGTCAATACCTTGAGGATAGGGACTTTTTCAGGCTGACCTCTAGCAAGTGCAAAGTGCCTGAGAACATATAATAAATATTTGATGATAAATATTTGATAGAAAGATGTTAGAATAAGAGGAAAAATCAGATTCTTAACCAAAGAAATTATATTTATTATGTTCTCATTTGAATACTAAAAAATATTTTAGTTAGCAATTAATTTGTATTATTAATACAAATAATTATTTTCTGTAAGAGTACCACATACATATAAGTGAAAACATAGAAACTATACAAAGTTGCACAATATATATGTAGAGAGAGAGAATAAAATAATAAAATTTTCACTCTACCATATACAAATAACTACCACTTGACATCATTTACCTTGTATACTTTTACAATGGTAAGGTTAACTAATAGATTTACATTTGAATGTCACTTTTACATACATATTATATCCATTAGAATGTTCAATAACACTACATATATATGTCTTGAAAACATGAAAAACTACAGTTATTTAGGTTATCTAAAATTTGGGGCTTTATTTATAGTTGTAGTTTGCCATCATTTCTTGAGACTTTGCTATGTCAGTTACCATGTCCTTTTATAACATCCATAATGTTAGGCAAATTATCCTCAATTTCAGATGAAAGATTTTAGTTAAAAGAGTTTAAACATTTGTCTCAAGCTAAATGCTAGTTCATGGAGGAGGCAGGATTTAAAGGCAGGTTTTATTTGACTCCCAAGCTCACCCATTAACCACTTTGATTTTTTGGACACATTAGATGTGCCATCTTCATACATATCTTTGTGGTATGGCTTTGTGCACCTTTCAGAAAAGAGTCTTAACTATAATCTCAGAAGTAAAATTAGAGAGTCAAAGGTGTCAACACTTTTTGAAGCTTTTAATATGTTTGCTCAAATTATTTTCCATATGTATGAATCAAATTTACATTGCTATCTGAATTCAGGAGATCTTAGTCTCACTTTGTTTTATAGTTATTATGTAGATAGAACAAAATGTATTTTATGGATTTAATGTCCATGTTTTGATTTTTAGACATAACAACCATCTTTTTACTTCTTATGTGAATACTCTGTTAAATTACTTAGTTTATCACTTAGGTATTAGTGTTAATCTTACTGATAAACTCTTGAGATATTTAGGATGTTATCCATTACTGGTATGTTTTTGAACAGATTTTACCTATCCATTCCTCAGTGTCACAGTTCATGGCATTTTATATTTGTTTCTCACAATTATCTTTAGAGATGGGTCCAATTATTATCCCTGTTTTTACAGATGAGGAAGTCTGAGCACAGAGAGAAAGTATCTTCCCTAGCTCATTGAGAGTGTAAGTAAGGAAGTCCCACTCTGGTGGGCTGGTTTGAGCAATCATGCTTTTATAATTTGTATGTCATAACTATTTCCCAAACTTCATTTTCTATTTTATTTTATCAGATATGTGAAAAATTAAGTTTCATATAATCAAATCCATTAATATATACCTTTTTTAGTAGGTAAGCAATTTTTTCCCAAATATATCCCAAGGAAATTAAACTATCCAAAGGTGTTTGATTAGGAATGTTTATCATGATATTGTTTAAAAGAGCAAATCAACTGGAAGCAACTTAAATGACCAACAACTAAGAACTGAACAAATATATTATGATACATTCATACACAGACCTAGCACTGCCATTAAAAATAATGGAGAATCTATATCTCCTGACAGAATATGGTCATGGCACACTGGTAAATATAAAGGTAAATTTTGGAAATACGAACGATGTTTAAAAACATATGAATTACATTTTTACCTAAACTTATTATTATATTAGTAAAAAATTTATCTTGGGTGCTTATCTCTTCTTTTAAATACCCTAAAATAAGAATGGATTACTGATAGAAAAATAGCTTTTTCAGAAAAATCAAGGTCCTAAATCTCACCAGTGCACATAGTTCACTGATTAAAATCAAGAAACATTCTTATTTCCAGAAAAAAATGAAGTCTTTCCTTATCAAGAGTCCAAAGAAATATGCACTTGTTTTGGGGTTGATAGTCTTTATGAAATACATACAATAGATATTAAACAAATACGTTTTTTGTACCTCTTTATAGATCTTTTTATGAATTATAGATTTCAAATACAAGCAATCCATTTGTAGGTAAGACTGGCCACAACCTCTTAGGAGTAGACATCTCTAAGAACTCTCTTAATAAATCATTATTAACTGGTTACTTACACTAAGTAATAGGCACATAGTAAATACAGGTTGACTACTGAACAAAGAGCCAACCCTAGCACAGTGACCAGGTTCAAATTTAATCTCATTGAAGGTTAAGTTCAGAAGCCTGTTCTTACACTTAAAATAATTAGAAAACATGTATTTATGTGCACCAAAATGTAAACTTTGGGGGTAGAGATTTTTATTGCTTGGTCACTGCTATATCCTTAACTCCTAGATCAGTATTTGATAAATTCTGTTTTACTTTAATTTTCCTTTTGTAAATTAATTATGTACCATGTAAAATTACCCATTTTTTATAAAATAACCCATTTGTCCTAATAACTGACAGGTAGAGTCAGTTTTCTTGTCACCATGTCACAAATTACAGACTAAAGCTCAGAATTTAAGGAACTTGACCAAGGTTACACAGTCAGTAAATGCTGCATCTGGGACTTGAAGCCACATGTCTGACTTTAAAGCTCATTTAGGCATGCTGTACATCATCTCAGAAGATACTGCTCTGGGAGCTCTCTGAGGAAACAGAGATTTACTGAACATTCTACCCTAGTCTATGGCTACTATTTTTCATTCATTTGTTGAGCAAATACTTACTGATTCGCTAGCACACAACTATTTAGACACTGGGATTGCAATGGTTAAAAAAAAAAAAAAGTCAGGTGAGGTCTTCTGTCACATAGTTCTTACATTCTCCCATGGAAGAAAAGAAAGAGCAAACGTGCCAACTAGGGAATAAATAAGATAATTGTAGAGACGATACGTGCTCTGAGGAAACTTGAAATAGGTTGATGAGGGATGGTGCTTCTTAGCAGGAGGGCCCCTCCACAGGAAGATTTAGGGAAGACTGTTACAGGCAAAGGATCAAATGGCAAGTTTAAAAGCCCTGAGTAAGAAATAAATAAAGTCAGCACATTTGAGGATATAAAATCCTCAAATTTTATTTGTGTGCCTGAAACAGGGGAAGCAGTGGGAAAATGAGAGCTAGCTGGGAAGCCCTACCACCTCATTTTTATTTCTTTGGAATTCTTACAGTTACTGTGGAATAGGTATGCAATTAAGGAATATTAAGTTAAATAATTAATATAATATCCCATTAAACAACAATTACAAACTATTAATCCTTCTATCCAAAAATAAGACTGATTTTAACTTTAAACATTTTTTTTAAATGAACAGAGAAAAAATTTTAAGAAAATGAACAGAACTAGTATAAACTAGCATTATGAATGAAGTGAAAGATGAATTTAAAATAAATTACTAGGGATATTAGACTGGCTACAGAAAAGGTTGCTTAATACTAGCATTGGCTTTCAAGAGAAATCATGGAATTTCCCCTCTGGAGATGGTTTAAAATAGGATTAGATATATTCACTCAGTGCAGTCTTGCCTGAAAGCCTCCGCTGACCTCTCAAGGTCTTGCCAGTCCTGTGATTCTGTGATAAAATTAGACTCTTTCATTGGGCGAAAACAACCCTGGGTTCACTATGCCAGCTGCAACCTGGAATAATTGGAAGGGACTGATTTTGGAGTAGTATACCTCCTACAGCTGAGACAAGATGCAATTAACAGATCCCCAAACCTCTCTTATTTCATGCTGTACTGAGTACTCCACTGGTTCACAGCCAATAATGGCTGGTATCAGTGATACAAGCAAAGTCAAGTGGTCTGATCCATGATTAAACAGTAGATGTCTTTATTAGCTGCTGACCTTGCTTTGAATAGCATGGCTTCAAGAATTGTGTACCTATTAGCTGATTCTTTGATCCTTGAAAATAGGAAACAGATGAATCCAATAATGCATTTTTATTTGGCCTCTTTTCTGCCATTCTCAAGATGAAATAACTCCAGTTCTGATGCCATGAGTCTTAACCTCATTAAATGACTCAGCTCAAGTGTTTAGATACTTAATCATCAGCACTTATCCACTGTATTTTCTCATTTAACAATCTCTACTTTGAATATAACTTCAAGCAATTTTTTTTTCTGTGACATTCTCATTTAGAAGCGACTGGGCAGAGTGATTAGAGCACAACTCAATCGTAAGGCAGACTTGGGTTTAATGGCAGCTTTCCCACCTGAGATGTGTGAACCTGGAAAAGATGCAGAACTACGCTGAGCCTTAATTTCTTTACCTGTGTATTAGAGATAACATGAGTACATGAGTTCTTAGTTCACAGCATGGTATTAGGATTAAATGAGGTAACATAAAGTAGCTTTCTTACTTCATCTTCTGCATAGTTCTCCATCCTATGTCTGATGTTCATTTAACATAAAACACTGTCATATATATAATTTTATATATATATATATATGTTGACTTACTCTTCCCCTTTCACTTCCTACCTTCATCTTTTGCCAACACACAGACACACACACACACACACGCGCACACACACATTCATACACACATCCAGAGGTAAGACTCATGAGGAGACCATTTTTAGTTCATCCACAGTGCCTACAAAGACGCTGCACAAGAATGCTCTTGGGAAAATATCCATAGAGTAAATGAAAGCATGAAACGACTTATAGAGTGGGGTCTGGTATGTGATCAGCATTCCATAAAATGTTAGGTGACTTCTTTTCCTCAGAAATAATGGAAAGTTAACTATACCCATCAGTTCATTATCTGAAGCGGCCTTGGGCCAAGGACAGAGTGAAAGAAGCCTATATAACAGACAAGAACTCAGTTCTGGCTTTGATGATAGCATTTACTTGGGGCAAATCATTTTATTGCTTTGAATTCCTCACATGCAAATTACTTCCACATATGAGAATCTATGAGATCTGTTATTATTAATATTGTCATTAAATATTGTGTAAATACATTATCATGTTCCTTAGTAAAAGTGATGCAAAAGACCAAGGAAAATACAGAGTTAGGATATTAGATGCTTTCAGAACCAGCTTCCCGGATTCCTGGCATCTCCAGTTAACCTCACTGTAAAATGAGGATATGAGGAAAGTGATGAAAGAATGGATGAGTATGTGAGCCCTTTCCAATGAACATCTACATTGCTACCCTACTTACCCAGTCCCATCCTGCAAAACAGGGGGACAGAAAATACCTGAAGCTTGGATCAGCCAGAAGAATGTGAATAGCCTGGTGTGAATTTCTGGATCATATCTGTCTGCCCTGCAGGCCAAGATATCTACATGTTTGTGTTTCAGAAAAAGTGTTTCTTTAGTCTCTTTCATAGAATTGCCTTCGGTTTTTAGCTTACTTTCCTTACTTATCCATCAGATTCATAAAGTACAGTCAGGTTTCATAAGCTGGATAGTGCAACACTGGAGAGGAGAGCAGTTCATGTCATGAGGCTCAATTTCTGAAAGGAGGAATAGCAAAGTTGGAGATTCAGATTCTAACACAGCTCCTTTCAATGTAAAATTTTAGTTATGCAGGTTCAAGATTAAAGTATATATATTGGTTTGTTTTTCAATAAGTAATTATCTCACAAGCATAAGAGGATGGGACAGATGATTGTGGGAAAAGAAGATAAAAGGACAAGAGGGCAGAATAAACACAATAAAAATGTATGCATGACAGAAAGAATAAAAATAAATGCAAATTCAAAACAAAAAGAAATGCTATCAACAGGTGACTAATAACTAGAAAAAGTGCTTTAAGGGGAAAGTTTTTAATTAAAATTTTTTTTCAGAATTTAGAAATTAGATGGTGATTTGATTGGAGAGATGTTTTGAAAAGGGAAAAAAAATGAATAGTAGAGATGTCTAAAGATGCTGATTGAGAGGAACAACAAAGCCAGATGGCATAAATGGCATCTTTAGGAATTTTGTGGCATAAGAAGCTATGCTAAAAAGTGCCCCCTCTGTCCTGAAAATGCTGCAGTCACACTCTGAGCATGCTCGGTGTCCTAGCTAGCCATGCTAACCCACTTAAATGTGCTCGCCCCGAAACCTCTAACTTTCAGCCACTAAGGCCTTTGCTTTTTTAGCTGTCTTCAGTAGTTCATTAGGCTGATTTTGCTGCCCTTGTGGACATTTTAATCAGTAAAAATTGTCTTCTTTGTGAAATAGTTATGACACACCCACACTCACCAATTTAAGCAACTATTAAAAAGAAAGGGAACATTTATATCTAATAAACTTATGTTAGGTTAAAATTAAGCTGCAGAATAATTTATATAGTATGATTCAATTTTGATTACTAACAACATGTGTATCATTTATCTGTATAGTTCTAGGGAAATGTGGGGAAATACACATAACTGCTAATTTTGGGTTTCTGAGAAGTGGGGAGGGAAACAATGGCACAGAGGAATACAGAAAACTTACATTCTTCTTCATATATCTACATTGTTTGTTATAACAATCATGCATTGTTTTATTAGAAAGTAATAATGTAAAAAAGCATTCAAAGACTTCCTTACAGTTATTGTGGAGGACTGTTAATTTATATGGGCTAATCTCTTACGTGAATTATTTGGAAGGCCATTCATCGTTGGTCCCTAAGTAATTCTCACATTTGATATTTAACTCTGTGCATGGTTTAAAGAGTGTGGCAGACACTGCGAATTGTCTATCCAACAACCATTCGCCTTCTTCCTTACTGTATGAAACCTTCTAACAGTCCCTGAGTCAAGATGGCCAGCCTAAAAATAAAATAGAATAACAACAACAACAACAAAATAAAATGGAACAGAACAAAACAAAACGAAACCCAAACAAAATAGAAGATTCCATCTTGATGCAACTAAGGGTGGTCATGAGAATAAGATCTAGCCAAAGTGACATTAGCAGAAGTTATGTAGGGCTTGCGGAACTCCTTTAAAAGGAAAAGAGGCACCTTGACTATATACCCTTCTGCCCTTCCCACCACACTCCATCCTGCTGCCTAGGATAATGACATGAGGACAGAAGCTCTAACAGCCACTTTACCCACGTGGTAACATTGAGGATGGAAGCCACACACTGAGGACGACTGAGCAGAAAAAGAGAAAAAGAGGTTTTCTAGTGATTCCATGGTTCCAATGATCACATTTGACTGCCTACCTCTGAACTTCATTTATTTCAGGGGATGAATTTTGTCGCGTTTAATCACTACTATTTTTTGATTTTCTGTTGTATGCAGATGAATTTAGTACTGATTAATATAGATGCATATAGACTAAGTGCATGTGGAAAATAAAATTTCTTGTGGGAAAAACAGAATTATAAAGTTAGATTCCGTATTTTTGGTTTTATAATAACAGTTATATTGTTTTCATGCTCAAATCTAGAGCAGCTCCTTGTAATATATAATTCTGGTTGTATGTATATTGCTTCCATAAAACACTACCAATTCTGATGTATAATTGAGTGTTTGGAGCTGTTGTGAAAGTTCTCGGTCTCTGCCTTTCTCGGGCTAACAACAGAAAGTTTTGATGATTTGATTAAGTAAAAATAAAAGTGCATAGAGGCAAGAGTGCTACAATAGCTTAAACCTGTTTTTAAGGGGTCAAAGCACTAATCTGTGAAATTTCAGACAACAAAACATCACTGTAAATAAGAAATCTGAGCTGAAATGGAGCACAAGATTTGTTCAATGACATGAAAACAGACCTGGAAGTAAAACTGTCTAATGGGTTCTAATTCTGGCTCTGCCATCTAATTATCATTTGTGCCTAAGTGATATCATTTAGCTTATCCATGCCTCATTAGTGAAATGGGGTAACTGACCCATAGGGAGAGGAAATATTTCATAGTAGAGTGAAGCATGGGTTGAGGGAACTTGGTGAAAGTCTTCGCTCTGTGAAAGAAGGTGTATTCTGAATGTCTATGTGCCTAGCCATCCAGATATACTTTTGCTCAAAGCATGATTTGATCCCTGCCAAATGGTGTTTTGAACATGTTATGATGGACAAAGAACAGAGAAGGTTATGGTATACAAGGGGTTGTGAGCAAGTAGGACTCTTTCTTTCTCACTCCTCCCAGTTGTCAATGGCCATGACAGTGAGAATCAACTGTAGTACTAGCTCCTTTAATTATACAGAAAATGGCCCATGTTACATAATTTAAAGAAATGTCCTGAATCTCCTGGGCAATCCATTTTTTAATAATCTGATTAAGCAGACAATGGGATTATTATTCCCATTTTACAGATGTGATTATTGAAACCCAGAGATAAGATATAAGTTGACCAAAGTCACACAGGAATTTAATGGCAGAGCCGGAATCCAAACTGAGAGTCTTCTTTGATTGAGATTATAAATCTAATAGTCTAAACATAACAATACTGGTTTGCATGGGATAGAGGAAAGCGAGTTGTAACTAATGAGCAAGTTTGATAAGCATATTTAAAGACTCTGAATTATTCTCTCATTTCCTTCCCCTCTAACCTGTGTACATTCTTAACAAACCAAACATTTTCAAGTACACACATACATGTGTGCATGCATGCACATACATACTCCATGTTTATAGTTTTAAGAGGGAAAGACCAACCATGTAGTGGGTTCCCTGAGAGGAAGATACGTAAGAGCATGAGTATTTATATGAAGATTAAAACTCTGTTGTCAATAATTTAGTAGTGACCAGGCTCTTAGCCATTAAGCATAGAATTTTCTAACCAGAATCTAAGATAACAACAGGTCAGAAACTCCAGCAGACAACAGGAACATCTGTCTCATTCACTCCTGACACCTCAAGGCTTAGAACAATGCCAATAAATCAGATGAAGTAAAAAAATACATATATTTGTAGAGTAAAGGGATGCTTTACTAACTCTCCTAACATTAGGTAAAATGTCCTTTTGAGGTCTAGTAATTTTAAAAATTTGATACCTTCATAAGCCACTTAGTTCAGGTTCTGAGATATATAAGAGTAGAAATTTAAGAACTTGACCCAATGGCGCTACAAGATTCTAAGCCCATATGGGCAGGGAGAGAGGACTTTTCTTTGTTTTACTATTGTACTCTGAGGAATATCATAGTGCCTGGCACAATTTAATGTTTACAAAGTTCATAAATCAATGATGTACTGGGTTCATTTTCATTAAATAAAGACTTCACTATAGTGACTAGAAATCTAATGGCTTTGAAGAGTTAATAGCACTTTTAAAAGAGGCTAACTTTATATTTGGCAAAATTTTGGCACTGCAAAGTTCAGTCTCTAGTAGAATAATTTATTTATGTAAAATTAAGGGAATCTTAAAAGAAAAACAAAATGTATGGCTTAGGCTATCAATTACCATTGGTTGGAGTTTAGACCAAGAGGGAAAATAATGTTCCTCTGTTTAGCTTTTGTTCAAATATAGATAAGAGTGAAGACACTGATTTGGATCACAATTGCCCTCACTACATGTATAATTTGTTTTGGTTATTGTGACCACATGATGTGCTCCAACACTCCTGAGTTTATGGAATTTCCCTGAAGCATATGGGAAGCCATTTACTTTGGGGAGGGCATAATGCTTTCTAAGATTTAGATTTGACAGGAGAGCCATGTCAGCACAAATGAGAGAAAGCTAGTGGCCCTGGAGCAAAGTCCCACTGCCAAGAAGACCAAGAAGGAATTTCTCTGGGAATTGTACAGGAAGAAATCCTTCAAGGGATAAGTAGTAACTTAGACCGTTAGGCCCTTTCAACTTCTGCTAAGGAAAAGGACTAAAAATCTAAATGAATTCAAAGAAATCTCAAAACTGAATAAAAAATGACCAAGACTACAATGCTGATTTTGACTCTGTACGTCTTTTTTCCATGGAATACAGAGCTAGGAGACTTGCCTGGTCAAAGACTCAGATTACAACAGAGAATAAAATATTTATTGAACCATGTATGTTAGAAATAAAAACAAACATACAACACTACAAATGAACTCAAGAGCCAGATAAGAAAAATCAATTGCCCAAATCACTCTATTGCTTATTGGCAAGCCTAAAAAAATTTCTTTTTATTCAAGTTAGTTAGTATGTTAACATTTAGGGTAGTCTTGCCTTTGGGAGTAGAACCCACTGATTCATCTCTTACTTATGACACCCAGTGTTCATTCCAGAAAGTTCCCTCCTTCATGCCCATTACCCATTTAACCTACACTGCCACCCACAACCCCCTCCAGCAATCCTCAATTTGTTCTCTGTATTTAAGAGTCTCTTATGGTTTGGGAGACCTAAAGTTTAAACCCAGCTCTTAACTCCCAATTAATTCAATGGGTAAAAATTTAGTATTGTTTTATAAATAAATGATATCATGTTTGCCAAGGAAGGTAGTAAACTGTTCTATAAAAACAAAATTTTAATTATGAATTTTTGAATTCCCTATCATAAATCATCGAAATTCACATTAAACACACATAAGAATATACAACACATCTACCAGAATAGCTAAAACTAAAAAATACAATACCTAATGTTGGAAAAGACTTGCAGGAACTGGAATTCTTATACATTGGTGGGAATGTAAACTGACACAACCAATTCATAAGAGTATTTGCCAATATCCACTTAAGCTATACATATAGTACTCTATAATCCCAGAAATTCATACATTCTGCATATACCTAAGATAAATGAAAACATCTCTGCACAAAGATCTGAACGTGAGTACTTAAGCCATTGTATTTTTAAGGATCAAAAACTCAAAACAGCCAAATGTCCATTAACAGTGCACTGAATCAATATATTTTGTTATATTCATCCACTGGAATACTACACAGCCATGACAAAACTAAACTGCTGCCTCATACAACAATTTTGGTGACTATTACAGAAATAATGATAAATGAATAAAGTCAGACACAATAGACAACTACTATATGATTTTATTTACATGATGTTCAAAAATAGGCAAAACTAATCAGTGATGACAAAAATCAAAACAGTGGTTATTTCTTGGCAGGTGGAGAGGTGAGAGGTGGCTCTGTGCTATTAATCGCTGTGAGGGGACACAGGGAACCTTCTAGTGTAATAGAAATGTTTTATGTCTTGATATGGGTAGTATTAAATATATGTAGGTATGTATGTGTGTATCTACCTACCTCTCTACCTGGAGTATGTGTATGTATCCACTTAACTACTCCCATCTATATATATATACATACACACACACACACACACACAGAGCATGGCTATCAATTGATCTATTCACATTAGGCTTACACACTTTTTCCCTCACTGTATACATTTAAACCTCAATTAAAAGTCTGTATCTAGGGGCCCTTGGGTGGCTCAGCCAATAAGCATACGACTTCGGCTTAAGTCACAGTCTTGAGGTTCGTGAGTTCAAGCCCTGTATTGGGCTCTGTGCTGACAGCTCAGAGCGTGGAGCCTGCTTTGGATTCGTGTCTCCTGTTTCTCTCTGACCCTTCTCTTCTTGCACTCTGTCTCTGTCAAAAAATAAACATTAAAAAGTCTGTGTCTAAAATACTTATCTTGAAAACAAGCTAAAAATGTGAATTGTATATATTCTCATTGAACATAAAGGTACAGTATTCCATCCCAATACAAGAACAGTATTTGGAAATTTAGGGCTACTTATTGACATATTAAATGGATAGTTATTTATTTATACTACAGCAGCAAAAGATGTCCATAGTACTAAAACTGTGAGTTGTAATGATCCATCAAAGGGCCATAAAGTAATTCCTTAAAACATTTTGTATTTTTTTCCACCATTGGTCCTTTTGTTCAGAAAATGTAACTCTTGAGATGAGTAATCCAGTTGAGATGAATAAGAAGAGCTGATTAAGAAAAGATCAAATGACTCAAAGAACTAAGAAGAAAGACAGCATGGGCAGGTGATATATTATATATATTATTAGTGCATTTCTGTCTTGAGTCACAGTTTAAGCCATCTCTGAGATGGTTCAAAGAATAAAAGGAAACATAAGACAGAACAACTCTAGGGGCTAAGATGGGAGACTTTTTGTCACTAATGCTGCCATCCCCCCTTGCCATGTTTCATGATTTTCATAGGGACCTCTACATAGAGAAGAACATGTCCACAGGTTGAGGGTCACTTCTTACAATTCATGAACACGGCTTAAGGTTTCAATTTTGTCAAAAAGCCAAACATCAATTTTTTTCATCCTACTTTTATCAAAGATTTGCTGTACCTATCAGAATAAGATTATACCAAAATAGTAAAATAATAAGCCAGAAAGTTTTGGCAGTTTCAAGGTCAAGAACTAACTACACCTACATGTTGTTTTATCTCATGTTCTTCCCTGAAGAGCCATAAAGTAGTTAGCCCTATGCTTCTTCTTCCAATGAATTCAACTTACTTAATGTTTGTCTGGATGTCTGATCTTACCCAGCTTAAATTTTGTTCTTATATAATATTTGACAGCTCTATGGTCAAATAAACTCAGTAAATCATGTTGACTGACTGACAAAGTATTTCCTCTTCATATCAAAATATCTCAAAAGACTTCCTCTTAAAGACTTCCGACATCCCACAGCTCATCATATAACTGGTGTTACTAGCCATAAAAATATTTTTATTTGAAGGGGATTCCACTGATAATGCTGCTGCTCCAGGATCTTAGAGAGGTTACCAGGCAACCTGTTCCATGATTAGCCAGTGTTAAGCAGTAATTCTTGCTACTTATCCACCAGGTTTTTTCTTCTTAAGGTCCCTAACAACTCTTAAACACAGACTTCTCATCTTTGACTGCTATGCAGCAGGTTACTTTAAGTACCTTTCTTGGAACTGGTCTAAATAACTTAAAGTTATATGTTCATCAAAATTTAATAGTTTACTACATGTAACTAAGTCATTTTGAGCCATCTTAACAAAAGTTGCAGAAAATATCCAATCAAAATCCCAGAAGCACATATTTATATATTTAAACACGTTGAATATTAAGAAAGGCATCAAAGTTATCTAATTTCATTCTCTCCTCTTAAAGATAGGCCTGTAAGACCTAGAAAAATTACGTGGCTTGAAGCCATATGCTTTATTGGCAGATGATGACAATAACATAGCAGTAAAAACTAAGAGTTAACATCTGTTGTATGTCCACCATGTGTCAAATGCTATGTTAAATGCTGTAGGTGAATTATCTCATTTAATCCTCACAACCAATCTTTGAGGTAAGTTCCATTATATTCCCTGATAGCCTGTTTGAATGTCCTTTTCACTGACCTGTAAGACCTCTTGTTAATGTTTGAGGAATGATGATATGCTTAGTGTTGATATTAATCTTTTCAGAGAAGTGAAATGAGAGAATGATGTTTGTTTTTGACATTTTTAATGTCAGTTATGTGATATCCATATTATAATTTAGACATGGTTATTTTCTTAACTTTATCCCAATATTATTGTGCTATCATCCTTTGACCATTGTGATTTGGTTTTTTTTCTATTTTATTCATAAGTCTGTAACTGAACCTTGGCTGTAAAAGCCAGTGGCTTTCATTAAGTAATTCTGAGATAATCATTGGTTGCATTTTTATTTTATGAAATCTGACTGCTTTACGTTAATCCAGAGGTCTTTGCAGAATATGCAAAATAACCCATTTCATGAGCTTGTGATATAAATGAGGTCATTTCTATTTTTAGTATTCAAATTAATCTCTAGGGCCTTTACATGCTCATTAGCAGAAACTCAAGTATCTCTCTTGGGACACCTCCAACCCCCTGCATATTTCAGGAACTCTAGATACTTTCTCATTCAAAGGGATCAGTTCTGTTTCACATTTTGGGAAAAGAACTAGAAAATATGATCCATTCAATGCAAGAAAGTTCCTCATTTCTGCTGCAATCACATTGTTCTTAGCCACAGTTTTCAATGTAGAACACATTTGAACCCACTTATTGGGATGCTAAATTTATCTGCTGCTCTGCTATCACTGGTATTCTGGCATTACTATCTGAGGGTCTAAATGGAAGGAAGTTTATTTACCAAATGTTTCTTTAACCACTGTAAGGTTAAGTCCCAGTTCTGAAATTATTCCTACCATCTTGGATTTCAGCCCTGAAAGTAAGATCCCACTGTGTGAGTGTGCTAGGGACAAGGGTGCCCAACGTTTGGGATCCCAAAAGGTTGTAGTACAAAAATTGGTAGACACCAGCGTCAAACTGCCTGAGATCATCCCTGGCTCAACTGTGTGATCTTGGCCAAGTCATTTATCCTCCCAGCTTTCCTAGTGGCAAAATGTGTCTTATGAAGTTGTTTTTGGCAGATTTATATGAGGCACAAGAAAAAAAATCCTTGCTACAGTAATATTATCTTATTGTTATTAGTCACTACCTGAAAGCACAGCATTGGGAGAGACTACTAGCTTGTGACAAACTCATCACTGCCTTTGTGCACCAACCCATGATCATATAGGTCTTGGCACTGAACTCACTCACCACTCCAGTCATCCCATGTGGTATAAATGCACTGAAGTGCCCCTGGGGAATCTCTGCTACCTGTAGTCTTCTGTTATCTACCTCAATTCATCACAGAAAATGTGGTAGGATTGAATCTTAAAGAGAAGTGGTGTAGGTCTTGATCCCTTTGTTCCCACAAGTTTCACTGACCCCTATACATATTTTCCACTTCCTTATCAGTGACCAATACTACTGATTTACTGGGTATCAGAGGAACACTGTTTACTCAAAAAGAGTATCTTGCTATACCCTTTTACCAGGGCAATAATATATATTTGCCTTATATTTATACTTGCAGAGTCAACCTTAGTGGAAACATTCTAAAGCCAAAAGAAGGAACACCTCTAAGGCAATTTTCTCTTTACACCAAGATAAAGACATGACTGGTCACTTCTAGAAAACAGTTACTTTTTTTTTTTTTAATAATTAATGTTCTATCTAAATCATGTGCTGTGGTCTCCATCTATCTCATACTTATTTACATAGGTTTGCTTTTTGATAGGAAAACTTATGGGTATAAGGATCTGAGACTTAATCGAATCGAATCTAATCATACCCTAGGCAAACATACAACTCTATCAACATCACACCTTTTCCTGTGCTTGCATATACTAATAATATACCTAAAACTGGGTCTGTGTTTCCAGTAAATATTTAATCTACTCTATTACATTTTTTAAATCTGTCTTTATACTACATGCATTCTTTGCCAGTAAGTACTCTATGATTATATTGTTTCTATTTTTTAAAAAAATTAACATTTTTATTCATTTTTGAGAGACAGAGAGAGACAGTGTGTGAGCAGGGGAGGGGCAGAGAGAGAGGGAGACACAGAATCCAAGGTAGGCTCCAGGCTCTGAGCTGTCAGCACAGAGCCCTACGTGGGGCTCAGACTCATGAACCGTGAGATCATGACCTGAGTCAAAGTTGTATGCTTAACCAACTGAGCCACTCAGGCACCCCTGTATTGTTTCTTTTACTTAAAAGGCACCAAGGTAATGAAAAACTTGATATAAACATTGTACACTTCAGAATACTTATACTAAATACTAGGAAGTAATTACTATACTTTGTACTAATCTCATAAAAATAAATTATAGTATAATATAGTATAGTATACAAGAGAATTTATAAAAATATTTTTATTTTTGAAGGACCAGGAAGGATTTATCACATTAAAGAAATCATCAAATTAACAAAAACCATTAAAATTTATATAAAGAGTGACTGAGATGAGATATTCTGAGAATCTAGGGTTCTCTCATCTAGTTATTTAAGAAGTGATTGTTGTTGGTTTATAAAGTATATTGCGGTCAGGACATTACTTTTAAAGGAAAAACCACATGATACTTAAGTGTGAAAAGTAGATGTACATTACTTACAGTCTTTGCTTATGACACAACAGAACACGAACATTACTTTAACTCTCTTTGTAGCAATGCTGCTATGATGCCATCAAGAGAACCAAACTTTGGTAGTCCAAGTTCATGGATACCCTATTATAATGCCATTATGGTAGGAAAATGATTTCAGTGTAAGTTAATGGAAACCACATTATACTGGTAAGCGATTTTATTGTAAGTCTACAAAGACCACATTATAATGGTCAAACAATTTCCCTGTAAGTCAATGAAGGCTGCATTAATAATGCCATTAGAAGAGCAAAACAATTTCAAATAAACTCTATGGGGACTCATTTCACTGTCATGATGGTGGCAAAATGATTTCAGGGTATGTTTATGGAGAATCCCTTACAATGCCATTATGACAGCATTACAATAGTAAAAAGAAATTATGGGGAGCCCATTATAATGCCATTATAATTCCATTACATTGGTTAAAAGATTTCAGAGTAGTTCTACAGCAACACTACTACAATGGTAACAATTAGGTCATAGAAAATATCACAATGGATGACACTTATAAGGAAAAACCAGGTGTATGTTTGGAAAGATCATATTAGTGTCCAGGAAAGAATCAGGTCTTAAGTTTACTGAGTTTGTGTAATTTTATGAAAACTTCCCCCCCAGTTTTATCCTATCTGTCATCAGGGATGGAGGTATTGTGATTTAAATTAAAAATTCAATCTCTCCTCTATGATGTAATTTATTTTTATTGCTCCTAGTATGTTACCACCTAGAATATGGTGCCCCTGGGGAACCTAATCCTACCTGTGGACCTCTGTTGTTTAATGGCCACAATCCAATAAAGAAGATTGAACTTTGAGCCCCAAGAGGGAAGTGGTGTGGGGTCTTAATCTCTCTGTTCCCAAAAGATTCCTTGACTTTATGCAAATTATCTCAACTCCTCCCTCATCAATTCTGCCTTTTAAGTCGATATTCAGAAACCAATTTGCAGTTGGCTAATGTTTAAGATTTTGCTACCACATCAGTCAAATTTAGTTTTGTGAAAATGAATCTATTGTATCACTATGGATTCTATCCCTATCTTTAGCTGACTGATAAACATGGGCTAGTGACAAGAATGTAGGGTATGTAAGGAAGATAAAAATGGCTTAGTATGGTACACTGGATAATGGTCCCCCAAAGATGCACACATCCTAATCTCTAGAACCTGTGAGTATGTTATCTTACATGGTAAAAGAGCCTTTGCAAACGTGGTTAAGAAGGACACTGAAGGGCACCTGGGTGGCTCAGTTAAGCATCCAACTTCAGCTCAGGTCAAGATCTCATGGTTTGTGAGTCTGAGCTCTGCATCAGGCCTCCACTCTCAGCAGAGCCCACTTTGGATCCCCAGTCTCCCTCTCTCTCTGCCTCTCCCCTGCTGACATGGACATGCATGTGCCCTCTCTCTCTCAGAAATAAATTAAAAAAAATAAGGACATTTAAACTAGGAAGATTATCCTGGATTATGAGGGTGGACCTGTATAATTGTGAGGGTCCTTATAAGAGGGAGTGAGGTAGGAGGGTCAAAGACAATAAAAGTGATGTAAAGGTTTACAAGTTGCAACAGGCAAAAAACTGATTTTTATTTTTCCTGAAAACTCCAGAAAAAACCAGCCCTGTCAACACCTTGACTTTAGCCCTTTAAGGCTTATTTTGGATTTTTTTACCTCCAGAACTATAATACATTTCTGTTGTTTTAAACCATTCAATTTGTGGTAATTTGTTAAAGCACCAATAAGAAACCAATATACTTAGTAAATGGATTTTTCATCTGCTGTCAAATAAGCAAACTTAAAAACTTTGTTCTAATGACAAGACCAAAATTATCACATTATGTTCAACTTTTACAAGAGACAAAATATAATTATTTCTTTGTAGTTATTCCACTTATTTGCTTTCATGTATTTAGGTGTTAGATGTTTTACACTTGATCTCTGCCAAAAGGCCAGGAAACAACAGGTTTTGGATGTTTCCACCCTTATTGTACTTTTCCCCTTGATTCACGTCCTTCCAATAATTTCCTTCAAATAAAACACTTAGAAAAATACCAGAAACTTTGAAAACGTAAAAATGAAAGTGGCATCAAGAAACAGATGAAACTGAGATGACTGTATTACACCCAAGGTATCTCTAGAAACATCTCACTCTGCGAATATTTATCTTCCTTTCCTGGCAAGAGACAGAATATGTGCATATGGAGATACTTTAGGGGCTATGAGACAGAAAAAAATAAAAGGACACAAGATCAGTTACCCCAGCCTGAAGTGAGGACAGAGCAAATTTGGCATGGCATTAGAAAACAAATAGTGCTCAGCCAGGGTCACTGTGCTCATTCACATTTCCCAGCCTCCTTTGCACTTGGGCTGGGGACACAGAAGTGAGTGCTGGCAAATGAGAACATGAGTTAAAGTGATGTGTCACTTCTCCTACAAAGCATTCAAGATCAAGTGTGTCTCCTACTTTCTTCCCCTTCTACAACCAATTTGGAAGTCATATGGTGATTAAGGGGAGATGACAAAATGGAAGAAACCTGCATCCTTGAGTTACCAAATGGAAAAGAACTCTCTGCTAAGCAATGTTGTATACTTCGTTGTGTTAAGATGCAAAGATTTTGGAATTTGTCTGTTGTGGCAACTATCATTAATTATCCTAAGTAATAACATACAGAGAGCAAAAAGTTAATTGAAAATTTCTTCCTGAAGTTATTCTTATCTTTGGAATTAACTTCATTTATTCTAGAGGTCATGGTATCCTACCCAAAAATAAAAGTTATATAGCTATTAACTACCACAGCAGCATAAGAGAAAAGGCAATAGGAGATGGGGCTTAGAGATATAATTCCTCAAAAAAATAGATCATATGAAGAATTGATATCCTGGAATAGCATTATTGTGAGAAGGCTGTTACAAAGAAACATATTTTGTAACTACTGTTAATTTAATATTCTTAAAAGAGATTTGGAGAAGGATTGAAAATAAAAACATAAGAAACTTTTAAGAGGGAGAAGAAAGTTTAAGGGGAAGGTAAGTTTGGGAAACCTAACTTCAAACGTAGTTGCACAGAGAAGGGGAATGAATCTAGTTTAATGTAATTGTGTGAACTGACTTACACCAAAACAACTAGTTTTCCAATCAAGATACATTCTAAGACACATTAGTGAATTTCAGACCCCAAGAAAAAGACTTAGATTTTACCAATATTCAAGAGTATGTGGGCATGTACATTATGCCACTAAGCTCTGCCCAACAGAACCTGGTTGTAGGTACAGTTAGCTGACAACCCTCAGCTGTAGCATCTCTAGATCCACTGTGTTGTTGATGGTGTTATGCTTCCCCCAGCCGATAACTACACATATGGAGTTAGCCATGCCTAGTGATAGACTCCAGCGAGCAGCCTTTGCTAGAGTACTCTTCATCAGCCTGGCTGAAAATTTCTCCTAACTTCAATGAATCTGAAGTGTTTTCTATCCAATTCCCCTTTCTTCCCATTCTCCTTTCACAAACGTCAGACTTGCATCATGCCAGGACGCAGGTGTTCTCCTCTTCTACTATCCTACACCCACAATCTTCATAGACTTTTCCAGATTATCATCCAATGTTTCTTAAATGACCTGGAGTGATAATAGGTGACACTGGAAGTTACATTCTAGGGCTGCCCCCCACATCCCCCACAGAGAGCAATGAGGAAACCTATCCTGGGTGGAATCAGGAGCATGCTTAGCTTAGCTCCTGGCACATGGTGACTGTTACTCCTCCAGTATCAGTTTTTTTATCCAAAATTTATTTATCTGTTTATTTTTTCATAGCCCCATTCATGGGTTTGGTCTGGCTATTGGGCAGTCCAGACTTGCTATGGGACAGTGAATACTTGAAACTATATCACTGAGGTTGACCAACAATTAATGCCTAACCTACTTTTTTTTTAGCTCAAAAAATCAGAGGACTCAGGCTTTCTCATAGCCCCATCCCAAAGTTGTCTAGTAACGCATTTCATGAAAGTAAATCATTGCATGCACATATATGCAGTATACATAGATCTTTCTTTAACCTTCAAGTGTTGTAATTTTCCAGATACTGATTTTAGGAGACATTTAGAAGAATTTGTCTCATGATTCTCTCATATACAAGAGGAACAGAGCAAGCTGGTATATGGATCAATAATGATGTCCTGGATGTCCTTACCTGTAACAATGTTTGAACTTATAAGCAGGTGAAGTATAGTACTGTTTCACATAGAGTCATCTGTCTCTGGCCTCCCATGTTGTGTTTAACTGCAATGCATAATTTGCAGTTAATTTTGTGGAGCATGTTAGGGGAAAGGGAGAATGTAACCAAAGGTATAGAACATTTGCCTTTGGACAGAAATTACTGGATTTAAAATTGTGTAGGGGCGCCTTGGGTGGCTCAGTGGGCTAAGCGTCTAATTTCAGTTCAGGTTGTGATCTCGCCATTCAGAGTTTGAGCCCCACACTGGGCTCTGGGCTGATAGCTCAGAACCTGGAGCCTGTTTCAGATTCTGTTTCTCCCCCTCTCTCTGTCCCCCTCTGCCCCCCCAAAATAAATATTAAAAAAAATAATAGAAAATTGTGTGAAAAAAAGTTACTGCATGCAAGAGCTCAAGAGATATGACTGTTGCATATTTTTATGTAGAGTAAGCACTCAATAAGTGTCTATTGCTCCTCAACAAAATTAGCAAAACCAACATTATATCCAATGCCAAGAGCATGCTAAATATGTTTCTTTAAACAAATCTACAAAGTAACTGCTAGAGAAAAGTGAAATGCCAAAATAAATGCAATCAAATAAAGGTAGGCAAAAATTACTAAAAGATAGACAGGAAGATCTTACAAAACCTGTCATGTAAATCAATCTACCTGAAATCAAACTGTGGAAATGTTCAATATCATTGATATGGAGCTATTAAAAGTAACATAGCAATTGTTTAAGATTGTTGAGACTTCTAACAAACTTGATCCAGCAAAGACCCTAGATAATCAAGGTTAAAAACCACAGACTCATCCCTAGGATTTTCTAAGACCAAAGCCATGATTCCCATAATGATCTATTAATGGTTCACTTGATAATACATATGGTTAGTAGAATAAAAACATGTTAGCATGAAGCAAAATAGAAAAACAAAGCAAAACACTCTCTGGAAATAGAATAAGTCAAATTCAAGGCTGTCCCTATAAATATTCAAGACAAGTTTCTTCTTGATTCTATTTCATAATTAAAAAATAAGGCATCACACAACATTTACGTACCCCTACACCCCAAATTTCCAAAATAATATTTTGGA
The DNA here is from genome assembly GCA_028646485.1 of Cryptoprocta ferox. NCBI lineage: Eukaryota > Metazoa > Chordata > Mammalia > Carnivora > Eupleridae > Cryptoprocta > Cryptoprocta ferox. The sequence goes on from CM053572.1 coordinate 62,171,351, forward strand.
TATTTATGGTTCAATGATGTCTAAAAAGGAACTGTTTTACTCTTTTCCCTTTTAGTATTAGCAACTATGTGCAATTTCAGAGATATTTCATCCTTATGTTTCTTACTTATTTGCAATTAAAATGATTCAAAAAGTTAACTTCTGACATTTTTAGAATTTTTCTCCATGAAGGAAGGGAGGTCATGCTTTGCCAAGAAGGTATGAACTTGAATATTCCAAGCTTTAAATTAGGTTTAAAATTTCAACCACAAGAACATCCACTGAGCTTTCAACTCAGAGAAATAGGTTCTGAAATTTTCTGTTTCTAACCTGCTAAACTTCCCAGGGCCATGACAAGAATCTTAACCAATAAATTCAAGCCACTGTGAAGGTGAGAAATGACTGAATTTTGTGAAGACTGGGAAGCTATGTTTTAGATAAATCCACCTCTAATCTTGGGGCTATGAGAAGGGACAGGATTACACTTGAGGAAGACACCAGGGCACAAAAATATAGCCTCTTGGAATCCAGTGATACCACCTGATGTCTTCTGAATTCTGACAGATATTAAGGTCTAGGTTCAGATGCATTCCCAAGCCATGTGGACTTACAGTGGTGAATTCTGGAAAGCTAACTCTACCCTCAACAGTTGAGATTCTACAGCAAGTTATCAAATGCTAGATTCAGGTACACTGTACAACACTTATGCTTGGTTCATTGAAGTCAACACTAGATTTATCTTATACTCTTTGAGTAGAAGCGAAGACCAAGTTGATCTCCAGAGAGTTTCTGACTCTGTTTTTCATCAGAAAACCCATTAGTATATTTCTTATAAAGGAGCAGATGGACTTCTACATTGAAGCTGGACCTGTGATCAGAGCTGAGCTATAGAAGGAGAGCTCTCAGACATCTACACCTTGCCCTTCTTCATGACCTACATTTCCTTGATTTTTCCAGGGTAACAGAAGGCTCATAAATGGCCTGTTGCCCTGGTAACTGAAAAGTGGCCTGCCACAGTACTTTCCTGGCCTGGGTGGGGAGGACTTGACTGCCGTCATTATTAAATGCTGAAGCAGAAAATAGTAACAGTTAAGTGCTTCACAAAATGCCCTACTGTTTATACCTACTTCTGCCCTTTTAGTTGCTTTTAAGGGTCAGGGTTGGGACAAAGTCTATATTTTATATGCAGCAACCCAAACTGACAAACTAGAGAGAGCAAGAAGTGTGGTCCAAAGGACACTGGATTGAAAGTTGCAAGATTTGGTTTTAGCCACAAACCAATTTTGTGACCTTTAGCAAATCACGTAAGTTAAGTCATTCCCAGTATTCTCATTTGAAAGAAAAACGCCCTGGGGATCCTCTGATTTCCTCATGTCTGCACAGAAGTATGGTTCTGGGTTTTTAAGTAGTGGCACAAGGGTCAGTAGGAGTTACAGAGTGTCCTTTACTGATACATAGGTTATTTTCAGAGAAAGGTTAGGCTGTATTTGTGTCATGCTGAAATTAAAATCTCATCCAAGTTCTAGGTGTTTTAGTTCCATGAAAGGATGGAATTGGTGCTCCAGGGTATATAAATAGATGAGCTGTTGAGGTCAGCCTGGAAAAATATCTTAGTTGCATTTGACATGCAGTGGCCATGAATGATGGGGGAAACAGAGTCCAGTTGGTTCATCTCATGTCATACTCGAAAGATCATTTGTGCATTTGTGCATTTATGCTTAAAAGAGCTGACTCAGTAATGCTGTGACAGCTTTTAACTTAGAATTCTCTTATTTTTCTGGATTTCTGTCTCCTTCTTAATGGTATTTTAATGCAGTTTTTGTGTTCAATTATAATAGTGTTGCTAAATACAGTAGGTCTGATTCCACAGAAGAAGAATAGTTTTTTCAAAATCAGCATTTTCCTGCTGATTTGCCAGCTGTTTCAATAAATACTCATCTCCCAACTTCAAACGAGTATATTGCACTCTTACTAAATATAAATGCCATCTACAGCTACTGTATTCTGGCTTTTGAGTTTTCTGTAAAATCAAATACAAAATCTGCTCTATGAGGGACTCCTCTCTTGACCATATGCAGGTGATTTTGCTGACTCAGGTGTCCTTACAAGTACTCAATGACTGGTTCTCCAATCATTTCTTCCCAAAGTAGATGGCTAAGTATGAGTGAGTGAATTAGCACCACCTCTTCCAGTTTTGCCATCTCTCCTATTTCTATCTCTAAACTATAAGAAATTATTAGTCAGGGCAACTTAAATTTACAATGATAATACCATGTCTATTTCATACCTTTTTTTTTTTTTTCCAAAAGACTTTTCACCTATCCCAGTAGGATAGGATCAAATGTTAGGCCCCAGGCATACATTTTTAGTTTTAGACATGATAAAGCAATACGATATATGAATCCAATGTAAAGAACAAGCATTGTTAAAAATAAACATGGTAGTATCTGGTGTCTTCAATATAAATTTGGTACTTTTATACACTAATATTGTATAATCCTGGCTAAGGATCAGCAGGAACATCAGAGTACATTTTCAGCTGTACAGTGTTTTTCTAACAGTCCTCACTGAATTGTATGTGTGCATTTTACTTATTTTTAATCAGCATTACAAGAAATACAAGCAATTAAGCCTTTCAATATCTCCTAACAATAGTAAAAAGGCAGCTATAGTAATTGCAGTAAGCATATTTGTTGGTGTTTGTGTTTAGAAAAATACTAGTTGGTCTTTTATTTGACAGAAACTAAAGCTGGGGAATTGTTACAGAAACAAATGCAATTCAAAAGCAAAGTTGCTTCACTTGAAAAAAAAATGTTATGCAAGTCCCTGCTTTTGAGTAAACATTGCTGCCCAATAGATCAGTCAGGTTAATGAGAAGAAGGTTGCTGGGTTCTCAGGTAGCAGCCCCTGTTGGTTGATCCTTGGGTTGATAACAAGCCTCTATGGTAACTATGTGTCCACAACCATTAGGTAGACTATTTTCCAATCAAACTATTTTTCTCCCAACACCTTCAGAAGATGAGAAAAAATGTGAGGCCCTAAGGTACTCAGCCTGGTGCACTACATTCTCAGACACGTGGGTGGCCAAGAGCAAATGGCCAGAAAACACTCTTATTTGGTAACATGTTTTCACAAAATGACATTAGTGGCCCACCCTGAATTCTTGATACACAGACTATCTACACATAAGCGCCAACTTGAGGGGGCAAGAAGGCTAAACGCAAACAACCAGGTATTTACTAGATTTGGCCACTTTTGGTTGTTGGTTTTGTCAAAATAACTGGTCATTTAAATGAATTCCATCATTTTAAAAAATCAGTTTGTGGATGCAGACACAGCCACAGTCTAACATAGTTGACATTCTTTTCGTTGCAGCTGGAATTAGAAATTAGACACTTTTTTAGACTCTCATCCATTCATAGCCCAGTTTCTTTGCATACTTTATGGTTTGAGATTTCTTAAATAAATCTTATATGCAATGTTTGATTTAAAACGTTTTAAGCCAGTGTGATGGGAATTGTTTACAGCATTTCTGTGACTTTTATCAGATGATCGTCACACTTATATTAAATCATACACATTTGGAGACATTCTGAAGTTTGATATGAGACTGACAGATAAAACTTCTAGTTTAGTGTAATTTTTATGATTTATTCAGAAGTTCTGGTAAAATCTGCAATTCGAAGAAGAGCGGTCTTTCTGATTTTACAAAACAATAACTGATTACAGATTTTTAAATAGCTGTCCTTTTTTTTTTTAACCATTTACAATTCAAGTATTTATTTATTCCATCCACTGAAATGTAAGCTCTCAGAGGGGAGGGACTTTAGCTATGGTTTTCATAGCTGTATTCTCAATGCTGAAGGCCTAGAGTACTGTTTATCATGCAGGATGCCCCCGTCAAATGTGTATTATATGAATACATTTCACAAATTTTACTATGTGCACAATGCATTCAAATGCCATGGCAGCCTGCCTTGCTTCCATAGTACAGTGGTTTTCACATTCACCTCACAAATGGCATGGCAGATTCTGGGGTCACCATGCAAAATAAAAGCTTTTTGTAATAAGGGAGCTAACAGTCCAGTAAAGAGATTAAGTGGTGATTGCAACATAGGATAAATATAATTAGATGTAAAGGTGAAGAGGTATGAGAGCCCAAACGAGAGACCCCTAAAATTATTAAGAATGCCAGTGAAAGAGCAACAGACTGATAGCTGGAGGACTATGTGGGCAACTGAATTTTGAAAGGTCATAAACTCAATTAAAAAAAAAAAGTTAAGGACCATAATTTGAAGGGAACAAAATCACTCAAAGTTTATGTTGGGCACATGGCATGAAAGAATTGAGTTTCAGAAAGTTGTTCACTACAGTATGGAGAATGGGTTGGAAGAATGGCAGTAAATAGTTCACTTGAGGGATAATGAGATCCAAAATAGGGCAATAGCTTGGGAGTTGGAGAGCCTTAAATGGATTTGAGAGCTATTTAAGAAGCAGGAGAGAAGGAATTGAGACATTTGCACATTTGGGGAGGGGATAAAAGTGTTGGTAGAGTGAAGGGTAATCCCCAGCACATGGCTTAGAAGAATGAATTGATGGTGGTACCATGCAACAGGACAGAGAACATGGGAGACGTATACAGGAGGTGGGTGCTTGGGAATCATAAAATTAATTTAAAGCGTGTCACATTTGAGATGCACTGTCACACAGAAGTAGAAGTGCCCAGTAGAAAGTGAGAAATGTGTGTGTGGTACTGAGTAGAGTGGTACCGGCTGACAAAAGGGACTCGGAAGTCCTAACCTTATAGATGAAGTGAGGTCCTAAGAGAATATGAGACCATGAGAAGAGAGTGGAGGATGGATCCAAGAAAAAGCATTCATCTAAATAAGAATTATCAAAAATATAAGAAAAGAGAACATTTAATAAAAGGAGTGAAAGAATTGAACTTTAAGGGTAATACGGGTGCTGTCAAAAGTGACATTAAAATCAGGTAAAATGAGGACAGAAAAAAAGGTATTGAAAATAAAAGTCTGTGAGACTTGGCAATTAGGTGGTTATTGGTCAACCGCACTGAAACAGAACCGTGTGGTCAGTGGCCTGGAAAATAGAGAGGTTAGGAAGTGAAGGACAGACTCCTTTTTATAGACCTGGCTAGAGCATGAAAGAAATTCAGAAGCTTATAAGGCACAGAAGATTTACAGAGCGGCTTTCCAATTTTAGCCACGATTATTTGTTTATTCATATGTTTGTTTCAATATTGGATAGCATTAAAAGGTTATAATTAAAAGAACAGGGGCACCTGGATGGCTCAGTTGGTTAAACGTCTGACTTTTGATTTTGCTCAGGTTGTGATCTCACAGTTTGTGGGTTCAAGCCCCACATCAGGCTTGAGCCTGACTCTCTCTCCCTCTCTCTCAAAATAAATAAATATTAAAAATAATAAATAAAAGAACAGAGTCTCTGAGTAGGTGTAAGTCAATGGGATCCAGGCCACAAGGGATGTTATTAGCACCACTAGAAGAGAGGCTACATTTTCTGTGAGATGTTAGAGGAGGAATGACATGTATGTGGGTACAGATAAGCTGGTTGGGGGCACCTCGCGGCTTCCACTTGATCTGTGAAGTCAGGCTAATAATGGGGTAAGCTTTAGTACGCTAGGAATGTTTTGAAATAACTCCTGAACAGAATGTGAGAAAATCATTCTGGGGTGCATTTTACAACATAACAGCGTATAATCTTGTCCAGCTTAAAGTGTTTTTTACAATGTTTAGTGATTGTTTATCAACATCTACAATCAATGCTAATTTTGTCCAGATGCAATATCTCTGTTAAAGTTCATTCCTAGTGACCACCTGTGCAGTGCCTCTGGGTCAGAGATGGATGAAAAGGTAGTAAGGACAGGGGATATAATAGATTTGAATTCAACAGTCCTTGGCTTAGATACCTGCTTTACCATTGTTTGCTGAGTGAATCTGCTACTAGTAGTCTGAGCCTAAATGCCTCCTGCTATAGGCATAGAGATGATAAACCCTGATATCCAAACTTTCATAGGATGATTAGGAGAATCAAAAGAGTCATGCTCATGAATTTAAAATTCCTATATATGAGCACCTGAGTGGCTCACTGAGTTGAGCGCCTGACTCCTGATTTTGGCCCAGGCCAGGATCTCAATGGTTCCTGAGATCAAGCCTTGCATCTGGTTCCATGCTGACAGCAAAGCACCTGCTTGGGATTCTCTCTCTGCCTCCTGCCTGCCTGCTGCTCCCCACTCATATTCTATCTCTCTCTCAAAATAAATAAGTTAAATTTTTTTAAATAAAATTCCAATATAAACACGAGCTATTCTCTTACAGAGTACAGTCTTTATCATGGCAGACATGTAGATTCAGAAGGAGATAGGTCAACTATGTCCCATGAAACTGATCTTTTAGAATCTACCACAGCCAAATAAAAAACACTTGTAAAAAGAATACTTTACCAGAATGCTTTAAAGTACAAAATATTTTTAAGAACATCTCAAATACACATCAGAACAAGTTCATGAATGATACTCAATTGTCTAAGTCTTTAATTGTATCATCTTTGATTTACTGCTAGATGCAATGCAGTTACTACACCTGGTGTAGCAACAATTAAAGTTATGTTTAGAGCTAATTAATTAGTAAGCTGTGTCCAAGCAATGTGCTAAACACAGTGATACAATAACCTACGAAATCGAGCATTCACATATTACAGATGACAAATCTGACATTCAGAGAGATTAAGTAACTTTTCTTCTAAGATTATATCTGAGTAGCTGTGAGCTAAGTTCTTCCTGATCCTGATATTCATTCTCTTAAACATGGCACTCTGTCTCTGAACAGTATACATACACATATCCTGGTACAATATGCTATTAGAAGACAGAGTATGTGTTTAAAAAGCAAAAGTAGAATGAGTAGAGCAATGTTAGGAGTGTGAAAGGGGTAAGGGAAATAGGAAAAAAAAATACATGGCCTTGGACATCTAGCAATTACTACTACCTGGTGGGAGATACAGAACGTACATTTGGATATTGGATTTAAATATATTTACAAATTAACTAAATATAACCACAATCACATATTGAATATTTTAAAATATATTCATTTCAATTTATGTCCATTCTCTGATCTTCAGGACCATATATTTAAATACTTCCTGGACATTTGTAAGCATCACAAGTATGTCCCTTCAGACCAACAAGCCCAAAACTAGCCTACTATATATACCCTGACCACCTACTTCCTCACACCAAACTCTTCTCTTACATAACATTTGCAACAACTGATTTAATATTTAATTTAGATACTATATTTGCCAAATATCTCTGGTTCATTCAACATTATCTAATCAGTAATAAATTCATAGAGTTGTACTCCTTAAAATCTTTTTTCCGCTTTAATAAAACTACTTTCATTTAGTCTCTCATTTTCTTTTACCTAAACCATTGAAGTTTTAGTTTTTTCAGTGAATATTTATTAAATATCTATCATGTATCAGAACTGCTCCTGATGCTAGAGATACAGATGAAAATCTTTGTCTTTCTTGAGTTTACAATTGGTGAGAAGAATGAGAAAACAAAAATAAATATAATAAAGAAGTAAATTGTGTACATGTAAGGAGATGAAAAATGCTATGTGCTCCCAACATTTTCATCTATCACTTGCTACTTTACTCGATTTAACTTTCTAAAATAAATATCATTATATCAGGTAACTACTGTCTCCAAGCTCAGATTTCATAGCCTGACACTTAAGATTACAGATGAACTGACTTCCTACTCAAATATCAAACTTTATCCCTTCCTGTCTTTTGAGATGTTAAGTTTCATTTTTAAGAAACTACTTTCATTTCTCAACACCACAATGTTTCTTCCCTGTGCTATTTCACCACGTAGACTGCCACTTTCTCAGCCATTTTTTTCTGGGTGAACACATTGCAAGATTTAATGACTCAGCTCGTGGCCACTACTCCCTGAATTCTTTCTGGTATTCACACGCTAGGGAGATCTTAGATATCGCTGTTTCCCATGTATTCCAATGCCATCCCATGCCTAATTCTATCATTCCAGTTATTATACTGTACTAAATGTTTTGTTGGAAAATTGGTTCCCAATATTAGTCCTCAGGCCCCTTGAATGCAGCGACCAGCTTTTGTGTTACCAGTATCTAACAAAATACTTGTCATCAGCTATGTAGATTAATATTTGCTAAATGAGTAAATGAATATATATTAGAGAGTTTAAAATTGTTACAACCAGGGCTATGTGTTACAGCCAATGCAAATATCAATCTTTCTAAAAATTATTCAGATTGCTTCAGAGACTATTAATAGTCAGAGCTTACATTCATGATTGCTTTTTATATGACAGGCAATGTCCTGAGCACTTCATATGAATTATTCAATTTCATGCCCACAAGAACCATATGAAGTAGGTGTTACTATTATTCTTATTTACAGATGAGGAAACTGAGACACTGAGAGGTTAATCAGTCTTCTGCCCTCTGACTTCAGGACCCAAGCTCTGTATCCTCACATTACACTGTCTTCCCTGCATAATTATCCATTATATTTATTCATGATCTTCCCTCAAATTAAAGAGAATCTGAGAACTATTTAAATAACTGATGTATCTGACTGATGGAGAATGCCATATTGGATGCTGTCTGCTTCCAGTCCTCATCTGAGCCTCATCTTAAGTTTACTTTGAAGGTTATAACTGTCATGCCTTCAATTCCATTTAGTAAAACCTTTATGTTGATTCATCATTTACATATGACTTGTCTAGATGTTTATTATTTTTTAATCAAGACAGATATAAGTATTTTGACATAATTTAACCTAATCGCAAACTTTTATGTTTCTTGATATAGACATTATCTTGTAGTCATAAAATTTTTAATGAATAGGATACATACATGTGTTTAAATATGAAAGCACTTCACTGCATAGTTTCAAATATATGGAACATTCCTCTTTCAGTAGAATTAAGGGACTGCACATAAATGCAAACCTGTTATATTCATACTTAAGATTGCAGAAGTTAGGACCATGGCTAATAACTTCTTTTTTAAAAAAACAAAATGTCATATTCATGAAAAACCATTACGCAGCCTTTACTTCTATTAACTCCTTCATGGCCCCTGCTAGGTATAGTCCTGGACATAAGAAGGAGAGAAAAAAATTCTCTTTGCATTCTACTTTTTTCATACCATGTAAAGCCTGAAAAAGACTGAAAAAAATGTGAAGACTATCTTGGTCATCACTAGTTCATTTGTTCTCTTCATTTCTTATGGATAGTAAGTGGACTCTACTTAGTGTATTTTAGTCACCAATAAATTGTTGATGGACATTATATGGAAATCAAAGGGTCTTTGGAAGGACCATGAAATCTAATCTGAAAACCAAGGCCTTTCATTCAAAAATAAAAATGACGTGAGTGAAAAATAAAGAGGCAGGAAACCCATAGCATCAGAACACAGACACAGATGCAAGAGACAGGATCTTGTACATTTCTTTAAATATGGATCATGGGACAGTCCTGACCCCTACAAATTTAAAGAACATAAAATACATAAAACTTGTTTTGTTCCCCTTAAACTTAAATTCACTGCTTAGCATCTTTACTTGTTCTTACTTATGAGGATTTTATGGTTCATAATTTTGAACACACTGATGTGTCTGTCCCTTTTGATAAACCATCAACTCTTAAAACCTAAGCATGTATCTTTATTCACCTAAGTTTACTAATTATACAGCATAGTGCCTCAATTAATGTGTACTCAATTAATTGATGAGTGGCTAAACAAATGCATATCTTTAGCAGAGGGGTCACTGGCTTTGCTATACCTATGTGCTTAGTAATTTTTGGCCTTACCACAGCAGTTGTAAGTACTGACCTTGGTCATAGGTATTCTGTGGTAGTAACTTTCACCTGATGGCCCTGCCACCATGCTCACCCCTTCCATGGAAACTGTCTCCCAAGCACACTGGGGAGGTTCCTGTCATGGGTTTTATGCATCCTTCCTGAACTTGCGATTGGTCTAGTAGTAGATATTGCAGTCACCTGTTTAAACTTGATCCAAACAGACTCTCTCTTCTGTGATATTTGCTAGATAAAAACCCCCAAGGTCAAGAGTCACTGGGGTAAATATTCAATAAGAATAGGATTACAGAAAGAAAAACTTAGAAACTTCTGCTGTTGTAATTTACTATTTCCAAATCTGAGTTATTTTCTTAAATTTCGTAAGCTATTTTTCTATTCTTCGAGTTTTCTGTTAAACTAGCCAGAATTTTTATGCTTTATGAACTGCTAAAAATATGAGTGAGGAATGAGTTTAAACTCTTTCCTTCTCTCTCCCATCTTCTGTAGAGAGCTGGCTGTTGTGCTTTGTATGTTATATTCCGTTTCTGCGAGAAGCTCAAATTTTCAACTGTTTCAATTTTCAGGCCAAATTGCTAGTCCATGAATGGCACAGGTGTATTCTTTCTAGAAATTCTAAAATATTGCAAGGGCGATAAGAGCAAAGATATAAAAATAGTATTGAGAATTGTCATTCACCCAGAGAAATTCTTTGACAAGGAAGTCTCAGTTTTATTGTTATTTCTATGGTTACCATTTTCATCCCAGAGATTAAAAAAAGAGACCAGTTCTTTTGCAAATTTTTTTCACTTTTCCCTCAGGGAGAACAATCTGTTTCCTTCTGATTTGCTGTTACCCTGTTCTTTACCCTTCTCTTACACTATTCTTTGAAGTTATGAAGTCGTATTTCACTTACATAAAACCACTGAGATATAGATAATATGGTATAGACCTTTAACTTCAAACACCAACATGAGTAGAACAAAAAGACACAGGTCACAGGCAAAACAATTAAGATATTCTGCTTGAATTAGAAAAAACATACTATGTTAGAAAATTTTAAAAAAGAAAAGCCCTTGTTTAAAAAATGGCTGAGAAGTAGCAAATACCACTTATTAGGCTATAAGACCCAACATAATAGTGCAAAATACAAAAATGTTAAATTAATTTTGCATTTTATAATGTTTACTGAAGAAATAAGACATCCAGAAATTCAAAGAGACTCGAAATATATTGAAATATATTAACTAGCCTTTAAATTTCCTGTGAATTGCACATTTAATTTTGACAAGGTGATAATTAAAAAATAGAAAGGAAAAACTTGACTGTTGATACACATTGGTAAAACAGCCAGGACTGTATGTTCCCCAATTTGGTCTATTCACCCAACTTCAAGTACTACAAGCCCTGGACATTAAAAGAGCAATGGGTAACACATGCTGAAATTAAAATCATATAGCAACCTACTTTATAATTAGTGCCACAAAGACCTTCTTGCCTAATTCAAAAATCACAAACTCCAAATGCTGCCTTCCTTTGTCACCCCAAATAGTACAAAGATTTAGCAAAATCCTTTATATTTGTTAAAACCAAATATCAAATTAAAAATTATGTATTCAGATCCCTTTATTTTTTATTGTAAAATAGTTTGGACCAAAATAAAGACTACCAGACCCAATTTACTAAAATACATGTTTGACTGAATTCCTCTCTTTCACAAAAGAAGACATGATCAAACCCCTCTTAGAGTTTTACAATAATTTAACAAATTACTCTTCAAGGGTAAAATAAAAATGGTGATTTCCAAAGTGTCCACAGCTTTTTAAATTTTATGAAGTACTTTACACAAGTACATATAAGCAGTTGGGTTGGTGGAACAAAACAAAATAAAATAAAATAACCCTATTGTTTGTTTTTGTTAATATTCTAGCCATTAATAAATGGGATACGTGATCACCTACTGAACCCTGACCAGGACATACTCAAAATGCAATGGTGATTATTAATGTAAACGTCTCATGGATCCTGAGCCCTATTCTCACAAAACTTGTATCAAGCAGGGAAGTGGTGATAATAAATGGCAGCACATGGAAGATACTACAATATTAGTGTAAATACCATGCTATTGGAGTTTATGGAAAGAAAAATATTTTTAAATAATATTTTAAGTATGCATATTTTTAGTAGTTATTAACCTCCTCAGATTTGCTTTCCTATTTAAGCCCTTCCTTTTACATTATTTTTCTGCTTACTTCAAAAAGCCAAAAAGATTCAATTAGTTTATGATCAAATGTGACATCTTGCTCTTCGGTACCTTCACCACCCTCTGTTGGAAACTGCAAGAGCACTAACTAACATTGTTTCAATTATTATCTTAGTTTCTGTATCTTATTAGCATTTGCTTCACTAAATACAAAGAAGAGAGTCCAAAGTTAAATGTCCTCCTATGACTCCTTAAGGCACTGCAAGAAGAATGTTGGCTCCAGCGAGTATTGCCTTGATTCAGGTTATGCTCTAAAACACAGTGAGACTCGGGGCATATTTACAGTCTTCTCACCGGCCCCCTCCCCAACTCTCCACCCAAGGCAAGGGATTTAAGACCTATTGAGGGAACTCTCCCAGAGCTCAAGCTGTTGCCTGGTTGTAACTTTACCAACCCCTGGATGCTGGCTCTCTCAGGCCACTTGGGAACTGCTATATTTAGGTCACTCACAAGTAGGTCTTAAAAATACTACATAATACTCTGATTCAGCTTCTAATGTGCTCATGTACTTTTAAGGTATAGTTCAGAGACTAGTAATTCTGATTTTAAGGTATGTGCCTTTGAATTTACCAATAGGTTGTGAAGCCTTTCTTCATTTTAATTTGCATTTACTTTTAGTAAAATATCTGCATATTTTCTATTGCCCTACTTTCAAACAATTATAACACTGGGTAATGATCTTATATAATAGGACTGCTGTTAATAGACATTAATATAGATAAAATGTAATAGTTCAGAAACTACTATCTACAAATATGTTTGTATCATTCTCTGAATATAGCCAGAGTAGTACTATAAACCAGTACTTGCTGGTGTATGCCGAAGATGTTTTTAGAATACCCCAGTAGAAAGAAAGACTGGGCAAATACTGCATTCATTGATTCACAAAAGGAGCTTTATAAATATTCCTTAAACATATGAAAAATGTCCAGACATGTTGGTATTAAAATATTTTAGATTAAAGCAAAAGTATTTTTGTCTGCCAAAGATTTTTTAGTACTCGTTTTTGGCAAAGGTACAGTGAAAGTGGCACAGTTGCATATTCCTGATGGGACTGTGAACTAGATCAATTCTGGAAGGCTATCTGCCATTTGGTATCAAGGACCTTAATAGTCCCATGTAAAATGGGGAAAATTGCAGAAAGCATTCCATTCTCTTTTCTTCTCTTTGTACTTGGTCCAATATAGTTCTTACGTGACTTTTATAGGGTTTTACTGTCCATTTAATGGAAGAGATTCTACTAGAATATTTTGACAGAACCAGGGGACAAATGTCACTGACTGTGAAATCAGAGAAGTTGGTGCCATGACACGTGGATATGGGACTAGAATATGATTTGGGGTTATCTCTAATTAGAGAAAGGTTAAGGTGTGGAATAGCTGATTATGTTCTATCAGTTGTGTGTTGGAGGAGAAGGGAATTCTGTTCAGCCAAGAATTAGACAATATAAATTAGTTATAGAATATAACTGATAGTTTTTTGTTTGTTTATTTTTTGTCTGGCCAGCATCATTTGTTTAGAACTGCTCCCTCTATGGTATAAAGTTCTGATAATTATTTCAGCTTATGGAGGGAACATGACCCAAACTAGGCCAAATACATCTCTTTTCTAAGAATATGAATCTTCAATGGAGGCACACAGGGATAGAAAACAGTTGGCACAGAGTCCCTTAATGGCCACCCCTTGAGAAACACTCCATTTATTTCTGCTGTTGAGGTCCCAGGGATTTCTCTTGCGGTCAAGGACTAAAGCCTATAAACTTACTTTTGTTCTGTGAGTTACACAGTTTCTTTCAAAAAAACTCTTTCTTACTTAAAAAAGAATGAAGGAAGGAGGAAGGAAGGGAGGAATGAAATTGCTAAAAATTTTGAAATTTTAGTAATTCCACTCATAGGAATTGGGAAAATTATGAGACGTCAATCTAAAAATTTACATACAAAGTAAATTTACAATGGTGAATAACAAAAACAAATCTAAGGGGCATAGAGAATACTATGCTACTATTAAACAATTATTAAGTAAAATTTTATGGGGCACCTGGGGTAACTTGGTCAGTTGAGCCTCTGACTCTGGATTTTGGCTCAGGTCATGATCTCACAGATTCATGAGCTCCAGCCCCACATCAGGCTCTGCACTGACAGCATGGAGCCTGTTTGGGATTCTCTCTCTGCTTCTCCCCTGCTCATGCCTTCTCTCCATCTCTCTATAAATAAATTAACAAAAAATTTAAATATTTTATAACAGTTGAAATGATTATATTAGTCAAAACAAAACAAAGCAACAACTAGAATAGAAACTATATGCAATCCCAGTGGAATACACACACGAAGACAATCAAATAATGTTAGGAAGAAAATCTACTACATGCTGATAGTGGTTATCTTTGGAGTATAAAACTGTCTGGTTTATCAATTTTAATGAAATGTCATTAAATTATAACAGAGTCCCTATACTTTTTCTTTGTTTCCATATTCTATCTTAATGAAAAAATGGCCAATTTATTCAGTTAGAGAAAAAAACAGAACTGTGATTTATGTGTCATAACTTTCATAGTGAGACTGAACTTTTTATACTTCCATTTCCAATCCATTTCATCAAATTCAAAAATCCAATGTAATTTTCTCTTCTATGTTTTTGGGCCAGAGGAAAGGAGGTTCATGGGACATGACTATATATTAGAGTTCCAAGCCTTGCTCTCTGGTCTAAATGCCACTCAAATCACTTACTACAAATTAATTCCCACCTTTCATAATCTATACTGTAGGCCCTTACCACCTTTGACTACCAACTTCCACCTTCAATCTGAACTTACACACATTATTACTCATTCTGGCTATCTTGCTTTTTGCCTCAAAAATTCAAGAAAGGGAATCATAATATAAAATGTTTGATTTTTCTGATGTTTAATTTCAATGTTGCTACTGTAATGTTTTCTTCTACTAAATGTTTTCATTTACATGATGCATTAAAGAGAACTTGCCCAAAATCTACTATTTATAATACTAACCCTTTAAAAAAGTGTTTTACATTAAAACAATCAATTAAAAAATCTTTGGGGAAAAATAAAGATGAAAGCTTTTTTTACTCAGCTTATTTGCATTACTTTGCACATTCACTTACATGATTATAAGTGGTTTTATGCTATTTGAGTGTATTATCTCAACTGGACTGTATTCTTTAAAGGAAAAAACAATTATCCCATTGTCTGTGTTTCCCCTACACAGCTTACACAATATCTTATATACATTAGTGGCTTAAAATGTTTTCTAATCCACTTTATCATTTTTATATACCATGATTCAGAATTTTATAACTAATTTTCTAAGAGACACTGACAACAGTACCTATGGAAACAGTACTGAAGCAAACCACAGAGTAATCTTTACTTGTTCCCAGTCTAAATAAACTACTGATCTCATATATGGGTCATTTTAATTTAGTTTGTCCAATAATGAGTTTATCTTGACTTCACAGTTTTTCTCCTTATAAAATATTTTAGTATTTAAAACTAAAAATTAGATCCAAATTAAACCAGGAGAATATGGCTTCTACAATTCCTTTTATTAACCTCTTATTTAGAATACAAGGTGCCATTTGAAAGGGACCAGCCCAGGATGAAACTGTGTGAACCAATCCATTTTAGTGAAAAGAAAATGTTTTTTTTAAGAATCCTTCAATCTGTGCAATAAAATTTCAGCTATTGTATAATTCACCTATAAAAGAGGTGAAGAATATAACATCGCCTCCATGTACCTCTATTTCTCTACCTGTATCTACACATACATACATATATATATGAAAACATATATATTATTTGCTTGTCTTAAAAAAAATGAAACAGTAGACTTAAAGTTGTTACCTTAAGAGGTGGAACAACAACAGAATAAAAGGATAGAGATGGAACACAGAAATCCAAGATATATCTAGTTTTAAATACTGGGCTTTGACTTAATATAAATCTTTGAACATAATTTATAAAAACAAAGCCAAGTTGATATAAATACAACTAATCAAGAGCAAAATGCAACAAATAAAACAAATGACATAGTGTATTGGTGGCATAACATCACAGGGAAAAACTGTTTTAAGTGCCTTTAACCACTTATTTTGACAAAACTTGGTAGTATGTATCTTAAAGACAAAAATCATTTAGAAGAAAAAAAGCTTAAGAAGCTTTCACTAATCATATTGTTTTTCAATCACTATATTAAGGTATGATCGACATATCAAAAGCTGTATATATTTGATATATACAAGTTGATGAGTTTGGGGATAATAACACATACCCCTGTAAAACTATCACTCTCATCAAAGACATAAACATACCCATCATCTCCCAAAGTGATGTGTCCTCCCATCCCCTTTATTATTTTCTGTATGTGATAAGAACAGTTAACAAAAGATGTATCTTCTTAGCCAACTTTAATTATATAATACAGTATTGTTAGCTAGAGAAACTATACTATCTGGTTGATCTCTAGAGCTTATTCACCTTAGAGAATTGAAACATTATACTCTTTAACAGTTGCCTCTCCACTGTTTCCTCCCCCAGCCCCTAGCAACCACTATTATACTCTGCTTCTATAAATTTGACTATCTTATATTCTACATGTAAGTGAGATCATACAGTGTTTGTCAGTAATCACATTGCTTATGATAATGCTAGTAGTGTTATTTTGAGACTGTCATATGTATATAATGAGATAAAGCAAATACAGTAATTAAATGGTGTCATTCAGACCTTGGAATTTCAGTAAGAAAGAGATACAGATAAAAATAGAAATTAATAAAAGAAAAGAGAAGTAATCCTGAATTTGAGCTAGGAGTATCAAGATGAACCCATGGTTTTTTATTCTTAGCTAAAAAAGCCTAAAAACACAACTGTTCATTGCAGCGGGCATCTCTAACATTTGAACTGTGCTCTCTAAATATTGTATCTTCACTTGGAGAAGTGGCTGAGGGGAGAACAATGGGCACAGAAGCATCAAGAGACACCTTTTAGGAATCCACTGCATTTGACGCTCTTCTTGTCTGCCTCCACTGTGTAGCAGCAAACATTAAGTCAACAAGGGTCAATTACCTGTGCCAATACAGAAAATCCTGTCTTTATCTTTTAAAAGCCGTATGACCCAGCAATAGCACTGCTGGGGATTTACCCAAGGGATCCAGAAGTGCTGAGGCATAGGGGCACTTGTACCCCAATGTTCATAGCGGCACTTTCAACAATAGCCAAATCATGGAAAGAGCCTAAATGTCCATCAACTGATGAATGGATTAGGAAGATGTGGTTCATCTATACAATGGAATACTACATGGTCATGAGAAAGAATGAAATCTGGCCATTCGTAGCAAAGTGGATGGACCTCGAGGGTGTCATGCTAAGCGAAATAAGTCAGGCGGAGAAGGACAGATA
>CM053572.1:62189388-62221304 GCA_028646485.1 Cryptoprocta ferox
AATCAAATCAAATCAAATCAAATCAAATCAAATCCTCTGCCCCGCACATAAAAAACAATCAAATCAAAACAAATAAAATCTGGCAGAACCTAAGAATGTGGAGACAAGAATCAAAAATTTCACAATTGAGTCACAGGGGATGATGATCAGAGGGTCTAATCATACTTCAAGTCTTTTTTTTCAATATCCATATATTCTACTATTAAAGATATAGCACCTGATAATGTCCATTAGTTTAGGACTTATACCAACTCCTAGAAGACAGAGCCAAAATCCCAGAGCTGTTACCTTAGATAAGCATTGTGCAAAGTTCTAGTAAGCCAGCTGCTTCTGGTTGAGGGATATATGTTAAGACCAGTGACTATCTTGTTCTAGAGCTTATCATAACACCTTCTTTATCATAAAATATTTTGACTGAAGCAACATTGTGTGGTTACTGTATTGATAGGTGAGACATTCTGTTAAGCTGGGGGATGGTGGCCAAAATGGCAGCATTTCAGGAATGGAAAGCAGATCAATATCAAGTGTATGGTAAAGACCAACATGGTGAGGATTCATCACTACTCATGTTATATGGGATTGATATAACAAAACTACCACAGAGAGGCTGACTAGTCACCTTGAGAAATGCTGCCATGGTGAGTAGTCAGAATCCATTTCTGGTAATGGCAAATGGAGCCTTCAGCAGTGGCAGTAGTGTGTGGTCAAGCTTATTGAGAAGGAGCACTTACTGGTGGGCCCATACAAAGTCTTCTGTCACTATCGTCATGAACACACTCTTCATGGGACCAGTGCACCTGCATTAGAATGTCCCTCTAGTATCTGAGAGCCTTTCTGCAATGGAGGCTCACGTACACATTAACATAAAATGCAAGAATTCTATTATGCCCAATTTCATCAACTGATCTAATTCATCCAATTTTCGGATCTGCTCCTATAATTTTGTCCCTTTAATGGCCCTAACCAAATCATTTACCACTAGACAGCAGTCTGTGGTAAGGATAAGTCCACTTATCCTTGTATAAAAAGCAAATAACTGTATTTATGCTCACAGCTCTAGGCACTGAAGGATTACTTTTACTGCTATTAATCAAAGTGGACCAAAAATATTACAACTGTGTAGTTTGAGCTAGTACTGTTCACTTGGGTCTAACACCAATATATTGAATAATTTACAGATTAAATTCTGTAATATCTTCACTTGTGCTTTAAATGAATGAGAGCAAGAGAAAGAAAAAGAGAGAGACAGAGAGATGGTAGCTAGTAACTGGGCAAGGTGTAGAAGAAACACAATTGGCCACAAGTTGATAATTCTTAAAGCCAATCAATAGCTACAAAAGTGTGACTTATACCATTTTCTCTACTTTCATATGTGGTTGTAATATTTAATAATACAACATTAAAATAAAACTCCCACTACTAAGTTCTGGCAAGCATGCAGTGAAGTTGCATATGTAGTAACATGGGGGAAAATCATCATCTTAGCAGTTGGTATGGTATTTCTTTTGTGGACAAAGACTTACTCTGTAGACAAAATAAGAATCATTTAAATAAGATGCTGTGTGCTTTGTGATATGGCCACTCTTTATAAACTTTAGTAAAAGTACTAAAAAAATGCTTGATGTATTAAAAATTTCTGGGGAATATGATTAATGGATTCAGGCTTTAATTAAGGTTATGGAAGCAAAATACAATCAGCCAGAGGAGAAAAGGAAGACAGCTGGAAAAGGGATTTAACAATGTGGCAGGTAGACTCCAAAGATGACCTCATCAATTCATTCCCTTTGTATATATACTTGCTACTTTGTCGAGAAGGAAATCTATTTGCCCTCTCCTTGAATCTGGTCTGCCCTTGTGATTTTCCTTGACCAACAGAATGTGGTGGAAGCACCACTGTACCAGTCCTAATCTTAGTCTTTAAGAAATGTGGCCGCTTCTGCTATTTCCCTGGGAAGAAATGTGAAGGTCCTGAGACCACCATGTTGTGAGGAAGCCCAAGCTAACTACATGGAGTGGTTCTGAAGGAGAACCAAGGAACCAAACATATGAATCCAGTCCCAGACCAGAACGTGAGCCGTCCCTTGCAATGTGAGCAATACTAATAGAGACTTCAGACATTCTGAGCAGACATAAAATGCCTGTGCCGTCCCATTTCTGAATTCCTGACCCAGAGAATCATGACTAAATAAAACAACTGCATTTTAAGCTACTATATTGGGGGATAGTTTACTATGAAAAATTAGATAACTAAATGTCTAACAGTAAGAAAAGTAACACACTACATTCACAACAGTTTTATATATTCTTTGTGAATGATAGCAGTGAAAATAGCAAATGCTTACAAAGTAATGATAGATGACAAATTGATATACATATGTACTCTGATTAAAATTGAATAAAAAAATAAAGAAAAAAGATATAGGAATATCATATCAATGACCTAATATCTTTGTTTAGAGTTGATATTAACTAAAGTTACTGACAGATAATAGAGTGAATTTATTTTTATTTCATGAATATCATATTCCAAATACTGTACTCATTCAACTTGTTTTATGCCCAGAGATTTATAAGTGCTTTGGGACTGTATGGTACCAGGATAAAAGAAAAAACCTCAGCCTGGAAAATCAGCAGAAAAATGATTTACATTGTCTTTCTGAATCATGCCAGGGGAGTGTAAAATATTTCATAACAAAATGCCTGGCCTAAGACTTTAAATAAGGATTAGCTGACAAGAAGAGAGGAGAGAAGGGGGAGAGGGAAAAATGACAAACTTTAGATCTTGATTTCAAGGAAGACACACCTTAATATAAAAAAAAAAATCCATCTCAAAGGTGCTTGGGTGACTCAGTAGGTTAACCATCTGTCTTTCGATTTTGGTTCAGGTCATGATCTCAGAGTCTGTGAGTTCAAGCCCCACATTGGGCTCTGTACTGACAGCTTGGAGCCTGCATGGGATTCTCTCTCTCCTTCTCCCTCTTTCTCTGCCCTTCCCTGCTTGCACACATGTGCACAACCACACACATACCCTCTCTCTCAAAATAAATAAATAAACATTCTTAAAAATGCGCCTCAAGAAAGACACTGTAAGACCTAATATAATAAGGGCTAATGCAAAAAAATAATATGTAATATTCTTTATTAATAGTTGTATTGCTGGGGGGATGGGCTAAATGCGTGATGGACATTGAGGGCACTTGTTGGGATGAGCACTGGGTATTTTATGTAAGTGATGAATCACTAAATTCTACTCCTAAAATCATTATTATACTATATGTTAACTAACTTGGATTTAAATAAAATTTAAAAATTAAGAAAAAGAAATATTACCAATACCACTAAAAAAAAATTAGTTGATTTAACAGTAGAGTACATTTCCCAAAGAAAGGAGTGAATAGTGGTACAATGCCAGAAGGGGGTTTGGCTCTAGAAAGGAGCCCTGAGATTTGCTACTGGTTACAAAACTTGTAGCTGGCTGAGGAATCAGCAAATCAAGCTAACCACAAAGACTTTAGTGTATTTTCTGGCTTCATGAAGAAACTGGATTTGGAGATCTGTTGGAGTTATGAAAGTATGTAACTCCAGAAGCATCTGACATTGCCAGGGTCAATGATAAGTCTATGAATGGATCTCAGACTTATAATTACACTAGTTGACAAATTCTAATTGAATAAAACATTTTGTTTACTGATAAATACAGGTGTAGGTCTTCCTCAATAGAGTAACATAGCGTGTAACATTTAATTTTTATTTGGTCAATCACAAATTTTTTATAAATATTATTTCAGAAACATGGCTATTTAACCAAGAACTGTATTCTTATCACATATAAGGAATCATTAAAGTTATCTAATTTATAGTTCTGAAAGCAAATACTGGTAAAAAAAAAACTTAAAATATATCATTATATAAATTAAATATATCTCCATATATAACAAATCTACTACCGCATACAATTCACATTCATTACAAATCTCTTTTTCTTTTATTTATATAAAAGACACATAGCCTTCCTAACTTGGGGTCACAAAGAATTTAGAGTCAAATGTGGTTTTTAACTAAGTCCCTATCCTGAACCCATCACTTAAGAGCTATGTGAACTGAGGGAATTTAAATTCTCTGTACTTCAGTTTTCTCATCTTTGATGCATGGATAAGTTTGTTAGTAAGATAAAAAATTTCCCTTATGAGAGTGTATAAAATAGTACACGGGATTCGATAAGTACTCAGTAGTAACTTTGTAAGTTGGTAACATCTATCCTGATTTAGAGCATAAACTTCCCATGATGAAACCTGTTTAACAAAGATCATAGTCGTTGATGAGGCAGACTGACCCACTTTCTAAAGAAGGCATACTACACATGCTGACTTTATAATTTCCTTCACCTTCTGGAGCATTACCTACTGCTTTAAACTTTCTAATATTCCCAAAGTTCTAAACAACCAACTTGCATATTCAATCTCTGGAGGACAACTTCTAATTGTTTCAAGTACCAAAAGGAAGAAAAAGCATTTAGAAGTCTCTAAGTAAACCTAAATGGAAAATTTGAACTACACAAAGTGTTGCTAACTTGGAATGTTATTTTCAAAAATATATATTTAAAAATAGAGAATAGTTTATGTAAGAATATTTAATCAGTTATGCTATTATTATATGTCAGTCAACTGAAAGAGTATCTAGGGGTACTAGATAACAAAATATGGGCAGTGACTTTCCCAAGGGAAGATAGAACCTAGATGATCTTTCATGATTCCTTAAATCCGTGTATATCTTGACTGGTTACGTGCTTGGGTATTTTACATTGGCCCACACCAAAAGGTTTAGGTGATAATTGCTTTAGATGATGTGTCCAGCGTGACTTAGCAAATGCCTCAAAAGTTTAGATTTTCTGATATAATTGTTTACTAAGTATTACTATATTACATTATTAGAAATCAAGCAGTCTAATTTGTTTTCTGACACTTGTATCTTCTAATCTCCATTTCATATGAGCTTGTTTTAAAACAAAACAAAGAGAAAATTGTAGAATTTCTTGAAACCATTTTCAGTAACCCTCTGATTTGGTTGTATCCATACTGTGTTGTAGCTCAATTAGGAGTCTTGATTCTAGAATTTCTATAAGGCCTTTTTTTTCCTAACAAAAATATGACTTTTGAGGATAAATTCATTTCAACTCAACATTAAATAACCTGGAAAGATAAACTGTAAAAATCTGCATTATAGTAGGGCTTCTCCCTAGGTTGGGGAAAACAAGAATTGAGATCATGATTTCTTAAATAATCTCTGTTTATTCTAAGGGCCTGATTAAAAACACTGTAGATTCAGTAATATTCATTCATAATCACAGTGATTTCAAATATTTGCATAATTCTCCATCAGCGTTCATACAAATGTGCACATGAACTGTCAATACATGACTAGCCTTTAAGACTAGTTTTATGTCAGAAACTGCCCACAAATGGTGAACCATCTTGGGCTACTGTGCAGTGAAAAGATTATATTTTGTTTGTGTGGGAAAAATGACATTCCCAGCCCTTTAATGAGATGATCTTATTGAGTTCATTTCCAAACAGGTAAAGAAACCACCCTGGAATGCTTTTAAAAGCTCATATGTTCTCAATTGCTTCTGTTTTTCCCAGCCTGTTCCTTTGCTACTCCTTTCTTTGTGTAATTATGTTTTTCCATGTCAGTTTAACCTTAGAAGGTAGTCTTTCAAATATTGTAAATAAATGTGGTAAATTCAAGATTATGGTATACACAATTAAGTGTACTGTGCTGAGAACTATGGCATCACAATCTCATCATTTTGGTAAATTTTTCACGTCTCCTTTCTATTTAAGCGAGGTCATATCACCTTTCCTGAACATAAAGTTCACAGAACATTTGTGACAAATTTTAATAAAAACAAATGCTATCAGGAAACACCACATTTCACTAAGAGAGGATTGTTATCCTGTGTGCAACGACACCCAGTGAAATATTTAAGTATTAGTAAATTTTCTCTTTAAAGTCCTGAAAGTACTTTTATCTACTTACCCATTCAATAACTTATTGACTAATTCATTCGCAAAACATGTGTGGAGGACACTGCTACATGTTGGTAATAAACGGGTTAAGAACAGTCCCTCTCATAGAGGAGGTGGCTGCTTTGATAATTCATCCTAAAAACCTATGTTTTCTATTCCAATTACATTCCAACTCAGACCACATAGGTAAAAGTGAGCATTTTGTATGTCAGAATCTAAACTGTATAGATGAAAGACATAAGCTCTGGTACTAAGTCTAGCTCTCTCATTATGAGCTGTATAACCTCTAGAGAGTTGGAAAACCCCCTAAGCTCAATTTCTTCATTTGTGAAATGCAGACAATAGTGGTACCCTCATCACCCACCAACAGAAATACAAACTACTTCTCATGGCTTTCTCATTTATAGATCTCAAATAAATGATAACTTAAGAGTCAATATATAAAAAAAATTCAAAATGTATTAGTTAATGTCTGGTTTCTTCTTTAGAGGTAGAAAGTAGAAAGGAGTGTTGCTCCCACCCTACCAATAGGAAAAAGAATTTAATTTACAAAATGATAACTTTTCTTGCACTCATCAGATGGGTGAGATTTCAGGACAACCAGGTAGCCTGTAATCTAAAGGAAGATGGCTTCCAAGGAGATATGGGTCTTAAGCACTGACTTAGAGGGGAGGAAGATGAGGTGAGTAAGGGGAACTCATCCAAAATTTTTAATTCAATGTTAAAGCATAGGCTAACATGAGAGTATAAAATCCCAGGAGCCAAAAACAGAGTGGAGTCTATAAACACCCAAGGTTCTTCTCCATCAACCTCTACCAGTTCCCATGAGAAAGAGAGGAAATGGGGAGACCAGAGGAGAGGGCTGTCACTGTAGGAAAAGCCAAAAATTCTGTCAAGATCATTCTGCCCATGGAACAAGAGCCTAAAGTTGTGATAAAGACAAGAGCCCTTATAATTCCAGGGTACAGGTATAGACCCATGTGGTTGTGGAAGGAAAGGAAAAATCCCTTTGGTACTGAGGGATCATTAGAGCCTCCTACTATTGAGGGGGTGTCAGAATCCCTGAGAAAAATCTTAAGTCAGGAACAAATGCCTAATACTATATAAAGACAACAGAGAAGTACCCTGTCTTTCACCACCAGGCTGGCAAACATAGAGTAATAAGCAATAGTGGTACACCTATGAGTGGTACTCTCTGAGGTGTAGGCAGAAGGGGAAAATCCTCATACTAACAGAGAAACAATGAGAAAACCCTCTGGCAAACCAGTCCCACCCCAAGAACAAGGTCATGCTAGAGAAACCTGAAGTCAGTTGTACCCTGAAGGTAATCAAAGCAATGATGAAAGAAAAACTCACCTAACCTTTTTACCACACTGACTCATATTCTCCACTAGTAGCAATGGAGAAAAAAGTGTATGGCTATTTCTAGGCATAAATACTATTTATAAATCTTACAAATTATGTTCTCTGCTCATAACAAAATTTAGGAATTAGTAACCAGAGCATATGGGGAAAAAAACAGATGGAAAAAACTCAAATATTTGGAAATTGAGCAATCCATTTCTATATAACTTGTGGGCTAAAGAAAAAGTCTCAAGTGAATTTAGAAAATATTTTAAATTATTCAATTTCTATTCAGATATAAAAGCAGAGAATATTAAAATTCTTGGAATTTACCTATCTCAGTACTTTGAAGGAACATAGAGCATTAAATGTTTACTTTAAAAAACACAAAAGTCTGAAATGTGAATAAACCAGAAAAAGAAGAACACAGAAGTAAACAGAAATAAGGAAATAATAATGGGCATAAACAATGATATTGAGGACAAAAAAAAAAAAGACTATCATTATAATAAAAAACTGACCCTTTGAAAGAAAATAAATACAATAGATACATCTTTAGTCAAAGTTGGCAAGAAAAAAGGGAGGAGACAAATTACGAAAATCAGGTATCAAAGGAATGAGATCTAAGGAACACACAAGTATTAAAATAATAACAAAGGAATACTATGAGTAACTTTAAGCCCGTAAATTTTGACAACACGTGAATTGGACAAATTCCTTCAGATATAAACTACCAAGGCTCATTCAAGAAAAAAAAATGGTTAACTTGAATAGTTTTATATATAGTCAAGTAATTGAATTGGCAAAAAGCTTCTAACAAAGAAAACCCTAGATAGGTTCACTAGTTGGCTTCTACCAAACATTTTAGAAAGAATACCAATTCAGTGCAAAATCTTCCATAAAACAAGAGAGAGTACTTCCCAACATATTTTATGAGGCTGGCATTACCCTGAAACCAAAATCAAATAGTGCCATTACAACAAAACAAACCGATAGCCTACTATCCCTCATGAACAAAGACACAAAAAATATTTGAAATGTTGAATCCAGCAATACATACAAATGTTAGTACATCATGATAAATCAAAGCAATTGTACAGTACCAACAGACTAAAGAGATTAAAGAGAAAAAAAACATATGATCATCTCAATCAATGCAGAAGAATCATTCGACAAAATATAATACCTGTTCATGATAAAAACAGTCAGCAAACCGCAAATAAAAGACAATGCCCTCAATGTACTGAAGGGCACCTCAACAAACTCTTACAGCCAGCATCCTACTTACTCTTAAAAGACCATTAAGTATGAAAAGAAATCTAAAGGAGACAGCTCATATTATCTGACTTTAGGAGTTACTTTAAAACTACAATAATCAAATTAATATTATATTCAAGAAAGAAGAGAAACACAAATAAACTGTAAAGAAAAGAGTCCAGAAATAGATCCACACATACTTGGTGAATTGGTTTTTGGCAAAGCTGCAAGGACTGTGCAGAATAAATGGTCTTTTCAACTAGTGATGCTCTAAGTATGGACATCCATAACCAACATAATTAACTTCAAATTGTACCTGATAGCCTAAAGAAAATTAATAAAAACCAATCATAGACCCAAATGTGAAACCTAAAATTAGAAAATGTCAAGATGAAGCATAAGAGAAAATCCCTGTGAACCTGTTAGGAAAGGGTTTGTAACACCATAAGCATGAACCATAAAAAAATATGATAAAATAGACTTTACTGAAATTAAAAACTTCAAAATAAAAACCTTCACTCTTTAAAAAATGTTAAGAGAATGAAAAGACAAGGCACAGATGGGAGAATATATTTGTAAAACACTTATCTGATAAAGTACTTGTGTCTAAATGTATAAAGAATTCTCAAAACTCAATTATAAGAAAACAAACAAACCAATAAAAAATAGGCAAGATATTTCAAAAGACACTTCAGTGAAGAAATAAAGCTGGCAGTAAGTACATAAACACGGGCTCAATATCATTAGCTATAGGGAAGTGCAAATTAAAACACAAGGAAGCTCTACTGTAGGAAGGATTTTAAGATGACCTTACAATAACCAAGCCCTGTACGTCCGCCTCTCCATGAGCATTGGCTGGGGCTTGTATCTATGATGGGATGTCAGGCCATGATTATATAACATTTATGGCAAAGATAAAGGGGTTTTATGGATATAATTAAGATCTCTCATCAGTTGATTTTGAGCTAATTATAAAGAAGATTATGTTGGTGGGCCCAATATAATTAGGTGAGCTCTTAAAAGAGGGTTTAGTGCTCAGAGACAAAGGAAATCAAAGATTTTTGTTGGATGCAAAGAAGAATTCAGCTGCCATGTTGTGAGATGGTCCATGACTGAGATACCTGTAGGAAGCTGAGTGTGACCCCAGGCCAAGAGCCAGGAAGAAAACAGGGACCGTGGTCCCACAGTGCAAAAAACTAAACTCTGCCAATGACCTCAATGAGTCTGGAAGAAGACCTGGAGCTTCAGATAAAGTTGTAGCTCTACTGAAACCTTGATGGCAGTCTGGTAGGACCTTACAGAGAGTAGCCAGATAACCCATGCTTAGCTTTCTGATACAGAGGATCTTTGAGAAAACAAATTTATGTTCAATTAAGGTGGCAAGTATGGGGTGTTCTATCATGCAGCAATAGAAACTAATACAAAGTACCTTTAAACATTGATGAGAATGGTAAAAACAAACAAAGAAAAACTGAAAAAGTAAACGGTGTTTGCAATGATACTGAACAACCAGAACTTGCACATTACTGACATGAATTAAAAATTATGCAGATACTTCACAGAACAATGTGACAGTTTCTTGTAAAGCTGTATATACACTCATCATATGACCCAGTGATCCCATGTTCATGAGATGTGAAAATATATGTTCACATACAAACTTACAGGGGCGTGTTTACAGTGGCTTCATTTATAAATGCCCCAAATTGGAAACAAACCACATACGCACCAAACCTTTGAAAGGTTAAACTGTGATACACCCATATGATGGAATACTACTCAACAACAAAGAGGGATGACCACTTGATACAAGAAGTAACACAGATGGATATCAAATGTTTAGGATAAATTAATCAAAAGTCTTTAAGTATATGTCATTAATTTTACATTTCAAAAATGATAAAACCAAGAATAAACAAAACAGATTAGTATTTTCCAGGGATAACATCATCAGAGATACTGGCTACAGAGAGGGATGAGTGCTTTTTCAGGGCTGAAAGAACAGTTCTGTATCTTAATTGTGTGGTAGTGACTACATACATTTGTCAAAATTCATAAACTTGACACAAACAGGGTTAATTTTACTGTATATAACTATGCTCTAACTAAAACAGTAACAAATCAACTAAAATAACTGCTTTTTAAAATCCCAGTGACTTAATATGTAAAGTTTATTTCTTACTCAGGAAAGTTCAAAATAAACGTTTGTAATCCATAAGCTGTTTTCCTGAATATGTGATTCAGGGAACCAAGCTTCCTCCATTTTCCTTCTGCCTATGTATTTATCAATACATGGATCACAAGTTCTCTTGGCTAGTCTGGCTAAGGCTAGCAAAATGTATAAACAAACAAACAAACAAAAGTAAAAAAGTGAAAATAAAAATATCATGGGCTGGCTGACATGAGAGGGCCAGAGAGAGCATCACATTTGCTCTCATCCACTGCAACTACTGAGTGAATCCAGAGTCACAGCATCAGAAGGGAGTAGTCAAATTTAGACAAGTGTTTTATATAGGAAATACACAAGTCTTGTGAATAGATAATCAAGCTATTAATAAATACAAAAACATAAACTATTTCCCACAGATAATAAAGGCCTAACAATCAAACAACAAAAATAAAAACAGAAAAAGACAAACAGTACTAATAAGGACGGTTGCTAATTTTTGTAGAATATAAAATTCCTGAGGAATATCTGTTCAAATAATGTGTTATTTAAAAATGAACTGATAATAACATTCTCGCATCCAATGTTCACCTATGGGGTCATCTTTCAGAATTCTTCGAGTGAGACCTATCTCCTGCATTGCCATTCAGATATTTTTCCATGTAAGCAGAGTTTTTTAATTTTTTTTATAGTTTATTGTCAAGTTGGTTTTCATATAACACCTAGTGTTCATCCCAACAAGTGCCCTCCTCCATGCCCATCATCCATTTCTCCCCCTCCCCCAACCCCCATTAACCCTCAGTTTGTTTTCAGTATTTAAGAGTCTCTTATGGTTTGCCTCCTTCCCGTTCCTTAACTATTTTTTTCCCCTTCCCCTCCTCCCTGGTCCTCTGTTAAGTTTCTCCTGTTCCACATATGAGTGAAAACATAGTGTCTGTCCTCTTCCTGACTTATTTCACTTAGCGTAACACCCTCGAGGTCCACCCATGTTGCTACGAATGGCCAGATTTCATTCTTTCTCACTGCCATGTAGTATTCCATTGTAGAGATAAACCACATCTTCTTGATCCATTCGTCAGTTGATGGACATTTAGGCTCTCTCCATGATTTGGCTATTGGTGAAAGTGCTGCTATGAACATTGGGGTACATACACAAATCACTTTTATTTAATATGGGTAACTTTTAAATGGTGTTTTAGTATATTTTTTCAGCATTACTATTCTAATAAGGTTTTACTAAAATACACTTTTCTGATAAAAGACACATAGGAATAAAATATAATGATTTTGTTTCTCGGTTCAACGTTGGGAAAAACTTGAAAATTCATGGACTTTTCAAAATAGTATTTACTGACCTAGATTTTAAAATCATTTGGAGAGTGCAAAATAAATAAAATTTAGCTCATTTTAATATTTTGGTTGCTAGATGATATCATTTAACAGCACAATGCTGTTACCTATTTTTCCATATGTAAACTATTAGGGTTGGTTAATGAATAGCATTATAAGAGTTCATAATCTACAAAGAAATAATATTTTTTACTCATAATTTAAACATTGTTTTCTAAAAGCTGTTTAAAAAAGTTTGGATTGAATCATTCCACATATCACCAGTGATAAATGAGAGATATTTTGTGTGCTTTAAGAATTAAAGAAAATTATTTTCTTATTCCATGAATATCACCCAACTATTGTTTTAATCAACTTGTAGAGGGGAAAAAAGCATATTTATCAAGAATATGCTGGTCCTCTTTGAAGGATAAGGAAGAGCAAAATGGCACAACGGCCTATTGCTTCATATATGTAACAAATCACATATGGCATTATTGATTCTGGTCATCTGTTTAAAAGTGCAGCTATGGTTCTTCTGTTCACCTAAATTTCATTGCTCAAATTATTTTCTGATATATAAATTGATTTTAAGTTGCAATCTTATGAACTTCTATCAGTCGTCATCTGTGGTTATTAATGCAAGGGGATATGGCATGTTTGTGTTAAATTGGCACAGCATGAAGCGTGAATTTTATGATATATTTTAAACTCCATGTTCATGAATTGTTTTCTTCTGAGTGGGTGGATCACAGCTATATAAAGACACGTTATGTTTCAAGGTCTGTCTCAATTTGAAATATATATATTTATTTACAGAGTATAAATAAGAAACAAAATGAGGAAAATTAAATTTGAAGAAGTCAAGATTTCAAAAGCTTTGAGCATTATTTTAAAAATTAGTTTTGAGGGGAGACTAATCAGTGGAACAAAGATTACAGAAAACAATCAGCCTGATTCTAATGAAAAGTAATAGTGTCAAGGAAAAGTGAGGACGAAGAAGAAAACGACCAAGTACTGTGAGGTGAGGTGGATGGTATGGAATGGGCCTTCAGTGTTCCCAGGGATGTCAGTGCTTCATAGGTTTTATGCTGCATGATATCCCTGGTTTTAAAAAGATGAGTTACTAATCAATTATTAACCAAGTGACTAATTTGCTGTTTGAGTGGATTAATCTAATAATTCATCAAATTTAGTCAAAAGAACCCAGAAATTTATTAATACTGTATATTAATAATAAATTCTTACTTCTGCATATATGAAATGTCATACAACATAAAACTGGGAACAATATGTACTACATATGTTTGGAAAAGCATTATATATATTATAGATATAAACATATATATTATATATAAATATTATATATAATATATAAACTCCCAAAATTTATTATCTCCCTTTGTTTTTTTTTAATTTGTTTTAAAGATTATTTATTTATTTTGAGAAAGAGAAAGAGAGTGAGAGCGAGCATGAGCAGAGATAGAGAATCCCAAGCAGGCACTGTGCTGTCAGCACATATCCTTTCCCTTTGGTCATAAGCTCCTTCTTTGTGCTATGGTCATATTAGAAAACACAAAGTTAGTTCTCTATTGAAGTTTGAGCTTAATAATAACATATTTCATTTAAAAAGACAGTTTCGTGCTGCCTAGTTCCTTCACTTATTCACAAATATTTATTGTACACCTACCATTGCCAGGTATTATGACACACTGATGAGGAAAAAAAATAACAAAACATCACATGATGGCTTCAGGGAAGAGGTTTGAGATATAAATCATAATGCTCTCACCAAAAAAGGCTAGATATTGCAATTAGGATACATGCAATTAAGCAGAGTTTTATGGTGATACGTGAGCATAAATGAGATCATGAAAAACTTGAGTGAAGAACATCAGAGTGAGCAACTGTAATCTGAAAAATGAGCACATCTTAATCATCTAGAGTATCTCTAGAAGAGGAAACAGGGCGTGGAAACAGGTTATAGCAGAAAAAAGGCACAGACAGGGATGTGAGTGGCCAGAGTGAGAAAAATAGGAATTATCAGACTGCAGAGGTATGCCCTGGCTGGAACTTGCAAGTCCTGGTAGGCTGAAAAGGTCTTTGATTTATCTGAGATCAATAAGAAGGTATCAAAGTATTTTATATTTATGTGTAGTTGTCTAGGTGAGAGAGACTGGTAGCCAGCCACGTGTCCTAAACAGAAATGAGACCTATCCTACCAAGAAAGAAGATTTTATAGTCTTCTTTGTAACCTCCTCTTAATAACAGTGATCGTCAAAATCCAGCTGCTTGCAAGAAATTAGAAATCTTCACCAAGCAGTGCTGGCCATTTAGAAGTCACAAGGGAAGTCAGAGGAAACAGAAATCAAGGACATGTTAGTGAGAAGTTTCTGGCTGGGAGTTGGCTGAAAGTTACCCTCAGTTTAGTGCCATATGAGTCTTAGTATGAAGCAGCTCTCAATACAGCAGATCACTTCACCAGAGAACACACACAAGATGAACCCCAGAGAGAATGTGTAAGGTGCTACTGCCATATTCTACTTGTCATAAGCAAGCCACTAGGTCCAGTCCACACACAAGGGAAGGAGACTCTATAAGAGCATCACCACGAGAGTTGGGGATAGTTGGAGGCTGTTTTAGAAGTGGCCTACAGAAGTAGCAAGCTTCAAAATGCACAGCAAACATGAACTGGAGTGACAAAATGAGGTCATGGTTTAGAATTTGCCTATTAGAAAGAAGCATAATAAAATGCATTCTGGTACATTCCAGGAAAATAAACTGCAAAATAGAAATAAAAAAGGGGGAAAAAGAATAGTTTTAAACTTCTAGGAGATAATGGTGACAAGGAAGTAACAGGCTCCAGGCACACCGGGGATGTACAGCACATTGTAATTGCCTATTGACTCTTCTGCATTTGCCCCAAGGCTATAAGCTTCAAGAGGACAGGGGTTGTGCTGTCACCCTTACAACCTTAGTATCTAGTACACTATAAGAACATTTTAGGTGCTCAATAAATATTACATGAAGGACAAAGAACTTTGAACTTTTCATGTTAGTTTAGAAGGCTTTGCTACACAAGAGTGAGCAGTTATTCCCACAGGTCACATATTAGATGCCAAGGCTTTCCAGTTTCGTGATATTTGTTCATTACACTGATTATAGTTTAGGAGAAATGGGTTAAGTCTAAAAATCTATTTGTACATTATCAGAGTAAAATTATATTACTGATATTTTAAATGGCACACAGTTGTGAGAATTTGGACACGGGACATGAGGATGTGGGAGGAGGAGAGCTAAAATTCTTAGCAGCTACCTTCTCTGTTATTCAGAAGTTTGTAAGTGGAAAGTCTTGATACATAATGGAAAAACCAAAAATTCAAGGCAATTCATAACAAGTAACAATGAAATCATCACAACTGAAGAGCTATGGACATTTAAGGGAGAGAAAGTTACTGGAATTAGGATGGTCAGGAAACTTTCATAGATGGCATGGGAATTCAAAGGATGGCATTCTTACAAGAAGAGAAGGGACAGACATGCTACATAAAAAGATATAAGAGTACTCAAAGAATTGCTGCAGGGAAGCATAAGCCTGGTGTTATGACTGCTGATATCCTTCTGACCAGTGTGTGCTATCAATTTAAAGAACTTAAATAAGAAACAAGTGTGGTTTAAGAAGGACTTTTCTCCTCTCCTTTTTTTTTTTTTTTTACCTTCACTTAGCCTACCTAAGTCTCCATTTCCTCACCTGTAAAACTGAGAACCATAATAATCCAACATCCTGGAGTTTGTGTGAGGATGGAGTGGTTTCTGTGTTTAGGGGACTTTATCAGTGGGCATACTCACTTAGAAACCATTTCTAATCACTTCTCTCTTATTTCTTCTATCATTCAGGCTGGAGACTCAGATTTTCTATTGTTTTAACCACCTTCCAACCAAAGGAATGTCTTTTTTACACCTAAAATTTCAGAAAGGGGTCTAGGCTTCTCTTTCCATAATTAAAAGATAAAACCTTCTCAACTTCTAACATGTCTCCAGAATTTCACCAAAGGCTGCGGCAGACACAAGGACATTAGGTAGCTTCTGGGTATGAAAATTACAGAACACAGAGGTATCAGTACTGTAGGATGGTGAAATGGTCCATAAAGTGAACTGATAGAGCAGAAGCTTGGAGTCAGACAATGTAAACCCCCCAGGAATTCACAAATTGCCTGGAAACATAGTGGATCTTCAATAGATACATGGTAGGGATAGGCTAATTTTAACTAGGACCACAGTGATGGGGACTGATATTGGAGTTACAGCCATCAGTATAAGACAATTCTTCTCACTAGAGCTCAGACTGCATACAAATAGCCATAATATAAAACTCTTATGTTTGCATGACTTATGTGAAGTTTCTCATATATTTAATATTATTCAGGAATAGAATATATTTATAAATTCCTTAATAATTCTCACCTTCTAATTCAAAAACTTCAATGGCTATCTTAAGTAGTGTCATATAATTTATTATAAGAACACGGAGGAAATGAGAGGTTTTCGTAGGCAATGTTTTAGAGGAGAGGATTTAAGAGAAAAACCTGGGATGACTAAGTGAGTATTTCAGAAAATTGACCAAGGGATGCTTTTTTGTGGCCATATTTCTTATTTTTATTGCAGACATTCCACTGGATGCACATGTGTAAATGGGTTCCTTTCAATAAATTCTATGACCATTTAGTGTCTGACACAGGTGGGTACCCCTGTGGTGTCCATGCTCTTACATTCTTCTGATCTTTGTTTTCCTTTCAAGTTTCTAAAAGAAACTTTCTTCCTCCTTAAATTTTTTTGACAATTAGTAATCCTCAAGGTCTCTCCCTGGTTTGCTCTTTTCTTTCTACACCCTACATTTCCCTGTCCATCACTGACACACACTTCTATATCTTTGACCCATACCTCTCCCCTAAGCTCTTCCTGGATTATCAAGGCAGCATTTCCAAGGCACATCCCTAATTATTGTCCCCCTCTAAACCTACACCCTCACCTAATCTCAATGTGGTGAATTATATTACCAATGTCAGACCTCCAACCAATTACTAAATCTACCTACACAAATCCTCTGTTATGTATACCTCTCCAGCCTCATCATTGCTCCCCTCCAGGTCCTTATCAGTTACCATGCTTCTGGTCTTATGACAGTACACCTGTCTCCCACATTGTCACAAAAGTCATCTTTCTAAAATACAAAGTTGTTTATCACTCCTCAGATTAAGAGTTTCTTTAACACATATATAGTAAATATTATATAGCATTTAGGACATTCAATGATTGTCTGTTTCTCCACTGGGCCAATCTTGTTGCCTCACACACTGGATTTCAGTCAAACTAAAGGACTTACTCACCCAAAATGCTCAAATGTGTGTTACAGTTCTGTGCCTTTTGTCAGACTGCTGGCCCACTGAAATACCCTGTTCTGCCTGGTGACAATCGCTGTAAAGACTTTTTAGATTCCTCATAATTAGAAGTTGAATACATATATTTACACACACACACACACACACACGCATTTATTCCCAGCACTGGTATTTTAAGTATTTGATGACCATGTGTTATATGAATGAAATACTGCATACATGGTGAAACTAAGAAGTATTAGAATGAGTGAATATTCTTGATCATTTTGCTTACTGACAATTAGAAATTCATGGTTTTCTCTAGCTGCCATCTTGTCAGCTCATATGGCTGTCTTCCACACGCTACTTGTTGCACAAGTCATACCAGCCTTTAAAATCCATGAATCAATCCCTATTAGCACTGACATTTGCTTCTTTTGATCCTTCACCACGTTGCTACTTCAGCGTCCAAGAGTTTCAAAGTTCTGAATGAGTAGTGGTTGAGCTCTTATATACACAGAGCTAGCATGTGTCTTAAAGGCCCAAATCTAGTTCCCCATTGCAGGACATATTCCACATTTAGGTTACAAGATCGCATAATATCCAGTATAGTCAGTACCACTTTTGTTTTCCTTTCCTTTGCTTTTATTAGCCATTTTAAAAGGTTTTATGGATTATTTAACACACATGCCTAAAAATATTGAGTCCCATTGTAATAATTTAGTAGCAGATATATATAAACTATCCTGTTTACAAATGCATTCTAATAGTTATGCCAAGTTTTACATAATTACTATGTGCCAGTCTGTAGTTTAAATCTTTACTTCTATCAAGTCATTTACTTACCATAACAACTCTATTGGTAGATTTCCATTTAACTGATGTGAACTGAGAAGGACAGAGAAATTAAGTAATTTGATCTGATCACAGGGCTTATATGTGGCAGAGCCTCAATATGAAGTCGGAAAGCCTGTTCTCTTAATCAATTTTCTCAGCAAACATACCCAAAGTTAGTTCTACTTTTCAGAGTAGTCCCCTAGGGAGTTAACACTTGTTCATATGATTCTATGTTTTCCCATAACATTAAGTGGATTTGTCTTTAGGAATCATCCGCAGAGGTGGTTTGTTGGTCTCATAAGCATTATAATCTGTAGACTGCTGTAACACTCATTCTCCTCCTTTCCAATTCTTTCTGCTTGTCTCTGCTTCTTTCCTTAACTCTGGTTTTTGGCCAACAACCAACAGATATCCCAAGAGTGCGAATGGGCTGTAATATGGGGCCAGTTATCTCTCTCCCTCCTATTCTCCCCAGAGGGAGTGATGAAGGCCACTCCGAGAGTATAGCCTGGAAGGCTTAAGCAGAGTCCCTCAGGAATCAAGCCTAGGAAGCAAAGGTGCATAATGCTTCTCTTCCTCTGTGTGATCAATTGATAGCACTGCATCAATGAGCTACAAGTCATAAAATGAAGTCACCTTAAATCAAAAATCTCTTTTCTGTAGAGTGTGTTGACAGAGTGGATAAGTATCTATGGTGTTAGCTGATGAGTATCTTCATTATAGTGATAACATATTAATTTTTTTGGGGGGGGGGAACATGTTTCATCCTTATTTTTCAATTTCCATGTCATGGTGGCCTGAACTAAGTAGTTCAGGGTTGTACATGTGGCCGAGAAATAGCCTGTGAGAGTCAGGCCTGGAACTTTGAGTACAATTGTTGGGGAAAAAGCCTGCCAGAGAACAAAGCCAAACCGTATCTAGAGAGAGAAAGAGACAGATTACTTATGTTATCATGTGAGCGCCTAGATCCATATGTGCCTAAAGCCAATTAATTCCCCTGGACTTTTCATTAAATGTACTGACATATCAGGAACACGCAGTAAAACAATTTTTGCAACCCAAAATAGTTATGACTAATATAAATAATTGATAGCACACATATGCCAATCAGGTAACTTTCATTCAAACTGATTGCCAACTTGGCTAGACAAATCTCAATTGACACACTTGTCCTAAGTATCTGCCAAGCACATATTAAGCCTCATGTAC
This sequence comes from Cryptoprocta ferox, assembly GCA_028646485.1. Taxonomy (NCBI): domain Eukaryota; kingdom Metazoa; phylum Chordata; class Mammalia; order Carnivora; family Eupleridae; genus Cryptoprocta; species Cryptoprocta ferox. The sequence continues at coordinate 62,208,936 of CM053572.1, forward strand.
TCATGCATCATAAGGTCATTGGTCTTCCAGTTTTCAGAAGAATGGCATAAAGTGATACATTTCTCATTCAACTATTATAATTATTAATTAGGCAGCTACTATGAGCCTGCCACTGTATTTGGTGGGAGGATATAATAATAGACATAATCAAACCCATTTTCTGGCTTAACTGAAAGACTTACAGCAAGTTAGATGCTGAGTACATAATCCCTCAAACAAATGTAAGTAATATCAAAACAGGTCAGGGATTTCTACATAGTGATTTGAGGGCCTATAAAAAAAAAAAAAGAATGGCATCTCACCTTTCAGGAAAATTAGGAGACTTTCTTGGATAAATGACAACAGGTCTGCTCCTTTTATGGGCCATGTATAAGTCCTATGAAGCCCCTGGGGAGCCACCCACCACTTTTGTTTCCATTCCCAGACTTCCATTCTTCACACTCAGTTGACGCAACTCCCACCTCCTTCTCCTCCTCTGCAAAAGCATCCTGGTGCTCTTAGGAGAAGAAACCTGGAAGATCCCCCAGCACAGGTTCTGAGAGTGATCTCAGGAATATTTGGGCAGGAAATGCTGAGTCCTGAGGACCTGAAATATCATCTAGTTGGGTGAATTATGGGTTCCAACTGGACACATTCCCCCAAGCCAGCCCAGTGGATTTTTGTCAACCTTGAGAATGGCACAGTGAGGGGACAGTCATAGTGGGGGCCTCCAAAGAATAGGACTCAGAGCAAGAACCACGTCTGACCAAGTCCAAAGCAGAAAACAGAACACTTACATGAGCTGTGAAAGCCAAGTGTGTGAGACAGAAGAAATGTAGAGGAGGTAGGAAAGTTCACGTAAGGAGGAAATGGCATGGGCTATTGTTTCAGTAAGAGAACACACACAGTCTTCATCATTAGAAAGCCTGTACCTCAAGTTTCTTGTTTATGATTTTTAAATGTCTTAAATATGAATATGAACAATGCAAATAATAATAATAGCAAACACTATAGAATGTAGGTGGGCTAAAATTGCTGCAAAGTATAATTTTCGCACCAAGCTATGGCCTCAACATAACCAAATCACACAATTGTACACAAATAGATGTACAACAAATAAAATACCCCCCCATAAAAACTCTTGCTGTGTTTTTGAAAGAAATGATGTATTCTTAGAGCCTGCAGCTACCTAATCACTCTGCTACTAGTTTAGCTGACAGTCACCGAATGTATCCACAGCCTTTATAGTGACAAGAGCAATTTACCTGCACTTTTCTTGTTTAATTAAATAGCAATCAGTGAGTGGTAATTTAGACCCCCATATATATGGGTATATAAGAAAGTATGACAGCATGATTTGCTAAACTCTTGACTGTTAATCATGTTTAAGGCATTGGCTAAATTTCTACGTTTCAAGACACTTAGTTTGGGCCTGCTGTTGAACTTAAAAGAATTTAGAGCTCTAAGGCATACCTAGATTTATTAAAGGGACACTTGAAACCCACAGACATACAAGTGATTCAGTATGTAAAATACTTTTTTTCTAGGTACTGGGACATGATCTCTCCACAATATTTTCTATTTTGGCTCTGAACACTACAATAGTGGCAAGTTGGCTAGGAAATGGTTTGCCGCTCTTCACCAATTTTATCAGTTACTATTATTAAAAATAAACATCTTTCTTTAAAAAAAATGATTGAGAGTTCACAGTCTGCAGAACGCTTTAAAAATAGCAATTTAAAATAAGTCTTTTTTCACTATAAACTAAGATAGAGCTTTAACTGGATGAGATTTTATCTGATTTTCTTTAGAAAATGTGTATATTCATCAGACATTATCATAGCATCAAGTTTAGCGAATTTTGTCATTTAAATAATTTCAGTTATAAATTCCAGTTTCCTCCTCTTATGTAAATAGCCTCAAAACTGCTTTGGAGCAGAAGCTCTCCAAATATGGTCTCAGCCTAGAGGTGATTTTTTTTTTTTACAGAAAGATTTTTTTTAAGTTATATTAACTCTCCAATGTAAAAATCCATGAAACCCAGCGAAAAAAGAATCTGAGAAATTCTTTCACTTTGATAAATCCGAAATGCTGGAACTTTCAAGTTTAAAATTTTCCCTGGGGCACTGTAAGAAAACTGACAGGAGATAAGTTTTAAAAGAATGTTATAACATTTAGAAGTTATAAATAAATTAAACAACATAGGTCATTGCATAAATGAGCATTAACTATTTCTATCAGGCCTGAAATTTTCATGACCTACATTTCTTTGTATCATATTATGAGGTCTATATTCATTCCAAAGAGCCTCCCCCACCTTTTTGCTGAGAGCTATGAGGGCTGTGTGGAAAAGAGGTGAAGCAAGAGAAGGTTAATGAGGGTGAAGGCGAAGAAACATGCTCCTGCCACCTTTCATTCACGACCCATTTCATGGAAGGGGCTTCTCCTTCCAGGACTGACAGGCACCTTGCATCACTCAAAAATCAAGCCACATTCAATTAAAGCAAGAATGAGACATTTCATATATGACAAAAGAGGCCCAAGTCTTTGAGGTGTAAATTACACTTCTCCATCTTAAGTAATGGTACAGGGATGAGATAGTTTTCAGCTACCAACTCACCAAGAACTACACTATTTTCCATCTCTTTTATATAGCCCACTTAAAAATTTTTTTGCTTTGTAAATTTTTTCCATGGCATTCTCCTGCAAATTGATTCTGAACTGATTTTTGTAAAAATGTTAAATTAAGAGCCAGGTAGCATCCAAATAACTCAAATTGCCATGTGTCTTACACGTAACCAGAACATTCCAGGTAAACTGTTTCTTTAAGCCAGAAAAGCTACAAAAATAATGATTATATTTATTTTATTCTCCAGGCCTTTCCTTAGGTGAAAAATAACTAGAGCATTTTGGGTATATGTTTGTTGAATGGATAATGAAATAATTGTTGGCTAATTTCAAGGACAACAACTAATAAATCCTATGGCAAAGAACAAAGCCAAGCCAATGTATGTAAAGTATAAATGTTCAAAGTTGCAGAATGTCAACTTACTCAAACTTAAGTTATCTACTAACACTCACAGCCTGTCTTCCCCTCTGTTCCTGACAACTCCCAATTTCATATCATTTGCAAATTCAATTAGCCTGCTCTTTACTCCTGTCACATAACCCATCTGACCTCCTCTGTCTTTCTGCTCCATTTCACCCTTCTATCCCCACAGACTCTCCTAGGAACAGAGGAATACATTTTGTAAGTCCTATCCATCTCTGTTTCCTATTTTCTCTGCTGTACTCAAAGGAGGAGAATTATGAGAACTGATAGTTATGTACATTTTGGTAACTGAATAGAAAATCTCTGGAATGATTATTCATCCTACTCACTTTTACCTAATCTATGCAATCATTCAATAAATTCATACATGATTAATATTTTTTTGCAACATCTCTATGTGCATTTATTATGTATTATTATCTAAGAACACCCTACCATTTATAATTGCCATGCAGAGAATTTGATGTTACATGCCTGTGACATCAAATTCATATTGTGTATCTCAGTGTGCACAGTGAAGATAAATTTACCTTGGATATGAAGCTAACTTTGTGGTTATAGGCACAAATATTATCATTAAATAAAAAAGTATTTACGTGTCGGCATTGACCTTTTAATTAAATGGAAATGGCCAGAGTCAATCATCTATTGACAAGTATTTACATAGCAAGTAATTATAGGGTAAAGGGATTATTTCGGTTATAAAATCAGAGGGCAAGGCATACAAATTTTAGAAACAGAGTCGCCAAGTAATCTGTAAGAACATGTAATTGCTATGTTTTTTACTGGCATTTACCAAGCAAAACTAAATTTTTACGGTAAGTAATATTGTGAAGTGACTTGCAATTAAGGGCATTAGTGTGGTTTTATTTTCTTAGTGATCACAAGTCTAAAATCTCTAATACTATTTGCATTCTCACTAAAATGTGAAGGAATCTCGGAGCATTTCAGCATGGAATTTTTTGTATAACTGCTCTATCGTAGGAAGCCAGAGCATTTCAAAGCTGTCTGGGGGATCAGCTCAGTTCATCCAGATTTTTGTCCCAGGGAAAGTTGTTCATACCTTTAAATGCCCTAGAAATAATCTTTCTTGAGAATTCTATGCCCAATAATGACAAAGGGCATAGAGAATCATCGCAACAGAACTTCTTTTAATTTGAAAATGTGAAACATACGTATTTTTTAAATATCATACGTCAACATAAAGGTATCTGGATTCTGGCTCCAGAAGTTAGATCAAACCTTGAAGATCACTATCCTTTTTCCCTCCCTCCTTCTTTTTTACAGATTCACCTGATGGTTACAAATCAGTATTTAGTTTTTTTAGTCCCTAAATTCTGAACCTCTTACACGATAGAAGGTACAAATCAGTACCTATTGTGATGGATATGACAATTAAAAATTGTTTAAATAACACATTTGCTGAAGTTATTTACTCAATTTCAACCTCAGTTATTTATGTAATAACACCAATGCTCTAGTGTTAACTCACAGTGTCAATGGGCTGTGAATTCAGGCTACTGCCGGCCCACAATACACACAGTTTATGTATCACAGATGAAGACAGATACTCCAGATGAGCTCCCCACCCCAGCATTATAGTTTGTATGTCTCTTTTTGGCTTAGATATTGCTGAAATTTAAAGGGGATCTGGCTACCAAATGAAGACGTCCCACACAACTGTCTAAGGAGAATAAGCCAGGAGATAGGACGGATGAGAACAGTACAAATGGAAATGAAAAGAAACCTTCAAACCCAAAATATACCTTTTTAAGCTATCACTTAATGGTTAAAGTAAGTGTATATATACATATTGCTTAAACAACTTTTACCAGTCATAGGAAGAGGCAGAAGACAAGTCTTTAGTTAACATAATTTAAAAAATTCAAACCATTTTAGCTCCAAACAGAAGCATGGCCAATGAGAATTCTAAGGAGAAAACCCACTATCATCAGATTTCCTAAGTCTACTGGCACTTCCAAGGATTAAATAATAACAAGCACAAGAGATGGAGAAAATACGTCTGAACACTTGTTATGTGCTAGGCAAATTCAGAGTGCTTAGTACCTGTTGATTTATTAACCCCTATATACAAGCGAGGAAACTAAAGCATGTAGACAGAATGTATAGTTCCAGGGACTTTTATCCTTATGCTAAACTTCAGTATGTTTCTGTTTCTAGCATTTCCAGCTTCACGGAGACCACGGACTTTGGCTCTTGCTGCATCTTTTTCTTTTTTCATCATGTTTACTCTATGAAGCCAATTTGCAGAAAATAAAGTTTAGTATTAATCTAGCTTCATCCACTGAAGAAAGGCAGAGAGAAAATATGCATTTAGCTATAAAAATATACACACACAATACATTGTTAAAAGTAACAGTGCCCTCCCTTTTTTTCCGTCTTCACTGCTTAAACACTCCTCATAAAAACGGTATTTCTTGGCAAGAAAAACCATTTTTCCTTTATGTCAGAGTCACTGTTAAGTTCACATTTGTGTTTGCAAGTCTGCTTCCAACTTTCCACTCCAGTTCTATCCCCCACAGCAAGAAGAAAATCACAGAATTTGCATATTGTGCTTATGAAGTGGAGTAGCTGTCTCAGAAGCACCAAGGGGTTAGGAATCACGAATACACACACACACACACACACACACACACACACATTGTTGAAGAATCTTAATCTAACATATTTGTCCTCTACTTTTATGTATTTCTCTGCTTTCAATTAAGACGCCTTATTAAATAGCATTCAAACATGTGAAAGCAAAGACAGAGCCTGACAGAATTTCAACAGGTTCTGTGCATTCATACTGTATGTCACCTCTTAATTAGCAACCAAAATGCAATGAACAGATTGTACAGTTTACCATCCTAGCCCAGCTCTTACTTGCTATTTGTGCATATACAGCATATTTAAAGAGACCCCCATCCAGTGGGATTTTCATACTTGCTCCATCCCTTGGAACAAACCACCATCAACTAAATGCCACTTCATGGATGCCTTAGCCTGCAGCAGCAGCTGGCATTACCAAGCAGTTGAAAGGACATTTTAATCTCCTGTTTAATGCATTTTTCTCCACCTGGGATAAGAAGCCAAAATTGCTGTTAGCAAAAAATGCCTTAGTCATTAACTGAAAGTGCTTTTTTAAAAAGTGTTCCATTACTCCCCTACTGGGAAATTTCAGACTTTATTAGCATTTTTTGAATTTGTATTAGTAGTACCTGAGTGGTAAAATGCTAACGGATGAACATTTAGCTATTTTCCACAGGTTTCTCTTTAGGGCTCTCCTTGTACTGAGCAAAAAAAAAAAAAAAAAAGTACAAAAAGAGACAGACACACACACACACACACACAGAGAGAGAGAAAGAGAGAGAGAGAGAGAGAGAGAGAGAGAGAGAGAAAGGAGTCAAAATACTGCATTTCTCACCTAGCTCTCCAAAAGTGAGATCCATAGTCAGAGGAATCATATTAATTTTCTATTATTCTATCCCTGCAGAAGCACAAAAGAAAGGATTTAGGGACTCCCTCTTACCTAAAGGCAACTAAGAAGATATTAAATGTTCTTTAAATGCAAGTCTGTGTATTTAAATCACATGCATGCTGGGCTGGTATTACCTTGCTTTGGTGATTACACTACATTGCATTTAGGCTGTAAGAAAACAGAAATCCTCCCACTAAAACACATGCTGCTAGTGAAAGGGTCGGTCTGTCATTTCGGTACAAGACCTAACTTGGAAAAATCAGAAACATTCAAGTAATGATTTGAATTAAACACAATTTTGACTGAAGTTGTCATATTTTTATTTGTTTCATTCTGTGTCTGCTAAGCAGAAACCTAAATTTTAGAAATCGTCTCAATATCAAAGAAGCCTGATGCAGTTCTGGTTGGGTATGGTTTAGTTTCGGGAAAGACTACACTCTTTGGTTATGGGCTAAAATAAATAACATATAAATGTAATACAGCCACTTGAGTGCCATAAAGAAACTTTACTGAAAGATTTTATCAAAATACCTGGCTATTTAATAAGAACTGAAGAGGAAAAATAGAAGGTCAAAATATTTTTGAAAATAATGTAGCCAGTTCTTTATTCCTTCCCTTATTATCATATTCATCCAACTAACATTTTGTCATCTTATATAACTGCCCCAGAGACCCTCTTTCTGCCTGAAGTTTTATTTCTGCTATTTTCTGATTTGGTAACAGAGTAAGCAAACCTTCTTTGATATGCAGAAACTATGGTTTCCTTAAGATATAAGTGAAAATGCAATACTTTCTAATAAATATTGGGGGCAGCAGGGATAAAGAAAGACTATTGGATTTAAAAGGGATTAAGGCTAACAAGGCACAAGTCCCCAGGGATGTGTTTTTTGGAAAAATGTGTGACAGTAGGCTTCTGGGCCTGAGTTAGGGAGTTAGAGAATGCATAGGAAATATGATAGGAAGAGAAATGATTAAGCATTTTCCAAAATGTCTCTGAATTCTCTGAATATTCAGCAATCATAATTAAAACAACACTCAAAGTCACAAAATAGTAGCATTCTAGTGGCTTGGCATAAATAGCCCATACCAAATCCAGCCTCTAAGTCTTAACAAAACTGTAAGGAAAAATGTGGTGAGCAACTGCAAATGGCCATTTTGGCTGGCTTATTAGAACATACAGGTATGTACGTGGATGGACGGATGGATGGATGGATGGAGAGAGAGACAGAGACAGAGGTATTCAGATCCCATTGATGAGGTGATCTTCCCAAAGCAGTCTCCTGAGTGAATCATTAGCAAATTGGACTGAATCTTTTATGCAATACGGCTTCACTATACATTATATGAAATTTTAATAGGGATTTTTAGAGCATCCAATTATGACTTCTCTTTTATAAACTAATTTAAAAGCTTCTATTGCTAGAAGACCATAAACACATTGTGGCCTTTGGAGTGAAAGTCAATCGAATGCTGCGGCATAGAATCCAAATGCCCCCTCAAATTCTACACCCAACTACATGGGTGTTTTCCAAGTGTTAACTCATAAATTCCTTTCTCGGAAGCCTATAATTTCAAGAAGACCTCTTACTATTTTTTAAAATCCTTTTGTAGTTTTATATGTATATGGAATAGAACAAAAATGTTATTTTAAGATTTTTTTTTAAATTTGTATTACCATGTTAGAAAAGATTGCATTATAAAGTTGATTTTCATACTCTGATAAATTTTATAGCATTGAAGACAAAATTCAACATTTCCCACTTAGCAAGTCATTTACAATATTTAATTTACTTTAACATAATTGTTTTATAAAAATCTTCATTTTGAACAAATTTATAAAATGACATATCACATCTGAATTGGGAGACTGAATGACTATTACCATGCAGACTGAAATATAACATTTTTAAACAAAACAGACAAAAATTCTTAGCTGAACTAATATTTTGAATTTTAATATTTTTCATTACATTTTAAAATATGATTTTTGTGGTTCTTTTCATTCTACATAATTTAAAAAGAGTTGAGGCTTTTGGCAAGCACCTGCACACTAATGACACAAATGACTCATAATGAATATAGACAGTCTTCATCTCAGTAGATAAAAATACAAATTAGGTATATTCATCACTGTATTTTTTTCTTTTTAACAATGGCCTTTGCAATAGTAGAGACATCTTGATTCTGGTCAAGATGAAAGCAACTTAGGACTGTGATCACATAAAAGCAAGTGAAAGCTTTCTTTAGACAATTTTTTAGAGTTATAATCTCCTTACTCATCTGTGTTTCATATATTTGTTATGTTTTCTGTCTTTTATCAACATTGCTTTATAGATAAAAAATACAGTATATGACTGAAAAGAGAAATTTGAAGTTATATAATGGTCAACCATCAGAGTTCCTAGGGGTTTTTGGTTGATTGTCAATAACTCTGTCATGACATTACTTACCACTCAGTTGATATACCCTAGTATCTGCTCAGACTACTTCATTTCCAAGGGAGAAAATATTTAAATAATATTATTAAAATGATTTAATATCATTAATTATTAATATTAAATATTATCAAGTTAAAACTTTCAATGAATACAGGTATCATCATTACTAAAAATGTAACCCCATATTTGTATTATGCTACCATTCCTGAAAATTTTGAGATCCTAAATTCAAGGAGCTTAAAATCATGTAAGACATGATAGAGACTACCATGCTCTATCATCCCCAGGGTCACATTTCAGACAGAACACAAGCCTGGGTAAACTACAGAATTGTCTCTCAGAAGCACTCTCTAATCCACTGATTCAACATGTACCTCTTGAATTCCACTATATATTAAGCCAGGCAGTGTGCTGGGATTTGAGGTTACGAGATAAAGAAAACAGAACCCTAGTTTTCAAGCAGCTCACTAGCTAATTAAGTCACCAAAACAAACAAATAGAGTACTACAGTTATGTTAAGTGGTATGACAGAAGTATAAACTACTGGATCAAAGAAAGGGGGACAAAATATATAAAAAATGATAAATTGTGCAGGGTACAATTAAGGATATCCTCAAAAAGTTACACTTGAGCTCTATCTTCAAGTACAAGCAGAAGTTTGTTAAGCAACATCAGATGGGAAAGGACATTTCAGCACACAGAATGACACATGCAAGGGAGAGCACAACCATTTCAGAAGTGCTTTGAGTAAACCTGTAATTTAAGTTCACCTGTGAGAGTAAGAGTAAATAAGCTGGAAAATCTCATGAAAGATGTGGTCTACCAGGCAAAGAATTTGGGTTTTATATATAGATAATGGAGAGAGATTGAAGGAATTTCAGCATGGGAATAAAATGACCAGACATGTTTTAGAAAGCTGACTGATTTCTGGGGTGTGTGTGTGGATCAGTTGGTTAAGTGTTCAACTCTGGACTTCAGCTCAAGTCATGATCTCAGGGTTCTTGAGCTGGAGCCCTGCTTGGGATTCTCTCTCTCTGCCCCACTCCCTCAACCGACTCCCTTTCTCATATACCGAGTGCACGTGCTCTCTAAATAAATTCTAGTTAGTTAAGATATAGTGTAACATTGGTTGCAGGAGTACAATTTAGTGATTCATCACTTACATATAACACCCAGGGCTCATCATAACAAGTGCCCTTAATACCCATTATCCAGTTAGCCCATCCCTCATCCACCGCCCTCTATCAACCCTGTTTGTTCTCTATAGTTAAGAGTCTCGTAGAATTGTGCAGACCTCTGCAGTAAGCAGCCCAGAGAGAAGAAGTCAAATCCAGCTGAGAAGAACTGGCTTCCTTGAGCACGCCCAAGCCCTGGTGCCAGGCCTCTGTCACAGTGCTGAGGTGAGGAGACATGCTCAGAACTGTTGAGTAGCTTATTTAAGATCACATAGCTGGAAGAAGGAGGTAAGATAATGGAGGAGTAAGGAGACCCTAGGCTTGCCTCATCTGTCTAACACATCTAGATAAATATGAAATCATTTTGATTTAGGTGTTAAACCCAAAAAAAATGATCTGAGGACTTAGAGAGTAAAAATGTACAACTAGAGCTGGAAAAAAAGTACCACATGGTGGAAGGTAGGAGCTGCAGAGTTGATTTGGGGAAGGTGGACTAAATTCTCCAATCAAAATGCACAGGGTATCAGAATGCATTAAAAAAACCCACAAAAACAAAAACAAAAAGACCCCTCTATATGCTGCCTACAGCATATGGACTCACTGTAGACCTATATACACCTGGTGATTGAAAGTGAGGGTATGGGGAATCATCTATCATGCAAAGGATGTCAAAAAAAGCCAGAGTAGCCTTACTTGTATCATACTAACCAGATTTTAAACCAAAGACTGTAACTATAGATGAAGAAGGGCATTATGTCATAATTAAGGGATCTATCTATGAAGAAGATCTAACAATTGTAAATATTTATGCCCCCAACTTGATGACACCCAAATATATAAATCAATTACATAAAAAAACACATTGATAATAAAACAATAGTAGTGGACTTTAATACCCAACTTACAGTAATAGATCATCTAAGCAGAAAATCAACAAGGAAACAATGGGTTTAAATGACACACTGGACTGGATGAACTTAACAGATATATTCAGAACATTTCATTCTAAAGCAACACAATACATATTCTTTTCAAGTGTACATGGAACATTCTCCAGAACAGATCACATACTGTGTCACAAATCAGCCCTCAACAAGTACACAAAATTGAGATCATACTGTGCGTATTTTCAGATCGCAACACTATGAAACTTGAAGACAATCACAAGAAAAAATTTGGGGAGACCACAAATACATGTAGGTTAAAGAACATCCTATCAAAGAATGAATAGGTTAACCAGGAAATTAAAGAGGAAATTAAAAAATACATGGGAGCAAATTAAAATGAAAACATGACTGTCCAAAACCTTTGGGATGCAGCAAATGTAGTCCTAAGAGGGAAGTGTATATATAATCCTATATAGTTTCTAAAGAAGGAAGAAAAGGATCAAATACGCAATCTAACATAACACCTGAAGGAAATATAAATGGAACAGCAAATAAAGCCTACAGCCAGGAGAAGAAGAGAAATAATAAAGATTAAAACAGAAATAAATTATATAGAAGCAAAAATACAGAACAGATCAGTGAAACTAAGGGCTGGTTCTTTGAAACAATTATTAAAATTGATAATCCCCTAGTCACACATATCAAAAAGAGAGAAGACCCAGATAAATAAAATCATGAGTGTAAAAGGACAGATCATAGAAATACAAATACAGAAATATAAACAATTATAAGATATTATGTAACATTATATGGTAATAAACTTGGCATTGTGGGAGAAATGGACAAGTTCCTAGAAACATACAAACTACCAAAGCTAAAAAAGGAAGAAAGAGAAAATTAAAATAGACCCATAACCAGCAAAGAAATTTAATCAGTAACCAAAAAAATCCCAACAAACAAAAATCCAGGATCACATGGCTTCGCAGGCAAATTCTACCAGACATTTAAAGAAGAATTAAAATCTATTCTTCTCAAATTGTTCCAAAAAATAGAAATGGAAGGAAAACTTCCAAACTCTTTTTATGAGGCCAGCATTACCTTGATTCTAAAACAAGACAAAGACCTCACAAAAAGGAGAAATATAGGCCAATATCCCTGATGAACATGGATGCAAAAATTCTTAATAAAATACTAGCTAACTGAATCCAAAAGTACATTAAAAAAAATCATTCACCACGATCAAGTGGGATTTATTCCTGGATTGCAAAGGTGGTTCAGTACTCACAAACCAATCAACATGATACACCACACTGATAAAAGAAAGGATAAGTACCATCAGTTCAACAGATGCAAAAAT
>CM053572.1:62221804-62256441 GCA_028646485.1 Cryptoprocta ferox
GCCATAGTCATAAAGACAGCATAGTCCTGGCACAAAACCAGATACAGAGGTCAATGGAACAGAACAGAAAACCCAGAAATGGACACACATCTATAGGGTTAACTAATCTTTGATAAAGCAGGAAAGAATACCCAGTGGAAAAAAGAGAGTCTCTTCAACAAATGGTGTTGGGAAATCTGGACAGCAACATGCAGAAGAAAACCTACAGATGGCCAATAGACACATGAAGATATGCTCAAAGTCACTCATCATCAGGGAAATTCAAATCAAAAATAGAATATCACCTGACTCCTGTCAGAATGGCAAAAATCAACAATACAAGAAATGACAGGTGCTGGTGAGATTGTGGAGATAGGGGAACCCTTTTGCACTTGGTTGGTGGGAAGGCAAACTGGTGTAGGAACTCCGGAAAATAGAGAGATTCCTCAAAAATTTAAAAATAGAACTACCCGGTGTACCTGGGTGGCTCAGTGGGTTGAGCATCTGGCTTCGGCTTGGGTCATGATTTCACGGTTGGTGGTTTCAAGCCCCATGTCAGGCTCTGTGCTGACAGCTCAGAGCCTGGAGCCTGCTTTGTATTCTCTGTCTCCTTCTCTTCTGCCCCTTCTCCACTCATGCTCTGTTTCTTTCTGTCTCTTTTTCTCAAAAATAAACATTAAAAATTTAAAAAAACAATAGAACTACCCTAAGATCCAGCAAGTGCATTACCAGGTATTTACTCAAAGAATACAAAAGTACTAATGCAAAGGGATACATGTACCTCAACGTTTACAGCAGCATTACTTACAATAATCAAATTATGAAAAGAGCCCAAGTGTCTACCAACTGGTGAATGGATAAAGAAGATGTAAAGCATTTATTTTATTTTTTCATACACACACACACACACACACACACAGAGAGAGAGAGAGAGAGAGAGAGAGAGAGAGAGAGAGGAACATTCCTCAGCCATAATAAAGAGAGTAAAATTTGTCATTTGAAACATCATAGATGAAGCTAGAGAATAAAATGGTAGATGAAGTCAGTCACAGAAAGATAAATACCGTATGATTTCATTCATATGTGGAATTTAAGAAACACATAAACAAATGGAAAAAAATAGAGAGGGAGGCAAACCAAGAGACAGAATCTTAACTCTAGAGAACTGATGGTTATCAGAGGGGAAGTGGTTGGAGGGATGGGTGAAATAGGTGATGGGGATTATGGAGTGCACTTGTCATGATGAGTACTGGGTGATTAAATTTATATAGATGTAAACACACACATATATGGGTATATATAATCAATTCTCATTCTTGTGATGTGGATTGTTCAGGTAGCAATTAAAAGCAATTACTAAATCACTATTTTTCATGGCATTACCGATATATTACCTTCATCTACAGCTTTAAGAAATGAGGTGTGATAATCCAAGTGTTTTCCTCCTATACTTTTATGTGTTGAGCTTGACCAAAAGGGCAAGACAGGAGGGATGAAACATCAGGAATCATTCAACATCTCTAGAAATCCCCTTCAAATGTGTATTCATTTTTGTGTGAGAGAGAGAGAGAGAGAGCGTGAGAGAGAGCGAGAGCATACACGAACGTGTGAGCATGTAAGCAGGGGAGGGGCAGAGAGAAGGAGAGAATACCAAGCAGGCTCTACTCAGTGTGGAGCCCCAACCTGAGGCCTGATCTCGTGACTGTGAGATGATGACCTGAGCCAAAATCAAGAGTTGGAGACTTAACAAACTGAGCCACCCAGGTGCCCCTAGATATCCACTGTATATTCAAATGTTCCTGTCTCCCGAATTGTAAGGTTCTGCCTGTTGAAACCCTAAGATGGCCCCTTCCACCAACAGAAGCATGTAGAAGAGCAGCGGGGAGAAAAAGAGATGTGCTCCTTATCTCTCTCATCCTTTAGGAAGTGTGCTCTGTGTATTTTTGGTTCCAGGGAGCTCTATTTCTTCTTTCTCTTATGATCTTCTAAGACTTTTATCTGTCTTCTATCATCTGAACTTTGAATATCCAAACACCAAAGAATTTGTCCTGAGATAAAAAGAAAACAAAGTTGATGCAAACAAATGCACATTTTCAGTAAGTCTCAAAGAATTCTATCCTTAACGCTAGACTGTGATCCCAAAGCTACAGCCTTTACCCCTACCACCTACCCTGAGCATAATAACCACACCAAAAATGAGTTTTGGTGGATTAAAAAATGGACAACTCCAAAAAAGGGCTATTAAAGACTATTTAACTTATGAATGGCATTTTGCCCTCTTAAGTAGGAGGACAAAATGTCACTATATGGATTAACAGCTGTTGAAATTAGGGTCTGTTCCACCTAAAATATAAAAAAAAACACATCAGAAGTCTTCTTCAAAAGTTATAAAATAATTCTCGCAGTGTTCAATCTCTAGACTTCTGACTCATCATTGTTCTACCTGAATCTATAGCTTCTTCTCTGTTTTAATACAATGCAGTCTGCACTGAACATTATTTTAATTTCAGCTATGAACTATTCTTCGGACTAGATGAAATTTCAAATGGCACAATGTATATGCTTGTGTTTTTTCACTTTCAGTTCCTAAAGGGGACAGGCATATTAATTGCCAAGTATTATTAGGTAAATACCAGAATTTATCTTTGATTTCCTATTCCTCAGTAATGGATGAAACTTGGGAAGTTGAAGGCTTTGACAACTCTTAATTTGAAAAGAAGAAGAACTGTTTTAACAAACAAATTACAATTTCACAATGACAGCTACTGGTTTCTTTTTATAAGTTTCACAAATGGCATGGATTTGTATATGTGTGCTCAGGAATTTTCCAGATGTATCATTATACTAATGATACTTCCAAGGTATTTTTTGTTTTCAAAAAGAAAACATTCAATATCATTCAAACTGTAATTCAATATACCATACAGTCACTTCCAATTATTTTTAAAAGATCCTCTAGTGTCTCTTTAAACACCTTAAGTACTGTTATGAAATGCAGAATAAAATCTCAAAAGAAAATAAAATCAGTTTAACTCAACCTAATTTTACAGTATATATCTGTACAAAGAGTTAAGCAATAAAACAATTGGCAATGGAAATTCCAAGAGATTGAGTAAATTTTTCAAAGTCTAATTTACCCAGGGATACCTGGGTGGGTCAGTTGGTTGAGTGTCCAACTTCAGCTCAGGTCATGATCTTGCGGTCTGTGTGTTTGAGCCCCATGTGGGGCTCTGTGCTGACAGCTCAGAGACTGGAGCCTGCTTTGGATTCTGTGTCTCCCTCTGTCTCTGCCCCTCCTCTGCTCAAGGTGTCTCCCAAAAATAAACATTAAAAAAATTTTTTAAGCCTAATTTACCCAGATGTTAAATAATGTTCCCTTACATCTTCCTATTCTTTATTTTGCATTCATTATTGAAAAATTTTTGTTTTTAGTTATATCTGTGGTCAATATAGGACTCAAACTCATGACTCTGAGATCATGAGTCATATGCTCCACCAACGGAGCTAGCCAGGTCTCCCTGCATTATTTTTTCTTAATGTTGGTATTAATGAACATATAGGATAATAATGAACCTATATTAATAAATATACATACATATGAACATAACTCCATATTACCAAAAACTAAAATAAAGTCAAGAGTTATGCTAACAAAAGAAATTAATCATAAGCTGCTGTGGGCTGAATTTTGTTCCTTCAAAATTTATATTGAAACTCTATACCCCAGTACCTCAGAATGTTAATGTATTAAAAGATAGGGCCTTTCAAGAGGTAATTAAGTTAAATTGCGATCCTTCTGGTAGGACCTAACCCAATATGACTATTGTCCTTAGGAGAAGAGATGGTTAGGACACACACACACACACACACACACACACACACACACACGCACACAGACAGGGAAAAGACCATGTGAGGACACATGGAGAAGGTACCAAACCAAAGAGAGAGGCCTCCGAAGAAATCAAACTTGGTGCTACCTTGACTTTGGACTTCCAGTCTTCAGAAGTGTAAGAAAATAAATTTCTGTTTTTAAATCATTCCATTCTGTGGTACTTTTTTATGGCAACCCTAGCATACTAATACAGCCACCACTTAGCACCAAATCCTTTCAGTCTAGAGCCATATCCAAAGTAACTATATTTTAGATTTACAGTGAATCATTATTTTATTTCACTGTAAACTGATCAGTTAGCTTTTAGTAATCTGATAAATGGCTTGACAATAAATATTTTATTAAGTCTCTCACCAAACAACAACCAAAAATGTCAGTGCACTGGAATAATTCTCAACATGCATCCTTGTCTTAAAACACCATTTAATCCAAAACAAATTACTGGGATTCTATATTGACCTTTCATAAATGCTGGTGATTCATTCTTATATTGACATTATACCATGAGTTAAAGCAACAGTTGCTAGTATCCTTGTAATATCATTGTGAAAATACAGCAAAGATAATATTCAATGCAAATAGATGCTCTTTTTTTCTCCCTTTTGGTAACAAGTGTGTTACCAAAGACATGTGTTTCTTCTTCAAGGAAAGAAGTTACTGGGGGTAAAAATGTTTTGTCACTGTTTACAAGGCAGACAGATATGTAGGGATTATCAATGCCAGCAAATCTCACATTCATTAAAACTAAGTTGAAAAGTAGCAGTTGGGGGTTTACGATAGTCTAAATCATCCAATTTGCATCACTAATATATCTTCATGTCTTTTACATTGGAATTATTCTTGTTTAAGCATCTTATATAAGTGAAAGTGTTGAAAAACAACAATGAACACAATCTTATCATCAGCATCATCCCATACCATGACTAGTAATGATTTTTATAGAAACTTGTCAAAATAATTATGTGTTGGATTTTGATAACTCTTCAGTTTTAAGAGAGGTTTAATGTATGTATTTCTTACTTTGTTATCATTTTCCCCACCATAATTAGTTTGTGGACATTTGCTACCAAAGTGTGCTCCTTTAGACAGATTTGCTGAAGTTGCAACAACTCATTGTACAATCGAGCAAGAGGTGGCTCAACCTTTCATGTGAAATGATAATTAGAGGTTGTTATTACAAACAACTAAGCACACAAAAAGGTGTATCAGATTTCTAACTTTGAGTATGTACAAAACTCCACTTCTCCAGAGGAAGAATTATGGAGCTAATATGAAATGAATCATTATGTTTAATTTTGGCTTGTGCAGCAGGCTTTGCCCCATGCAATTTCTACTTAGTCTATCAGAGATAAATCCTTATTTACAACTTCCTAGCATTCTGAAAGTTTATTCTCTTATTTTCATCTTCTTACCGTGTTATAATAGTAGCCTAAAATTACACTCTTTCTACTTGCAGTAAAAAAAAAAAACGATGAGTGATAAGCTAAAATTATTTGAATTTTAAACTGTATATAAAGATGGACTAGTAGATTCATCTTTTGAGTATGATGCTCAGTCAAATTAAAGGTACCATAACAACTAGTCCAAACTGATCATCTCATTGCATAAAGCCACTTTTACTTTTAATGAAATACTTCAGGTATAATTGACCTTTGTATATCAAAACACTATTACCTTTCACAAAGTGCTATAAAAATAACTGCAGATACCATTATTTGTTCTAAATGTGGAAGATACACTATACCATACTACCTATTATATACTGATTTAAAGAGAGCTGCGTATCTTCCTGGAAAATAGTTTACATATTGACAAAAACAAACAGCAAATATCTATGTTCAAGGCAAGAAAATAATTGATGACTAGAACCTATGTGAATGAAGCTAAACTTATCTTCAAAATAAAAATAATTAATTCATTTAATTACCCTCAAAACACCAGGGATTAACATTCCCAAGGCCCAAAGAAGAATATATGCTTTGAATCACGCTCCTCTTTTGTTTATTTATCTAGGCTCCATCCTGCTTAAATATGAAGGATTTCAGAGGTTTTGTGACAGCTGTAATAAAAAGCAAAAGATCATCAAGATGACACCTTGGAAAAAACTAGGATAAAGTGCTCTCTGACCTTACTTGGTTATGTCTGGCACTTTATTGTCTTTTGTGTTCCAGAGGCTATATTAGCTGTCTATTTGTGTGTGTGTGTGTGTGTGTGTGTGTGTGTACATGCACATGAGCATACATTTCAACATTTATTATCATACACTAAAGAAAGAACAAGCAGAGGAAGATAACTTTATACCTGGCGTATATAGCATCCAAGCCTATGGGTCTGTAACATTACCATTATGTAAGTCCTTATAACTGAAATTTTCCAAATCTAAGTATGCTTTCACTGCATCAAATGGTACATCAGAGTAAGCTTGTAGGTTTGCATCTGATACAAGGAAAATACAAGTGTTGAATGTTGAATATCTGGCAAGAGTGAAGCAAACCATCCCCTTACTTTGTCTTCAAAGATATTCTTTAGTGCCTCCTTTTCTGGTTGAAGGTTTTTGCAACATTTTACAATTAGCAATTTGGCAGTGCTAGTTTGGGCGTACGGGGAGGATTTGTTAGCCAAGAGTTAAGCTGAAGCACAGACTTCAGAGACTTATAGATTTCAGGAAATAGATCCTTCACCTACGTTCTTTTCCTTTCCATTCTCCAACTTTTTCCTTTTGGATGGCTTTGATGGGCGCATGGAGCCAAAATCATACAAAGGGTAGATAAATGAAAGCATTCTGTACATAATCTGAGGAGTTCTCTGACCTGGAAAAGAATCTCAACTATTTCCAGAAGAAATTAGAGATGCAAGTCCAAGTTCTTCGGTTAAAAAAGATTTAGACCAAAAGACTATAAAAAGATTATTACCCTATACAGATAATCAAGTGTTGCTAATTCATCCCCTTGGCCATATTAGTTTTAGGGACAGATTGCTCATCAGCCAATGTGACAGAGATAGTCAGGACTGACAGTGGTGTTGGTAGGAATAAATGAGCGGGTAAGGTGATTATTTATTAGAGAGAGTGGGCTTAATGTTGTATAGCCCACAGCCTGCTGTGATTCAGTAAGGAGTTAGGAGTACAGGACACAGACCTCTTGCTTCCTGTGCACAATCTCTAACCAAGATAGCCTCTTTCTGCCCCTTTGGGATACTGTAGTATTTCTGGCCTCTCTATGTGTCTCTCTTGCAAAGGCTCAAGACACTGGGATCAGGGAGGTCTATAGGTTCTTTTACTACTTAGTCATGTGAGATGAAAAGCCAAAGGTACGTGTTACCCTAGTGAATACCGCTGTTCCTTCTGTAGTTCATGAGAAGACTCTCTCCCAAATGTGGTTGAGAGGATGAATGCACATGGATTCATTCAGAAATACAGTAAAAACAGTGAACAGTCCATAGTTTCGGGTACCATGAAAGCAAAAAAAAAAAAAAAAAAAAAGCTCTGGCTCTTACCCAAGAAATGTTTAAGTGCCAGCCCTAGGAAACTGGGCTGGCCAAAGTGTTATATGAGTGTTACCACTAACACACGGAGTGTCTGCTTATGACTTCCTTTCCCACTCTCATTCCCTTAGGCTTTCCACTATGCTGATGCCTGTGAGCCTGATTCCAATACAGGAATAAAAGTCTCCTCTATTTTTCTGGAATATGCACAGAGTCAGTATTCCTTAGATGAAAAACTGGAGGTGGAGAGTAGACACTGGCCCATTGCACTGTTCTCCCAGTAATGCAAAATGCCTCCTAGCTAATGGCTTAAATCATCCTAATAAAGCTTTTAATCAACGCTTTGTTTCTACCTTGTTCTGAAAAGATTGTTCACAAATGACTTATTTTAATGGCGGAGTTGGATCCCTATATCTTAGTATCCTTCATTTTCTCTTTCCACATAATTCATAGAAATAATAATGTAAGAAAACAGTAATAGCTAGTATTTATGCAGTATTTGTTATATTCCAGGCAGTGTGCTAAGTGTTTTATACATATAAATGCCTTTAAGTCATACAACAGTCACTATGGAGTAGATTCATATATTTCTATTTTATATAATGAAAGTTAGGTCTGGGGGACTGCCCCCACAGTGACAATTTTGGTATTTTTTGAAGAATATAAGTACCACTGGAGTTGCCTTCAGTTTAAGTAAACCTTATCTTCCTGACTACAGGCCCCTGACCTTCCTTTTCCTAAAAAAACTACAATGGTAAATTCTTTGTCTGTCCCCTTGAGATGTAAATCTTCCACCATCCTCTTGCCAGTTTTACAAGTCAAGAGTGTTCAAAGACCTGGGAGCTATTCTTCTGAAATGTTATCATCAACAGAGATAGGATCCCATCTCCAAGTTCTGTAAGAAGGTAGGGGCCCACCTTCATAAGCAACAATTAGCAAACACATATGGCCTCATCACATTGCGCAATCTCCCTCTTACATCATCCAGTACTTATTCTAGGAGTTCACCTAACCTTTAAAAACTTTCCACCTGTTTCAGCAGAGTTGAATCCAATCTTTCTCTCCTATTGCCACAGTCTTGACTCTTAATGTGGTAGTATTGAATAAAGTCTTCCTTGCCAATTTAGCTCTGTACAGTGCAATTTTTCTTTGACAGTTTCAAATTTATTTTCAGCTTCCCACAAACATTTTACACAATCTTTCTTCTCCTATTTGATTCTCATAACCAAGTATTTGCCTTACAATTATATCTTTTTGGAATTTGATATGTGTTTCTCACCATCTTTTTTTCTATCCATTCCAGGAGGTCAATCCGAATAGCCCTTCATTTATGCCTATGTCCCTAGCAGTCTTTTCTGCATTTTCTTTACAAAATCACTTCAACCAACTACACAGAGTGTAATTTTGCTCAATGTACTGTTCTCCAGTCTTTGTTTCTCCTCTTTTTTTTTCCTCCTAAAATTTTCCTCCCTCTGTGACCATTTAATCTTTCCTCACTCTTCGTAAATGTAGTTTCCATATTCTTAGCCAGGGAAATCTAATTTTTATTCTGAAATTATCAAAGTGAAATAGACAAAAGGAACAAAAACTGTTTCATAGCAGGAGTTTCCTAAAGCTTTAGACTGCATAAAAATCCAAGCTCTTGACTGCATTTACTTTTCCTATTTCAGAATAATTTTTGAGGGTGAAATCTCCAGAAATGTTTATGGAGAAAGCAGATAAAGAGAGTTAATATGTATTCAACAAGTGGGAGAGAGGGATAGGCAAAGGTTCATGCGGATGCCCTATTGCTGCGATGGCAGCAGCCTTTCCTACAACAACAGGGAGTAGACAAGCTGCTTACCCTTTTCTCCCACGATGGATGTATCCTGTAAACACCTTGTATTCCTAAGGGAATTCTTAGTATTCATGACATTGTTAATAATAATAATAGATTTAAGAAACCGATGAGTCCCCTGCTTCCTCCACATGAGAACAAAGCAGTCCTAATTATCTAGCACTAGGAAGTCGGTGCCAGGGTGGATTTATTTCCTTTCCAAACTAGCATATAGCATCACAACTGATTTTCTTTTTCCAATTCTAATTTTCCAAACCTATTAAAATGACTCTAAACCAAACTGCTTTGAAAGAAATAATATTGGCTTTCTCCCATTATTCCTTTCTTTTCTCCCTTGTCTCCTTTCTACTAAATCAAATTAATCTGCTTTAAAAATAGAAAAGATAAGTGATTATATAATCTTCTAAGGGAGGCAGGAAGCTGTGGGACATAAGGCACAAATGAAATGCTCACACATCGGGCATATTTAGAGAATACACATGTCAATCCAGGTCTTTTGTGGCCGGGTACTGTGGGGATGCAGCAAACAGAGGCTGTGAGACTCTCCCCATCTAAAGCCCTCAGTGATGTAAAGTGCCTTCTGAGGGAAAGGAAATGCTTCCACAAGCCCAGAGAAAATATTCAGATGCCACTCTGAGCTCATGTAGTTCAGAATTATAGCCTGGAGGCACTAGTAGCCCCTGTGACTTAATTCTGACACAGGAGAGAAAAAGGGACTTTTTATCAGCCTAGCTGGCACTGTCATTGTGACTTTAAAACCCTTATTGGAGTCTTGCTTTTAATTTATATGGGGAAAAAAATGTACACAACTCAAGGAGAAAGTAATCTCCATTTCAGGTAAACAGTGAAGCTTTACTGTAACTGAAGTAGGGGCCCCAAGGCCCCTAACTCCATTCCTGAAAACTCAAGCTTCAGTAGTGCCCTTCCTGAAAGGACCAAACTTTGTCCAGAGAAAAGTCACTTGAGGGGAAGGATGACATTTTGGGTAAACAGAGTTATTTTCAGAAGCTACAAGCATTTGCTTTTCTGAACTATTAGGAAATGGAAGGGAAATTTTTAAAATGCATATACATATATACATGTTTTAAAATCTAATTTGGGGTCACAGCTGTAATCGCGAAAGCTTCAGATTGTGTGTCATGCTGGAATAATGTCGTGTTAGTGAATGTAAAGCATTCAGCATTACTTTATGCCTCATTGCATCCTAAGTGCGATGCTATTTCAATACAACACCTACCACTTTTAGGTCTTTATGCTTAAGTATGTCTTGCTGGATGAAATCAAGCTACAAATTGGATGAAATTGGGTCCTCCCGGTGGATTCTACTGCTACAGGCTCCCAAACCCAATTGTTTTCTAAGTCCAATTCCATGAATTCAGATTTCAAATTATCATGATTTCTTGCACTGAAAAATAAATACAAAGGATCAACTTGCTGCAGAGATGAAAAGCAGTTTTTTTTGGCCACAAAAATAAAGTGAACTTTTGTTCACACAGGCTCGGAAACAGAGCAAGAAGTACTAGAGAAAACATAATTCACAGAAATTTGAGACATAATGTATCCATCGCTTAGGCAAAAAAAGTCCCTCGTTCAAATGATTCCATCCAAAATACTTCACAGAAAAACTGCTCTGTGTTCAGTTTCCTTTGATCCTTGTATGAAACCTCAAGTCATTCCACTGCCAGCCACATTTGTGATTGCAACAAATTTACCTGTTTTTAAAGACAATATTCAGATAACAGTGCCCTACCACTTGGCAGTTAAAGATGTATTTGAAAAGATGACCATGTCCTTTAAGCCTGACCATTCCACCTTTGGAGGATTTATGTTTCACTAAATCATGCAAAGCATGGTGAGATGGGGTACAGATTTTTAGTGTAGCAAAAAGAATTAAAATTGAACCTAACTGGAAGTGAATCTTGGTTTCAAACAGCAATTATTACTACTGATTTTGAAGATGCTTAAATTAATTCTCCTGAATACTTTTCACTATAGAAACAAAAGGGTCTTCAAAAGAGTAGTATATTTTGGCTAGAAATACTTTTGGAGGATAATTCCAATAAAAAAAATTGCTAAAAACAGTCACAAGTTTTTATTCTCCACACACATTGCAATTATGCTAGGGGATGGCTATATTTTTAAAAGAAAAAAATAGCTAACTGAAGAAAAATATTGTACTATCCAAGAGTGGGTATTTTAATAACTTATGCAAACTATGCTTGATTCTAGTTATCAAAAATAATTCAATTTGCCAATAGCTACCTTAAGGGAAAATATAGACTGAAATATGGCAGTATAACTGGATGCCTTTTTTTTTGTTTGTTTTCCATGGAAGACAAAGTATACTGATAATGTAGTGGGTAAAAGCATTCTGGTGAATGACAGGAGCATTATGTAGAGATTATCCTGTCTCAGGTCAGGCAATAGGATTCTCTGACATAGGCCTCAGCCCTTCTGGGAGAATATAATAATTCAGACTGTGTAATTTTGGGAAAACCAGACTGAATTAAACTATAGGAAGAAGCAGTATCATCACCACCAGATAAAGACAACTTATAAGTAAAAATACCACCTACTGTTTTGAAGCACTGAAGAAGTAAAATTGGAAGGAAAGCCACAGTTGTAAGCAGGCACTGACAAAACACATTCTCACCTATCCCCACCCCCAAAAGCATCCCAGTTGATGTTGGGGATCATGGGGATAGTTTATGATTCTTCCTTCTCTGCACTTCTGATTTCTGGTCACAGACTATGCCTAGCTGTCTAGCTTTTCTACTTGATGTTTTTGGGTCAGTAGTGCAGGGGCTAGTCCCATGCCTATCTTCCCTGTCTTATACTTACCTACCTCAGTCACTGTTGCCAAGCCCTTTGCCTAGTATCCTCTGCAACTAAATGAATAGGTCTTGATGACTGTACTTACTGATTTAATTTACTTGTCCAGATAACTAACATGGTCTGTTGACTCCTTATGCCCAACTCTCAAATCCCTAAAAAACAACTTGGGAAAATTATATATGTAAGAAGGAATCACAATTTGGGGAGAGGCAGGGGAGAGAGAAATGTATATATTTCTGTGGACAGTTTGGACACAGAGTCAACCCTCATTATTTGCTCGTGTATTCCATATTTGCAAATTTCCCCACCTGTTGAAATGTATTGGTAATCTCTCACATCAATACTGCAGCATGTACACAGTAATTTGTGCTCATGGATAAGGCAGTGAAATTTTTGAGTCTCATGATGGGCTGAGATGAATAAGGCCATGTTCTGCCTTCCTGTTTCAGCTCTCATATTGTAAACAAGTGTCCGTTTTGTAGTCTTTTTAGTGCCACTGTTTCTGTATTTTTGTGTTTTTGCTGGTGATATCACTGTTTTAATATGGCCACTGGGTATAGTGTTAAAGTGCTTGCTGTCTAGTGTTCCTATGTGCAGGCGGGCTGTGATGTGCTGTATAGAGATCAGATATATTCAGGCATAAGATACAGTGCTATCTATAATTAAATAATAAAAACAGTGCATGCCAAAATTTGTGAAATGCAACCGAAAGAAAAAAAAAAGAACACTGATTAAAAAGTAATAGCTAGAAATATGTACATATGGAAATCAGACTGAAACTCGTATTTCATAATTTGCAGGAAACTTTAAAACAGTGACACAGACATGCTCCGAATAAATGAAAAGAAATTGTCTTTTTTCAGTAGGATAACTTAATTTTATAAAAATATCAATTCTAATTAATATATAAATTCAGGGCAATCCCACTCATTTTTAGCTAGATGTTTTGATAAAGATACTTAAATTTACACAGAAAATAAATACAACAAATCTCTCTTAGATAAACATAAAAAAACGAAGAAGGGACATTTTTCTAACCAAATATGGCATTAGAGTAAGAATAGATAAATGTATTAGGAGAAAGTACTCAGAGTTAAATGTGTACCTGGGAACTTAACGTATGATTTAACCGAAAACAGAAAGGATGATTTGTTTTTACATGGTGTGGGGAATACTGGTTCGTTGTGTGGAGTACAGTAAAACTGGCTCACAACACTGCACACCAAGTTGACCTCTAAGTCAGTTAAAAACCTACCAACTTTAAGGGAAAAAATATAGAAAAATATCACTGGAAATGAGATGGATAAAGAGGTACATCTTAAATATTAAAATATAAATCATAAGCCAAATAATTATGAATGGACAAAAATAAAAGATATGATAGATTGAGGGAAGATATCTGCAATGTTTAAAAACATTAAATTTTTTAAAAGAATTCCCTTAAGCCAGGGGTACCTGCAAGGTTCAGTTGGTTGAGTATCTGAGTTCGGCTCAGGTCATAATCTCATGATTCAGGAGTTCAAGCCCTGCATTAGGCTTGCTGACGTTAAGTGCAGAGCCCACTTTGGATCCTCTGTCCCCCTCTCTCTCTGCCCCTCTCCTGTGTGCTCTCTCTCTCTCTCTGTCAAAAATAAATAAAATATTTAAAAAACAAAGACTCTTGGGGCGCCTGGGTGGCTCAGTCGCTTAAGCGTCCGACTTCGGCTCAGGTCATAATCTCGCGGTTCGTGGGTTCGAGCCCTGCGTCGGGCTCTGTGCTGACAGCTAGCTCAGAGTCTGAAGCCTGTCTTCGGATTCTGTAACTCCCTCTCTCTCTGACCCTCCACGGCTCACGTTGTCTCTCTCTCTCTCTCTCTCTCTCTCAAAAACTAAATAAAACATTAAACATTTTTTTTCAAAAAAAAAAAAAAAGACTCTTAAAAAATTTCCTTAAACTAACCAGAAAAAGATAGGAACTCCAGTGGAAAAATACAAAGGAAATCAATCAGCAATCTAAAGAGAGGAAATTCAAACCAAAAACACTAACATAGGAAAATGCTCAAATTCATTAGCAACTAGAAAATGAAAATTAAAACAAATATATCAACAAGCTATTTCTTTCAAACTTGTAAAAATTAGAAACCTAGAAAGCACCAAATATAAGTGAGAATGTGAAGGTAGACCACTATAGTCATTGTGAAGAGCGATATGACATTATTTAGTCAAATTCAGTATATTTACACACCTTGGTACAGAAATCTCCAAATTTGTATACAAGGTTGAAGAAGTTCATCACACTGTTATTTGCTATTTCAGGGCTTTGGCGACAGTCAGCATATCCATCACTGGAAGGGCAGACAGTTTAATGATGATGAATGTACACCCCAAAGTTCTTTGTACCTGTTAGGAGCAACAGACTAAATATCCACCTATCTACATAGATCTTTAAAAAAATAGTACTAAGAAAAACATACACAATGTCACACCCCTACATTAAAAATGCATGCAAGACAGAACAATACACACTTGAAAAGACGAATGGGGACAAAGTTCTATGACCTGGAGGATATAATTCATTTGATCCTCTGCAACTGATTTACACATAATTAAGTACTTTAAAAATTATATCAGAAACAATAATATTATGATAGACCTCTCTTCCCTGAAGATGTGGCATTTTAGCGAGCCAGAAAGTTCTTGATAAAAGAATGTGTGGTCAGAGAAAATCCCTCATTATGTTTCTCACAGATCAGACTCTAATGGAAGTATTTAGTTTTGAGGCTTTCACTATGCAGAACCTTGATGAATGTAAAGCACATCTTTTTTAAAGAGCTTGGTGGCTGAGAGGACTGCAAATTACCTAATAGGAAGGACAGGGAGGTGACGTAGAACCATTTCACCTCGAAGCACAGAGCATATATCTCTCTTCAATGAATTTATGAGCTCTCTTATAGAAGACAAGACTTTGCATATCGCTTAAGGTCAGGATGGTAAAAGCAACAGGTGTTCCCTACAATAAGTAGACTTAGGGTAAAAACAAAAAGAAAATTTCTACCAGTGAGAGAAGTTCAAAATGGGCATGATTACAGAATGAGTTCCTTGCCTGGCATTTTTCAAGCAAAAGGTAGACATCACTTGTCAGGAATGCAGAGAGATTCCCTTCTTTGAAGAGAATGCAAAGGAACCTGTAATGCCCTTTCTAGCTTTTGAAATTTTGTAAATCTGAAGAACTTAAAAGGCTCAGTGAAAAAAAGTAAATTTTAAACAGTTTGTTTTCTTTTGCTCAATTTTGGATCAAGCAATGACTCGTGGCTAAATAAGCTATTGAATTTTTTAAAAAATGAGAATAACTGGATGGTTCTCTTTCTCTCTGGATTATTTCTAATTATGGTGTGTCATCCTTTTTCAACAGTTCCAGTGAAGTTAGTAAGGAGAGACTACTCCAAGTATTTACTCATACAGCAATCTATCTTCATACCTATGATCAGAAGATCTCCACAGCCATGATCATGCACCACAGGCATCTGCTTTGGTCTACCGGGTTGGGAATAAGAACCCTAGGGTGTGAAATATTTACAGGTGGAAACTCCCAATATCATCCTTAATTCTGGTTTCCGTAAGATTAGCCCTGAACCTTATAGAATGAGTTCCCTCAGAAATGGTGTCCCAGCTTGCCTCACTGGCATTTGAACTATCCCAATGGTATTGGCACACTGTGCCTGAAAGACAGGTTTAGTTAATTTTTTCCCTTCTAAGTATTACTTCCATTTTGTCTTTCCTTCCCTCAACCAAATTCACACTGTACCTTACCGTAGGTAAAGCACTGTTGAAAATAATCATAATAGGACTGAAAAGGCAAAAGTATAAAACTTGATTTTCAAAAGAAAAACAACAGTGGGCTTTATGTCTCAATCCTATATACTCCCTAGAAAATATGCTAAACAATTTTTAGTTAATATTAATGTGAATCTCTAGTGAAAATACAACCCAAGACTGGAGACATTCTTCATTTACTGGTCATTCAAAAACAATGGATTACACTTAGCTCTTTTTCACTGCAGGTATAACATTCTTCATCAGATAATGGCACTTTCCGTTTTCCAACCTTAATGAAAGGATCAGAAACCTATCTGCTAAGGATTATGAGAAGAAAAAAAATGATATCACTAAAATCAGATTCATAATATTATATGCCTAAGTTATGTGTGTATTGGTGAACTCAGAGGTGCTCTAGCAGGTAACCCGCAGAAAACTTTGATGTTTGGGTCAGCAAACAATAGATCTCAGTAATAGATCTTAGTAAGTATTATTGGAACATAACCATGCCCATTTGTTTATATACTGTCATATTTTTGAACTATGAAGTTATTGAGTAGTTATACCTGTGACTATATGGTCTGTAAAGCCTAATATATTTAATATCTCACCCTTGCAGAAAAACACTGTTGACCTGTGTGCTGTAGATTCTCTGGGGTTCTGTGAAGCAGACTTTGGGATTCTGAGTGAATCCACAGATATAAACCTGAGTAAATACAGGTGCCACAAATAAAAGGTTCCACAAAGCTTGCTGGAGAAGAAAGTCAACACAGCAGGACAGGGAACTCATCTAAAGGAAAAGTATTAATTAGGATTTTATTAACTGATTCATTCAACATACATGTTTCAAGGGCCTTCTATGTGTTAGTCACCTTGCCAGGCCCTGGGGACACAAATGAGAAATAAAGAAGATGTAATTCCTATCCTCCTAGAACCTAGTAAAGAATTTCCATATTAAATCAATTTTGAAATACATATGAAACTGCTAACTGTAATGCGTGCTATTACTTACCACAGGGTGTTGTGAGAAGTAAAAGCTAACAAGTTTAAGGTGGACATCTCCTTTATTTTTCCTGAATTCATTTCTCCCTCCTGGTCATGGTGATCCTCTTTCTTTAGGGCACTATGTCTCCCCAATCTAAAGTGGAATTTGTGGAGAGGCTTGCAAGACTACCCTTCTCCTCTCCACAGAGTTGGAAACGTACTATCAATCTGGTTAAATGGACTGGTTCCCATGTTCACAGAGACAGTGATTGGTACAGGAATATTTGTATGACTCAAGCCTAACCAATCACAACCCTTCCTCAGTATTTATTTATAGCAAAGGAGGGAAGTTATCTTTCTTCTTTCCTCTTTAGTCATAATGCAGTAAAGATGTCAGCCCAAAGCTGCCACAGGTCTTATTCTTTCATGTGAACTTGTAGAGATACATGGACAGAGAGAATATATATACATATATTAGAGAGATACAGAAAGAGACAGAGACAGAGGATAAACTTATTGCTTTTGAGATCCTGGATTTAATTGTCCTTCGAGGCAAAGGTAACCCACAAATAATCAGAAAAACTGGTTTCACATGCAAAAACCCAGGATAAGCTTGCCCAGATGCTCATAATAATGGGAGCAGTTGGTCTAAGATTGATGATAATTTGAAAGCAGAAAAAGGACAAAGAGCTGATGAGGGTATATGCCAAGAGTAACTGAAAACAAGGAGAATGTATGTGTGTTTGTATGTCGGGGGATAGGTATCAAGGCATAGGTATGTAAGAAAAGGAGAAGGGAAGTGAAATGTAATAAAAATTCATGTAGTAGTTAAGTGGAACTGCCTTTTGACAGGACAACGTCAGGTATCACTTAGAAATTAAAAATTATATGTGTACAAGTGGGTATTTTATTGCTGTGCACTGTTAGATCCTGGGACCCCTCACTGTTTTATTTTCCTTACACTTTTTCAACAGTTTTCCAGTCTTTGCAAACTAAGTCTCCTGTATGCAGCCACTCACTGTTGGAATTCCTCAGACTGGGCCCCAATTCCCCTTGCTCCCATTCAGTAAATTGCCCCTATCTACAATGTTCATTACTATCAGTATACCAAGAACTCCAAAACTCATACCTTTATTTCAGAGTACTCTCCCAAATTCCAGGCACATATATCCATCACCCTATCAACATTTTCTCTTGCACCCTATCAACATTTTCTCTTGCAGGTCATGAATGAACTTCAAACTTAGCAGATAAATCAAGGACTTACTCAATAAATGAATGCCTCCCCTAAAATTTTAGTTCTTTGTAATCTAGTAAATGGCACCACTATGGTTTATGCCACAAATCTAGAAATCATTCTTTTTTCATACTTTCTCCTTCATTCCCAACATTTGATCTGTTACGAATCTTGTGAACATAAAATAGTGGTTCTTTAAGTGTAAATTCAGTAGCATAAACATCACCTGGAAACTTGTTAGAAATGTAAACTGTCAGAGTTCACTCTAGATCTTATACATCCGAAACTGGTTTTAAGGTCCAGCCATAAGTAAGTCATGCTGAGGTTTGAGAATTCCTGATTTACCCTTTTAAACCATTCTGGAATTGTTGAACTTTTCTCAATCTCATTGCCCTCTACCTAGTGAAAATATCACTAACCCTAGTCAGGATTTCACGATAGGCTCCTAACTGATGTCCATAAATATATACACTAGCTCCACTGCTTTGCATTTTTTCACAGAGGAAATGGTCCTTCTTCCTCCATTTTAATTACCTGATTCATCCTCTGTCATCTGTCATATATGAAATATGAAGACCCATTCACAAATGCTGTCCCCTACTCTTGAAGATAGCCTAAAGCTCTCCAGTGTTTGGAATCCTCTCCAAACACTGGCACATATTTCTCAGGAAGATTCCCTGACTTGTGACCAGAGGAATTTAGACTCCTACTTCAGGTGCTCCTGGTTTGGTTAGCAGGAGGCACAAATTCACTCATTCATTCAATTCATTCATTCATGAAGCATCTATTTAGCACCTACTGCATGGCACACATGATATTCATTTATTGAAGTCCAGATACAATACAGGGATGAGACTTGCCTACACTAAGTGGCTAGTCTGCTTAAAGGACAGAGTAAACTGATGCTAAGAGGTAAGCGGATAAGTGTTCTGAGGGGAAACAAACCATCTACAGTAAAAGTGCATCTTAGAACAATGAGGAAAGGTCTCAGAATGGACTAGCTCTGTGAACAGCAAGGAAAGAAAGACAGGAAAACAGGTGCAAATGTCCTGAGGCAGGTTAAAACCTGACAGTACTGAACTATTAAAAGGCCAATGAAGCTGGTAAAAAGGAAAGCCAGTGGGGGTGCAGGAAGGAGAGATGAGATGACACTAGAATGCATAGTAGGGCCAGATCATGAGGGCCTCCTTAAAGGCAACAGCTCAATCACACTAGCTGTTCTTCAGGAGAACAGGCATGAAAACACAGTTTTGTTTTATTGGGTCAGTATATCAATTCAGGCCTATTAAGAATCTAAGAGGTTTCTGTGGGCTAACCTGCTGAAGTTCTAATATCTAATTTGTTCCTATAGTAAAACACACCCTAAAATTGAAAAAAAAAAATAAAACCTTTTTAGAATCACAATGCATTAGGTGGGGTCCATCCCAGCAATTCTGGACATATTTATAATTACAGTACATTGTGTCAATACTGTTACCTCACATGTTAAAAGTTAAACGTCTCTTCAAGTGTTTTTTAAACCTGTGATCTTGTATCATTCAAAGAATCAATTACTGATGGTTTTCAATTTCACTGTTGGCTCGGACATGTCAACCACATATGGTTTGTATTTATATTTTATTCTAAGCTTTATTTAGCTCTTCCCTTGTTCTCTTTATTTAAATGTGAATATGCTCAGCAGACAGGTGGTTATATTTGTCAAGCCTCCCCCTTGTTTTCTAGAAATAAATAGCTCTTATATGATTAAAAAATAAATTGTATAAAATAATTAATCCAATATTTTCCTCCTACAAAATGTCCTTTCCCAGATTTTCTGCCTACTTGTTGAGTACATTTTTTGCTGCCTGGTAGGGGAACCGAGAGGCATAAAGGATACCTGCCCCTGGTGACTGGTGTCATTTACAGATCTCTAGGTCAATCTGTAGCACACAGTCCCACTTTACTGTACAGGCTGAAGGAACCAGATTAGAGACTAAATCCACACATGGGCAAATCTCCGGCTTCAACTCACTACAAGTCACTGGCAAAGCCATCAGAGAGTGCCACATTCCACAGAGAAGCATGCTCAATAACCTTTGTCTAACTTGCTTGCAGCTATTTCAGCTGCGGCATTGTTTCCAATTCAGGAAATGTTTTTCAAAGCAAGAGAAGAAAAAAAAGATATTTTTAACAACTCTGTAGAGAGAAACCTTGCTTTTAAACTTTGTTCTGCTCCTGATGTCAAAGCAGATTGCCCAACTAATTAGGGCCCTAAGTTCTCAGTTCAGAACCGTAAGTTTCCCTGAAGACCCTGTCTTGACCTTGTTTACAATCAGCTCAATCTATGAAGATATTCTAATTACCAACGTAATTCTCTGCTAAATTTCTTCACTCAGACCGGAATGGTCTCTCTTTAAAATCATATGTAATCAGTATACCACAGAGGTTAAGATTTGGGTTGCTGTGGGTCATGCACTAGGGTTTGAAGCCTGGCTTCAGTGTAACTTTAAGCAAGTTACCTGGCCTCTCTGGGCTGCATTGCCACATAAAATACAGCATGTCCAGTTAAGTGAATTTCAAATAAACAGTAAATATTTTTAGAATAAGTATATCCTATGCCACATTTGGCAAACCACTATGTGGCAACCCTACTTTGGGCCTCAGTTTATACAATAATGGAGGAATTGTGAAGCTTACATAAATCAATGCAGTTAAAGCATTTATGACGGTGCCTGGCACATAGGAAGTACTCACTAATTGTTGGCTGCTGTGTTGCTGTTGTTATCTTGTTCTCTAAAAAGTAAAGGAAAGCAACACATTAATGTCTACATAGCATTTCCTGCATTCTGGGTAAAAGAGACCTAAATACTAGGAGGAGACAAACTCACTTAATGGACTTTATTAGATGCAAACACGAGCCAGGGGCTACATGTTCACATTTAGTGATACATCCCATGTGTTCTAGCGGTTTCCAGACCCATTTTCAGAGAAAGAAACTGGGACTCTGAGAAGTTACATAACCTTCCCTAAGAAACATGGGTAGTAGCTGGTAAAGCTAGACTCTGTTTTGTGAGACTCCCAACACACAGGCTCTTTACTGTGATCATGGCCCAAAATAAAATAAACGTATATTATTATTCAAAAAAGACTGAAAAACGCCTTTGAATTTAAATTTAAAAAATCAGACAAATTCCTATTTAGTCAATATCAATATGAGAAAGATAATGAGAATTAAGTATGTAACTCTTTAGTACAACACACTATCACATGATTTGTGACTTATCTCACAATGACCCCATCCAAGTGGCAGTTTTTTTTTTAATGTTTTATTTTTGAGAGAGAGAGAGAGAGAGAGAGAGAGAGAGAGAGAGAGAGAGAAACAGAGTGAGCAGAGGAGGGTCAGAGAGAGAGGGAGACACAGAATTCGAAGACAGTCCCCAGGCTCTGAGCTAGCTGTCAGCACAGAGCCCGACGCGGGGCTCGAACCCACGAACCGCGAGATCATGACCTGAGCCGAAGTCAGTCGCTTAACCGACTGAGCCACCCAAGTGCCCCTCCAAGTGGCAGTTTTAGTTACCCTCTTTTCACAAATGAGGCAGTGAAATTCAGGAACCAGATGTCTCCCCCATCAACATGAAGCTGTAAGTATTAAAGTCAGGGCTAAAACCTGATCTACTAGAGTGGCCATGACAAAATACTACAGACTGGAGGCTTAGACAACAGAAACTTATTTTCTCACAGTTCTGGAGACTGAAAGTCCAAGATCAAGATGACAGCTGGTTAGGTTTCTTCTGAGGCCTCTACTTGGGGTACAGGTGGCTGCCATTTAGTTGTGTCCTCATAGTGTTTTCTCTGTGTGCTTACTGCCCTAGTGTCCTCTTCCTCTTCATCAGTCATATTCAATTAAGGCCCCACCCTTGTGACCTAATTTAACATATATCACTTCTTTAAAGACCCCACTTCCAAATATAGTCACAGTGTGGGTATGAATTCAACATATGAATTCAGTTCACTGATACTAGGCTTTCTCATTTTGGCACTATCTGTATTGTTAGTCATGTTGATTTTCTGGGAGTACTTTAACAATTCTGCTATGTTTTTAATGTATTTATTTTGAGAGACAGACCATTCTATTATTTTTGATGGTGAAAGAAATATACAAAGTGTGATAACAGATATCTTGATAAAGATCAATAACAAATATTTGAATAAGTTTAAGAATTTTCCAAATACAGTAGCTTACAGACAGACACTTGGGATTTGCTCCACTATAATATTGTAACAGGATTGTGGACTAACAGAAAAACAATCTGAGAGGAAAGCCTAATCATGGCTGATATAATAACCTCAAATGTCAAGAAGTATCAGGAATTGAAAATCTTTTTACACGTGTACAATGAAGAGACAATGATGGGGCACTCTGTTATTATCATACCTCCAAATGTGAAACTTTCTTTTCTTTTTTTAATTTTTTAATGGTTGTTTATTTTTGAACTAGAGAGACAGACAGCATGAGAAGGGAAGGGGCAGAGAGAGAGGGACACACAGAATCCAAAGCAGGCTCCAGGCTCTGAGCTGACAAAACAGAGCTCGACTTGGAATTCAAACCCACCAAACATGAGATCATGACCCGAGCCAAAGTCAGAATCTTAACAATTGAGCCACCAGGAGCCCCGAAACTTTCTATAGTGTAGGCAGAACTCTATGGGTCAAATCAATCTTCACACATACCTACAAATACCAGGTTAGATTAATAGCTGCCTACGCTGAATGAGTCAATGGATGATTCACTGGACTACTGCTTACTCTTGGAATCAGGTGGATTCTGTGAAAGTCTGATTTGTTTGCATTTAGCAATAGTGTGAACCAAGGAAAGGAAGCTTTTATGGTAGCAGCTGGAGAAAAAGTCTGTAGAAAAGACGCAAGAAAATCTTTCAACACTTAGTGAACGTAGGTAGAGAGCATTTAATATGGACATCACTATAAATGATTTGAGCTTCAATATTGGTTTTTAAAAACACAGTCTGCACTGTGGTATTTTTATAGTCAGTGTCAAGCACAGTCGTTTTTAGTTACAGCTTGCATAACAGTTCAAGATAAATCAAAGTGAACTGTTCTGAAGAAAAAAAAATAGCACAGATTTGCTAGTACTGTAATCATTGCTCTGGCCAAAGGCTACTTTGCACTGCGTCTATATAACACTCATTCAACAAATATTTATTAAGTGTTGATTATTTTCCAAATACTGTCCTAGGTGCTGGGAATGTATCAATGAAAAAGCACAGTTCCGACATGAAATATGTCTATAGCATCTTCTAGGGAGAAAAGCAATGGCAATAGAGGGTGTTAAGTGCTACGTGACATCAGAATTGCATGCTCTGTGTTCTGGAGAAGAGGGCAGCATCTACTCTCATCTTGGCTATGGGACTGAGGGTAAGTTTTCCTGAGGCGGTGATGTCTAAAGTTCAGATCAAGGGCCAAGAAAGAGGTTTGCCAGAGGGAGCCTTCTGAGACAAGGGCTAAGTATCTTCAGTGCAATGAAGGTCAAAGTAAGCACAGCAAAGGGAAACCATTTACCATGACTGGAAAAAAAAAAAGAGTGGAAATCAGTGAGAGTTGATAGACAAAGCTGAAAAAATTCTCAAGAGGATGTGCACACAGTGTAGAGGAGTTTGGATTTCACTTCAATTCGCTCTGGGTGTACTATGCAAAAATGGATGTAGTGGGAAGACCAGATGGGGCTGATGCAATAATGGAAACATAAGGTTATGGTAGCCTGAACAAAAATATCAAGTGGACCAATCTGATATGTTTTGAAGAGGTAATACTGACAAAATTGGTGACTGGATGTGGAAAGTGAGGAAGATAAAGAATTACATATGTTGCCAGGTTTCTAGATTTGGCAATTTATGAATCATAGTGTCATTAACTAAGAGCAAGGGAAGAAAAATGGTCAGTGGTACGTGTGAAATACTCTTGTGCTTTGTTTATTCAAACAATCTTTACTGGACGCCTACTCTCTGCTTGGAATTGTGGTAAACACTGGATGTAGTGGTAAACAGTATAAATGAATCCCTGTATCTCACATTCTAGTAACTCTCAGCACTGGGTGGCAAGATCTAGGAGGCGAGTGGCTCACTATAGAGGTTTAGTGGTTTTTAGTACATGAGTGATATTTGACACCATCAAAGAGGATGGATCATCCTCTGAAGAAAAAGAAAAGAGATTTAAAATTTTAGAGGCCACTACACATGATGGAAAAATAGATGATATGAAGCCTTCAGTAAAAAGTGGTAAGTGGTTAAGGACGTATGAGGAAGACCAGAAGAGAATACTGGCTACATGGTAGACTAGTATAGAGAGTTAATCCAGGTTACTATGGTACAAAAGCATATTTTTTTCTCTGAATTTTTTGAGGCGTATCCCCTTCCAATTGAACTTCATAAATAAGGCCATATTTAACACTAGGTGGCAGGAACAGAGATATGGACAAATGATGCAACCGAGATCTAGAGAAACATGAGAGGAAGAATTCTTTCCTCTCATGGGAGAACAAAGAGAATGCTTTTTCCCCCCAGAAGGAAACTGAATTCCAGACCTAAATACCATTATATAACCAAATAATGGCACAATAAATCCATCAAACTAATTCCTCTAAAATTGTGCATTTTAGGGTTTTTTGCTTCTGCCTCAAACGTTTCTAAATAGAAATTCTCTTAGTGTATTTATAATTTGATGAGACAAATTTTTATTAGTGCTATGTGTCAGACAATAAGTGCCTCACATGCATTTATTTAATTCAATCACTGCAACAATCTTTTGAGATTATAGTTTAAGAAACTAGGGTTTGGAAAAGTGGAGTAACTTGCCTAAGGTCCCATGACAAATTAGTGGAAGCTGGGCTTGAACCAAGATATGCCTGACTCCAAATGTGTTTACAAGTGGATTTGTTCTGTGCCAATACCTCTACGGAGATAAAAAAAAAAAAAATAGTAAAAGCTTTGGGGTTTGCCTTTCAATAGGGAAGATCTGTATTATGTTCAGAATCAATTTTAATCTTGTTATAAAACCAAATAATATATTATTACATTTCATTCATTAAAATTACATAATGCCCTCATCCTGATAAACAGATAACCTCCATAAATATGAAAAAAACTTCATACAGTATTTTTCTCCTATGAATTTTTTAGAGAGCTAATTTATTCATGAGCAAAAAATGAATAAAAGCACCTCCTCACTAGTAAGGTCATGTTGTTAACACGAATCATTGTTTGCCTGATGGAGCTAGATAGTGTCCATTGGGATTATAATTTTATAGGCAACTGCCAATCATGGAGGAAAAGTTACATGTTAAAAAAGTGGTCACTGATCACTGGGTGTCAATTCTATTTATGAGCAATACCAGTACTTTGTTTTCCTTAAATCACTTAGATTTACCCCTCAGTGTCTTTATTATCCTATTCTCCTCTATATAGCATGGAGTCCTAACAAAGCTTCCTCCTAGAGGTATTTGTGTCCCCCTCCCAATAGAATATGAAAGTCCTGACCCTACTACCTCAAAATGCAACCATACTTGGAAATAAAGGAGTTGCAGATGTAAATAGCTAAGTTAAAATGAGAGCATTAGGGTGGGATCCTAATCCAACAAGACTGGTGTCCTTATAAGAAGACAGCCATGGAAGAAGGCATGAGAATTGTGCAGATCTAAGGCAAGGAACTACAAAGACTGCCAGCCAATCACAGAAGCTAAGAGAAAGGCATGGAGCAGATTCCTCCCTAGAGCCTTCAGAGGTAGCATGGTCCTGGTGGCACCTTGATTTCAAAATTTTAGCCTCCATAACTGTGAGATAATATGTTGTTTTTTAATTTTTAATATTTATTATTGAGACAAAAACAGAACATGACTGGGGGAGGGGCAGAGAGCGAGGGAGACACAGAATCTCAAGCAGGCTCCAGGCTCTGAGTTGTCAGCACAAAGCCCAACGTGGGGCTTGAACCCATAAACCGTGAGATCACGACCTGAGCCAAAGTCAGACACTTACCTGACTGAGCCTCCCAGGCACCCCGCTGTTGTTTTAACCCACACAATTTGTGGTACTTTGTTACCATTTTTTCAGGAAACTAAACCATTTTTTTCCACTGTGTTTGCCATGAGTATACAGCCTCTGCTTAAATTACTGATAACTCAACACATAAGAATAGGCACAGTAAGAGACAGGAGATAGAAACCATTCCCTGTACACAAAGAATTTATAATTTATACTGGAAAAATATTTCTAAGCAAATACTCATTAGAATATCCAAAGAGATAGAAATAGGATTTGGAGGTATGCGTGTATTAGAAAACTCAACTGACTGGTTTAAGCAAACTGTAATGAATTCACATAACACAACAGTCCATGAATGGGGTCAATTTTGGAAGTAGCTGGATAAAAAAATCAAAATGTATCACTAAAATGAATCTCTCACTTTTCCTTCCTCTAGGTAGGCTCTAATTACCCTGGGCTTCATCCTCTCTGGTAGAACACACAGAGGAAGCAATGTCAGGCATTATAGCACCAACCACATAGGAAGAAAACCATCAGTGTCTTGGCAAAATACATGAATTTAATAAATAGTCCCTTTTTAAATAAACACAGCAATTTCAAGGAACAGAAAATCTACACCTAAAGCACATAGAAGTGTTAATACCCCTAAACTGAGAAAAGAGGTGGAACTTGACAGAAAAATCTGCGTGCTCTTGACATTGTAAGAGTGACATTGTTGGGAAGGGAGCCAACTGATATCCACTAGATAAAAACAAATTCAATTAAAGTAGGCAGCTACATATATGTAGGAAAATAATTATTTCTCCTGGGCTACTTGATAAAGTTTCCTAAGAACATTTTTTTCCCTAGGTCTGAAATAAAGGAGAAGGTACAAAGAATCTATACAGCTATACAAAATGACTGGAGTGTTATAAATAAGTGCAAAGCTTGAAGAAGGTGACAGTTTTAAGGCATGAGAAGTGGGAATTAGTAGGAAGTGAAGATGGAAAGAGTGGTATGCAGCAGGCTGGCAATGGCCAGGAATGCCACTGGGAGCAGTGCTGTCTTTATAGTCAGAGCTACCAAGGTTCAGATCAAGACTGGCTAAGATTGGTTCTCAAAGAGTGACTTGAGGTATATATTGAAGAAGAAACTGACTGGGGATCACAATGACCATTTAAAGTAAAAACAAAGACCTGGATCAGAACCAAGGAGGTGCCAATGGAGCATCAACTTGGCACTCTGCAGGGTTTGATGGCAGATGAGGGAAAAGAATAGTGACAAGTACCTCTGAAATCTCTTGAGTAATCAGTGGGAGAAGACACCTCCCTTAACCAAAGCAGGAGCTGATTTAAGAAATAAGAAAACAGTGAAAAAGATAATGAGTTCAGTTTTGGACACAGTGACTTTATGGTATTTAAATATACTTATGTTAAGATATAAAAAAAATGCAGTTAGAAATATATGTCTGAAATTCCTGAGAAATCCAGAGATTCAAATGTTAGAGTTCTTTTGCAGGCCAGCATGTAACTTGTAGTGAGAAAAGTCCAAAAGGCGAACTATACGATCTTTAATTCCTCCTTTGCCTCAAACCATAAAAATCTTTCATTGAATTTATTTCATTGAATTTATTTCACTGAAAATGTCCCCCAACTCAGGGTGTTCTACATTTTTGTCTTTTGTGTCATTCTTTGTTTTTAGACCCCCAAGCTCCTTGGGGTAAGGACTTTGTCATTAATTTAGCACAGCTGAATATATTACATGGTGCCATGTGTATTTATAGAAGTTTGCTAAGTAATGATGATTCAGATTTGGTAATCAGCACTTGAGATGATCATATGGTTATGCAGATCAACACTTACTATGCAAAAATCATTTCCTATAGGGGCAGATGTGCTGGTCTCCCTCTGGTAAATTTTTAGATCAGTAAATTTCTTGCACTCTGAAAGTCAATTTAGGATTATGCCTTTGATTGTCATCTTGTTGGCTAAGGGAACCAAGAATGCAGTATCTTTCTATGGTGCTAGGCTGCTGAAGGTAAATAATACTGACGGATTTAGCAGCAATTAATTCTAATAATTTAAATGCTATAAAATCATTTATTGATCTAATAGCATAGTGATTTCACTTCTCCAAGTTAAAAAAAAAAAAAAGTGGTTGAAACACTTTAAAATATTTAGTACCTAGCTGCACAAATGCAGTTCCTATGTTAAGGCATATTGAGATTCCATTTGAAATTGGAAAAAAAGAATTTTTGTTACATTTTTTGGAATACGACAAATGTTTCCAGATTTCAGATTTTAAGTTCTCTCTAAAAATAAGAGGGGGAGTGTTTCATAATCTCTATGATTTCTTTTAAAATTCCAGAAACATCTGAACTGTTATTTAAAAAATATTGGTAAAGACTCTGAATTAATTTACTCAGACTCTATTAAGTTTTTCTAAAAACTTAAGATAGGTGGATACTGATCCAAATTAGTAAGAAAGTAAGAGTGGTATATGGTAGCAAAGGGGGGAAAAAGGAAAGATGGGAGAGAGAAAAGTTTGAAGAAACGGAATTTTTATTCTAGGATATTGGGATGTAACTGTGACAAAGTAAACTACATTAGAAGGAAG
Organism: Cryptoprocta ferox; assembly: GCA_028646485.1. Classification (NCBI taxonomy): domain Eukaryota; kingdom Metazoa; phylum Chordata; class Mammalia; order Carnivora; family Eupleridae; genus Cryptoprocta; species Cryptoprocta ferox. Next base: position 62,250,475 of record CM053572.1, read on the forward strand.
TCTCATGTTGTAAGACAATTTTCTTTTTTTGATTTTTAGAGAAAGAGAGAAAACATGTGAACGGGAGAAAGGGGCAGTGGGAGAGAGACAGAGTGGGAGAGAGACAGAGTGAGAGAGAGACAGAGTGAGAGAGAGAATCTTAAGCAGGCTCCATGTTCAGCATTAACCCTGATGTAGGGCTCGATACCATGGCATCATGACCTGTGCAGAAATCAAGACTCTGACATACAACCCACTAAACCACCGAGGCACCCCGTAAGGGAATATTCATAATTAAATTTTGCAACATGCTTTGAAGGGAGATTTTGCCATAATTTCATACCTGACCTCTCAGAAGTTAACCATTCCTCTTTATCATAATGATCAGCACCAGCTGACTGAAATCTTAGTGATAGCTACTGATTTAAAGTTGATAGACAACTGGAGCCTGATTTTTTAAATCTAGTAATTAAGTGACACTGTATCACTCATCCCCCAAAACAACCTCAATAATAACACAAATATGTTCAAGTATCCAATTATATTCTGGGGTGAACGTAAAAATAACACTATAACAGAAAGTATTAACAGAGATGATGACAGTTCCACAGTAATAGCTGCTTCAAGCACCAAACATGATTAAATCTGTGGTTTAATGGTCTTCCTTTCCTGCTCCATCACGGGAAATAGTTGGTGGGGAGGAAGTCAGGCAACAAACATTTTGCTTGTATATTTGTTGTATTTAAATTTATTTTTAATGTTTATCTTTGAAATCAACTAGAGTAAAAACTGTAAAAAAAATCCTTTAATACTAGAGTAGCTTTCTTCTTTCCTTTGTTGTTACCGATACTGTTTTATACAGAATCATGTGAAGGAACAGCTTGCTATTTATGTGTTTTTGGAGAGCATAGCTGAAAAATGTGGGTCTACCCATTCTTGATGGGGATAAGTGACTAAAAAGCAATGTGAAAATTCAAACTATCTGCTCCCATGTGCCAACGCTATATTGATTATAACTTAGAAATACTCAGAAAATGAGGTTTTCTGGCATCCAATGCCTTTATTCTCAACTTCCCCCAAATTGATCAGATGGGAGATTATAAAAAAGGGGCACATTCAAGATCAAAAGACAATACCAGACAACTTGTGGGTGGTCTCACAGAGGGGAGTGAACTAGTAGAGCTAGGCCACAAGACACCAGAAGGGCTAGAATATGATGTCGAGGCAAAGAGAAAGAAATCTGGCAAGTTTCTGATCCCCCTCCTAAGTATTCCATTCTGTCGATGAGACTATTTCTACAGTATGGGGGAAAGGGGAGTAGGACACATTTCTCATGTGTGCACTTTTCTAGAGACAACTATGTAGGGCAGCATCCACAGTGAGCACATTTAAACTTGTAAATGCATGGAAGTTTTTTTTATTTTTTTATTTCATAAGCATTAAGTAAGTAAAAGCAGGAAAGCCCCAATCTATTCCTTCTAGTGGAGAATGCTGGCCTGTGATTAGATGGAAAAAAAAAGACCTTACAGTACTTCAGAAATAAAATTTTTGAGAGACAGTGAGAAAACATTAATGACTTCTTTAAGCTTTTCGATAAGTGGCTTTAAGGAATGGTTCAAAAGTCTTATAATGATAGTTGTAAACTTATACACGTCAGAGTCATTCATTACCTGCCTTGTTTAAAAAGATAGGAACCAAAACCTTCTAACAGGGTTACACTGAAACACTCAGAAGAATATTATATGAAAATGTACTTATTTTGTCAAATTCTCAGCAACGTGAAGTTGCAATAGACATTTGTACCAGTTAGCCTGCTGGGAATTAGACGATGTTGGATTTTATACATCATATTCTTTGCTTGTTATCAGAGAGAAGAGGGGAGAAGAGGGGAGAAGAGGGGAAAGTATTCTAATTTAAAAATATCTTTGCATTTATCTTGGTTCCCCCTCAAGTCCCATTCATGGGTTACAATGTTGGGTAAAATGTCCTTGAATTCCTAAGTACAATAAAACCAGATCTGGCTATTATATTAACAACTTGCCTTCTATGTTATAGGTTTCATTAAATAAACATGTGTCACTCCTTTTCCACTGGGAAGCTAAATATTAATAAATGAATAAGCAGAGAATCACGTGGGCTCACATAATCTCTGCTTATAATTATCTGCTTTCTCATTTATTATTGATTTTATCCCACATCTATATGGGAGTGGCAAGAACAGAGGCAAACTGTGAAGCAGATTTTCTCTCTAAAGGACCCAACTCAACTGCACCCTTCAGTGACTGTTGCTATTCCTCAATACAGGCTCAGGATTGCTAGATGTCTTGATTTTCAGAGGAGTCATTTTTTGTTTGTTTTCATTAACTCTCAGTATATAAGCAAAATACATATCTAGGATGAACTTCTACTTGTTACTTCTTGCACACGGGTGAATCAGCCAACAATAGCTTATCAAGCTTACAAACCTGAACTTAATGATCCGACCAGAATTCCATGTCAGGGATAGAGGATTTTCTTTATCTATTAAAGAACTTGTCCTCTTTGGCTCTTGATCCATCTATTCTCACTGCATACCTTCTCCCCGCCCCCCCCCTTTACTCCTCTCGTACCTTCCCATCTGCCTTTTTCAGTTTCTCTACTGATCAATCTTTCTTCTTTTGTCTTCTTACACTGCTTTCTTTCCTACAAATACAGACTATACCTCTACTCCAATCTACTCCTAATACACACCCTTTCTCTCACATCTATTTTCATCAATTATTCCCTCCTTATCCTGCATTCTCACTGTTTTCCTAACGACTCCTGTTTTTCCAAAACACATGTTCCTCTACAATGTAAGAATCTTCCTTCTACCTCTATCTTCCCGTTGAACTCTGATTCTCTCTCAACACCAGAGTTCTTGAAAAAACAGTCATGTTCACTGCTTTTATCTTCACGTCATTCATATACTTATCCTTAAATGAAACAAAGGCAGCCTTTGAGGTTCCTCTCCCAAAGGTATGTCTCTCTTTTCTCTCAATTCTTAGACTTTCATTTTGCAATCAGAGTTCGGTCTTCCCAATTTTCCTGGAATCAGTTTCCTGCCTTCAATTTTTGTGACATACCATTATCCTTCTACATACATTTAAATTTAATTTTGAAAACTATTTGGCATAATTTTTATGATACTTTGTATTTTAAGACATAAAACTAATAACAGATATTAACTGAAAATTGAAAAATGTATGAAATCTTCTCAACAAATGGTGCCGGTACAACTGGGCATCTACATGCAAAAGAGTAAGGCTGAACCTACACATCACACCACATACAAAAATTAAGTCAAAATTGATAATAGGCTTAAAAGTAAGAGCTAAAAGTATAAGACTTTTAGAGAAAAGCATAGATGTAAATCCTCATGATCTTGGATAACATAATGTTTTCTTGAATATGACACCGAAAAGAAAAGTAAAAATAAAATAAATTGATCTTCACCAAATAAAAACCTTTTTTGATGCAAAGGACACCATCAAAAAGTAAAAAACAAACAAAACCCCAAAAAACAAAAACAAGAAAATTTCCCACAAAATTTGAGAAAATATTTTTAAATCATATATTTGATAAAGGACATGTATCCAGAATATACAATAAACCCTTACATCTCAACAATAGACAAATGACCCAAATTTAAAATTGGCAGTGAATGTGAATAGAAAATTCTCCTAAGAAGATATACAAATGGAATAAGCAAATGAAAAGATATTCAACATCATTAGTCATTAGGGAAATGCAAATCAAAACCACAATGAGATAACACTATGCATCCGGAAAGATGGCTAGAATAAAAAAGACAAAAACAAGTGTTGACAAGAATGTAGAAAAATTAAAATCCTGAAACACTGCTGGTAGGATTATAAAATGATGCAGCCACTTTGAAAAACAGTTTGGCAGTTGTTTGAAATGTTAAAAATAGGTACCATGCAATCAAGCAATTCTACTCCTAGGAATATACCCAAGACAATGAAAGCATATGTTCACACAAAACTGATACACAAATGTTCATAGCACAATATTTTTTTAAAAAAAATTTTATAGTTTATTGTCAAGTTGGTTTTCATATAACACCTAGTATTCATCCCAACAAGTGCCCTCCTCCATGCCCATCACCCATTTTCCCCTCTCCCCCACCCTCATCAACCCTCAGTTTGTTCTCAGTATTTAAGAGTCTCTTATGGTTTGCCTCCCTCCCTCTCCTTAACAATTTTTCCCCTTCCCCTCCCCCATGGCCGTCTGTTAACTTTCTTCTGTTCCACATATGAGTGAAAACATATGGTATCTGTCCTTCTCCGCCTGACTTATTTCACTGAGCATGACACCCTCGAGTTCCATCCACGTTGCTACAAATGGCCAGATTTCATTCCTTCTCATTGCCATGTAGTATTCCATTGTATATATAGACCACATCTTCTTGATCCAATCGTCAGCTGATGGACACTTAGGCTGTTTCCATGATTTGGCTATTGTTAAAAGTGCTGCTATGTACATTGGGGTCCATGTGCCCCTATGCATCAGCACTCCTATATCCCTCGGGTAAATGCCTACCAGTGCTACTCTGGGTCATAGGGGAGTTCTATTGATAGTTTTTTGAGGAACCTCCACACTGTTTTCCAGAGCGGCTCCACCAGTTTACATTCCCACCAACAGTGTAGGAGGGTGCCCGTTTCTCCACATTCTCGCCTGCATCTATAGTCTCCTGAGTTGTTCATTTTAGCCACTCTGACTGGCATGAGGTGGTATCTCAGTGTGGTTTTGATCTGTATTTCCCTGATGATGAGTGATGCTGAGCATCATTTCATGTGTCTGTTGGCCATCTGGATGTCTTCTTTGGACAAGTGTCTGTTCATGTATTCTCCCCATCTCTTCATTGGATTGTTTGTTTTTTGGGTGTGGAGTTTGGTGAGTTCCTTGTAGATTCTGGATACTAGCCCTTTATCCGATATGTCATTTGCAACTATCTTTTCCCCTTCTGTCAGTTGACTATTAGTTTTCTTGATTGTTTCCTTTGCTGTGCAGAAGCTTTTTATCTTGATGAGGTTCCAATAGTTCATTTTTGCTCTTGATTCCCTTGCCTTGGGAGATGTGTCGAGTAGGAAATTGCTGCAGCTGAGGTCAAGGAGGTTGTTTCCTGCTTTCTCCTCCAGCGTTTTGATGGTTTCCTGTCTCACATTCAGGTCCTTCATCCATTTTGAGTTTATTTTTGTGTATGGTGTAAGAAAGTGGTCTAGTTTCATCCTTCTGCATGTTGCTGTCCAGTTCTCCTAGCACCATTGGTTAAAGAGGCTATCTTTTTTCCATTGGATTCTCTTTCCTGCTTTGTCAAAGATTAATTGGCCACACATTTGTGGGTCCAAGTCTGAGTTCTCTATTCTATTCCATTGGTCTATGTGTCTGTTTTTGTGCCAATACCATACTGTCTTGATGATGACAGCTTTGTAGTAGAGGCTAACATCAGGAATTGTGATGCCTCCCATTTTGGTTTTCCTCTTCAATATTACTTTGGCTATTCGGGGTCTTTTGTGGTTCCACACAGATTTTAATAGTTTGTTCTAGCTTTGAGAAGAATGCTGGTGCAATTTTGATTGGTATTGCATTGAATGTGTAGATTGCTTTTGGTAGTAATGACATTTTAACAATATTTATTCCTCCCATCCATGAGCATGGAATGTTTTTCCATTTTTGGTGTCTTCAATTCCCTTCATAAGTTTTCTATAGTTTTCATCGTACAGATCTTTTACATCTTTGGTTAGGTTTATTTCTAGGTATTTTATGGTTTTTCGTGCAATTGTGAATGGGATCAGTTTCTTGATTTCTCTTTCTGTTGCTTCATTATTGGTGTATAAAAATGCAACCAATTTCTGTACATTGATGTTGTACCCTGCGACTTTGCTGAATTCATGGATCAGTTCTAGTAGGCTTCTGGTGGAGTCTGTTGGGTTTCCATGTAGAGTA
>CM053572.1:62256541-62294854 GCA_028646485.1 Cryptoprocta ferox
TCCTTTTGTTGTCTGATTGCTGATGCTAGGACCTCCAGCACTATGTGAAACAACAGTGGGGAGAGTGGACACCCTGTTGTGTTCCTGATCTCAGGGGAAAAGCTCTCAGTTTTTCCCCATTGAGGATGATATTAGCTGTAGGCTTTTCATAAATGGCTTTTATGATGTTTAAGTAAGTTCCTTCTATCCCGACTTTCTTGAGGGTTTTTATTAAGAAAGGATGCTATATTTTGTCAAATGCTTTTTCTGCATCTATCGACAAGATCGTATGGTTTTTCTCTTTTCTTTTGTTAATGTGATGTATCACATTGGTGGATTTGTGAATATTGAACCAGCCCTATAACCCAGGAATGAATCCCACCTGATCATGGTGGTTAATTCTTTTTATATGCTGTTGAATTCGATTTGCTAGTATCTTTTTGATAATTTTTGCATCCATATTCATCAGGGATACTGGCCTGTAGTTCTTTTTTTTTTGCTGGGTCTCTGTCCGGTTTGGGAATCAAAGTGATGCTGGCTTTGTAGAATGTGTCTGGAAGTTTTCCTTCCATATCTATTTTTTGGAATAGCTTCAGAAGAATGGGTATTAACTGTGATTTAAATGTCTGGTAGAATTCCCCAGGGAAGCCATCTGGCCCAGGGCTCTTATTTTTGATAACGGATTTAATTTCTTCACTAGTTATGGATCTGTTCAGATTTTCTATCTCTTCCCATTTGAATTTTGGTACTGTGTCTGTGTTTAAAAATTTGTCCATTTCTTCTAGGTTGTCTTGTTTGTTGGCATATAATTTTTCATAGCATTCCTTGCTAATTGCTTGTATTTCTGAAGGATTGGTTGTAATAGATCCATTTTCATTCGTGATTTTGTCTATTTGGATGCTCTCTCTTTGCTTTTTGAAAAGCCTGGCTAGAGGTTTATTAATTTTATTTTTTCAAAAAACCAACTGTTGGTTTCATTGATCTGTTCAACTGTTTTTTTGGATTCTATGTTGTTTATTTCTGCACTGATCATTATTATTTCTCTTCTTCTGCTGGATCTGGGGTACTCTTGCTGCTCTGCTTGTAGTTCCTTTAGGTGTGCTGTTAAATTTTGTATTTGCACTTTTTCTAGTTTCTTGAAATCAGCCTGGATTGCAATGTATTTGCCTCTTAGGACTGCCTTTGCTGCAACCCAAAGAGTTTGGATTGTTGTATTTTCATTTGTTTCCATTTATTTTTAAATTTCTTCTCTAAATGCCTGGTTGGCCTATTCATTCTTTAACCTCCATGTTTTTGGAGGTTTCATACTTTTTCCTGTGATTGATTTCGTGTTCCAAAGCATTGTGATCTGAAAGTGTGTATGGTATGATCTCAATTCTTTGATTATATTTACTGATTATATTTATTTTTATATTTTATTTTATATATATTGAAATTTAATAAATTATGACCCAGTATGCATAGCACATTATTCTTAAGCTAAAAAGTGCAAATAACCCAGATGATTAATGGATAAATAAAATGTGATATATTCATACAAGAGAACATTACCAATAAAAAAGAATGAAGTACTGATATATGCCACACCATATATAAACCTTAAAAATATTATACTAAGGTAAAGAAGTGAGTCACAAAAGGCCACATATTGTTATTATTCCATTTATATAAAATGAGTAGAATGGATAAATTCATCGTTGTTCCACTATTAATAGGATTGACAATTAGTAATTCCTAGGTAATAAGAGGACTAGAAAATAGGAAGTCACTGCTAATGGGTTTTTTTGCATTACAGAAAATGCTCTAAAATTAGATTATGGTGATGGTTGTGCATATTTGTGAACATACCAAAAACCATTAAAATGTATATTTTTAAAGTGTGAATGTGTTGGCTTATGAACTGTATTTCTAAAGCTATTAGAAAAAATGCATGAGAATACAACGAAGAAAATAAAAATCTCCATGAACTCAATATCCACAAATGATTGCTCTGAACTTCAAGAAACAGGACAGACTTTAGAGTAACCCAGACCTGCATTCAAACCGTGTCCTTTTCATTTACTAACGTATTTGTGGCCAAGTGATTTAATTTCTCTGACTTACTCTTTATTTTATCTGTAAAAGAATGCATTCGTAAGGATAAAATAAACTTGTCACAAATAAACTGAAATTTAATAAATAAGGTTTTTTATTCGGGGCTCACATAATGGTCTAAAAATTTGGGTTCGTGTTAATGGCAGCTCTTTTCAGTGCTTTGTGGACTCAGGCTCCTTTCAGGGTTTGACTGCTAACCCCTAGGGCAGAGGTTGATAAACTTCTTTTGTGAAGGGCCAGATAGTAAATATGCTAGCCTCTGAAATTCTACTCCCCTGTTGTACCATAGAACAGCCATAGGCACTATGTAAGTTAACTGGCATGGCTACATTCCAACCAAACTCTTTATAGAACATCCAGGAGAGCAGATTTGGTCAATGGGCTATAGTTTGCCAACCCCAGCTCCAGAGTCTTGTATCCAGCTAGCAAAACAACAAAGAAGGTGTGGAGGAACCTGCCTCTTCAAGGCTCAGCCTACAAGTTATACACATTATTCTGCTCACAGTCTCTCAGTGACAAGTCAATACCATTTAAGATCATACCCACCTGCAAGAGAAAACAGGAAATGCTAATGACTAACCATTCCCTTTTAGCTTCAACTCTTAATTTTCAAGGGAGGGGGATCTGGTGGAGTTACTCATCTTTAACAAATCTTATTGTGCCCTTGGGAAGAATAGTAATAGCATCTATAAAGTGTCTTCAACAGAAAAGCATTCAGTATATACTACAGTTTTCATCATTCTGATCATGTATGTTTTTAACAAAACTCTAATCTCCTTTGAGCACAATTCCTGTCTTCTTAGTTGTGTTTTAATTATTATTCTCTCCTTAAAATCTGTTCTACCGTTAGTATCGACAGACCCTTTCTCTACTCTGTTCTTCACTCAATTCTAAAAATTTCTTAAATTTCAGTTTGTAATGACAGCATTGTTTTCTATATTCTATGGCCTCCCAAGTTGAAGACTTCTGAATCTTTTCTGGCTTGCCTTCACACAGTTATTGACTTCCTGCATATATTTCCACCATTTTTTTTTTACTGTAACTTGTAGGACTTTGTTTTTGTTCTAGTTTCCATTTTCTATTGTCACGTGTATTCACTTCTCAGGGCTTCTGTAACAAAGTACCACAAACTAGGATGCTTAAAACAAGAGAAATTTACTTCTCACAGTTCTGGAGGCTAGAAGTCCAAAATCAGGGTGTTGGAAGGACCACACTCCCCCAGAAGTCCGTAGGAAAATCCTTCCCTAACTCCTCCTAGCTTCTGGTAGTTTGTTGATAATCTTTAGGGTTCCTTCACTTGGTGCAGTGCTAATCTCTGCCTTTGTAGTCACATGGTGTTTTCCCTGAATGTTACTGTTCACTTGGCCATCTTCTTATAAGGACTTTTTATTGGATTAGTGGCCCACTCTACTCCAGTATGACCTCATTTTAATTAATTACATCTGCAGTGACCCTATTTCCAAATAAGACCACATTCTGAGGTACTGGGGGTTAGAACTTAAACCTATCTTTTTGGAGGGAACACAATTCAACTCATAATATGGTAGCTCAAGTATGTATTTGCTGGACCACTACTGTAGCCTTTTACTTGTTCTGTTTTCTTCTTTTTAAAAAACTCTATTATTTTATTTCAATATACTTTTCAAGGTCAGAAAACCTTTTCTAACATGGCATGAGTATGACATACTAGGCTTTGAATCAGAAGCTTAGGAGCATTTGGTAAATAACTTAATTCCCGAAATCTCAGATATTTCCTCTGTTAAACAGAAATAACGGTACTTGCCTCATGGCAATGTCATGAGGATTAAATGAGGCCATGCAGGGGACCACACCCACCATAGAGAATGCCTGATATGTAGTCAAGGGTTTAGTCAATAGTGTGCCTGAATTCAAAATCTTAATTATACAATTCTGTTATTTGAAAGTCTTAACATCATAGACTTGTTGTATTTTTTTAAATGTCCCATGGAGATTAGTATTGCCTTGCCCCTAAGTGACACGAAATAATCATTTAATTTTCAATTTTTGAAGGCAAAGCAAAGCTACTAGTCGTCAAAGTAACACAAGTCCAAATTAGAAAGTGTGAGGAAATTAGGTCAAAGACAGAAATAAGAAAATAAATATACAGGGCAAGGTTGAATTCATTCGTATTCTTCTTTATGAGTCATACCAACAATGTTTAGCTTATATAAGAAATATGTAAAGTATTTCAAAGTTGGCTGTTGAAGGTAAAAAAATCTGTTTTTTATTTTAAAGTAAGCAAAAAGTTCCTTTAAATAACAACACGGCATTGAGGAATCTCAGCATTCTCTTGTTTTTACCCCAACAACAATCTGCTTTCGTGTATACTCCACACACAACTGTGGAGTACCAATTCCTCAACATTCTTTTTCTCAGAAAAACCTCACGGGAGGCTAAGTAGTACTGGTCTCCTATCTTTTATCTTCTAATGCATGAAATATGACATCAAATTATTAAGTTTCAAAGCTGAAAGAAGACTTAAGGATCATTCCATATCCTTTATGGAGAAGAAAATATTACCTGGAATAATCATGTAGTTGAGATCATGCTGCTATTTTGTGCCCAAAATGAGATTAGAAACCAGGATGCCTGTCAAGTGCTCATTCTTTTTTCCCATACATCCTTGCAGTCAGACTGAAGGTAATCAAGAGGAAATCCATGGATGATCCCCGAGGATGAGAACTCTGCAGAAGCCCTCCTACTCTGACACTGTGGTTGTGGAGTGCACATCTCAGAGTCATCCTGCACACAGGACATTAATAATACTTTTGCACAGTAAGAAAAGGCTGGCATTAACAGGTTATAATCAGTCAACTCAGGAAAAAAATGGGAAAAGAGTGACTAAAATCTTTCTTTTCCCCATGCTCTATATGCAGTATTTCTCAAACTTTACCATGAGTGTACATCACCTGAGGATTTTGTTAATGAAGACTGTGATTGAAGTAGATCCAGGACAGGACCGGAGAGTTCCCATTACTAACAAGTTCCTAGGTGATGCTAATGTCTATGATCCATGGACATATCTGGAACAGTAAACTCAAGAACGCAGACAGATTATACCTACCTCTCTGATGTCTGGGGAGTGGCTGCCTGGTCTTTGGGAACCACAATGATGATAGCACTTTGTATCTCTGATCTTTCTTTGGTCCTTAGTTATAGTCTACTTTAAAAATATATACAATTTTTCTTTCCACACAAGTAGAAAAAAACTTTTTACAGGAAGGAATCATGACTTGTTTCTTTTTCTTTCTTTCTTTCTTTCTTTCTTTTTTTTTTTTTTTTTTGACTCTCCAGGGCTTACCAAATGTTGGTCACTAAAAAATGTTTATGATTGATCACAATGTTAAAGAATGTTTGGAAGAAAACCTATACTGAAATAAGGAAGTCCTTTTTAAACACTATTTTCTTGGCCATAACGTGAATCATTTTGTAATCTAGCCATATTATATGTGCTATGACATTAGAATTATATCATATTGAAAAAAAAGAATCATGCCATATTATAAAATATGTGATTTGGCTTATCATATGAATCAATTAATGGTATAATCATGTTTTACTTATTTTGAAACAGAAATACATAGCAATTTTATTTAAAATTTCATTCCTACCCCTGAAACTGGAAATAGTAAATCATGACTGTATCAAGTATTTTGCAAATGATAATAACTGTTACAGAAAAAAAAAATCAACTAAAAGTCAAACCATTTCAAATAATTAATATTCTGGAAACATATTAAAAAACAAAATTTAAATAAATTATCCATTCAATTATTAATAACTTAATATTCACTGACATATGTACTATTTTTAAAACAAGGAGTTATTTTTTAGGAAGAGGCAAATCTTTCCAGTGATATTATTTAAAGTGGATTGAATACCTTGATATTTCTCCAACATGGCCTTATAATAAAGTAATATACAGCTGAAAAAATATATTGTAGTAATCCATCAATTTTCCCAAGTCCTCTCTTGACTTTCTGATATCTCAATATTCCCTTTTGGGTGCATAAGATATACTCATCCTTTTAAATTTTCTTTTGCAATTGGTCACTGGTCTAACTCTTCAATGAATCCAATGATCAGTGTTTTGGTTTATAATTCCAGTAATTATTCCCTACAACTTTCAATGTATGAAATTACACAACTGGCTTAAAATGGCTGATATTCCAAACTCTAGAATGTATTAATTTCAAGTAAATTTTTTAATCGAGTTTTTTATTTTAATTCCAGTATAGTCAACATACAGTAATATATTAGTTTCAGGTGTACCATATAGTGTTTCAACATTACCTAGCGCTTATCATAAGTGTATTCTTTTTTAAGGAAATTTATTACCACACACAGCTGGAGCTAGAGTATATTCAAGGTGCCATATGATAGGTTTTCAATGACACTATCAAGAACTCATTTTTTTTTTTCAACCTGCTTTCTAAATTGTAGGCCTCACTCAAAGGCTGGTTCTCATGCAGTAGCACGATGGTAGCCAGAGGTGTCTGAGGGGTATTTATTGAATTCCAGAAGAAGAGAGCATGTGAAAGATAAAACTCCATTCCTCTCAAAGTCCAGAACAGAGGTCATTTTCTTCTACTCAATAGACAGCCTGAGTCAAAGGCTTATCCTGGTTTAATAACAGTTAAGGGGGAGATGACATGCATTTGAATAGTCTAATTAGAATTCCCTCTGGAAATGAGGATTTGTGTGTGTCCCTGCGGAGAAAAAATACATAGCTCCGTTTGGAAAGAAGAAGACAATGTGGGATTATCCTAGACACACTGATTTCAGAAATTCTAGCTCTTTTACAAGATTCAGGGTTATAGAGCAGTATGTTTGTCCTGCTTTTTGTTTTCACTGTCCTCTGACCCTGAGAAAGGTAAAAAAACATAATGCATAGCGAATGGGTGCCATGAGTGGAGGGTAGGGACTAATTTTACAAGTGATCATTCCATTGATACCTATATTTGTGTTATAAGAATTCTGCTATCTTAACAATCTTCTAACACAGGAAAAGAAGACTTATCAACCCCCCCTACATTTCACATATACCATGTGTTTGATTTATTAGCTCCAAAGGAAAATAAACAAGCAGTAATTATTGTGTATCAACAAAGAATAAAGCAGAAATTGGCAGTCTAAGGTGTCCATCTACATGTGCGTTATAGAGAAGACAACAAAAAGGACCCCAATTTTCTTCATACACAAGACTGGAATGAATGAGAGGTATTTCCTAGAATCGTGTGACATCTGGGTGTCCACCAAGGATGCGAGGTCACTAGAAAAAACTCTGTCCTTGTAGTTTTTCTTTGGCACAGGAAAAACCAAGTGAAAAAATTATATTCGGTTTATATGGGAACTATACTCTCTTATTGGGTGACTTTAACAACTTTTTTTTTTTTTGCTTCTGACTTGATATGCCACACCTGTGAACCCATATAAGAATGAGTCATGTCTTAACACATTTCTTTTGTATCTTGTGGTTAGAGAGCTGTGCTGAAATGATAAAGATAGTGGAGAAAGGCTGGCTTTTTTTTTTTCACATAAATTGAGGATTGAATCTGCAGAAGAAGATGACCCTCAAAAATGAAATGTTGTTTTTCGAGAGTGACAGTCAGAAAGGTGAACGTCAGGAGTGATAGATACATGGCAGGGACATCAGCCAGCAGCATCAATATCTTCGTCCTTGATCATTAAGTAACAATCAGTAGGTAAGCACAAAGGAATGCTGGATCCTGACAACTTCACATATAACTAAAAAGAGGGTAAGATAAAGGTCAAAATGTTCTAGCAAAAGAAAAGAATCTCTACAGACTGATGACTAAGGCAACAAGTACTGAGGTTCAGAATAAAAGATCTCTGGAAATATTCCTCTAGCATGCCTAGGAACATGCTCTGCCTGTGTATTGACTGTTTCGTTGTTTACTTTCTCCCTTAGCTTTCTATGAGCAGCAGGGTCATACAGGGTGTGTGGCCTTCCAGAATCAGGACAATGGTGGGGGCTGGAGGCTTGGTGCAACACTTAGTGAAAATTCTAACCTGGTCCCTTGGTACCAGGAGTCAAGCTGAACTGGGAAAACCAAGTGAAGTTGACTCCATCTTAGACTTTTGTTATGCTACAGGACAGACTGAAAATTCTCCTCTCTGGTCTCCCACAAGATTAACTTTTCTCCCTTGAATCCTAGCAAGAAAGACTGAGCACAAGAGAGAAAAGCAAACAGGGTGGGTGTCCTTATTCTTATCTGAGCATCTTTTCTTAGTAGTCTCAATTGGATTAAATCTTCCCAGCATACTTTTAAGGGAAGAAAAAGTATATATCCATATGAACAGAATGAAACTAAGGTACAGAAGGTTGAAGGGAACTGAAAGCACAAGAGGGAAACTGGACAGTTAATTCTGTCTGTTTGGGGGTAATTTCTACAATAACAGATAAAGGAGAAAATGATTTCTGGAGCACCTCTCTAGTAAAATGCTTTGGAGCCTGTTTTTCTCTGAATTCTTTGGCCCTAGGTAGCCTTCCTCATAATTACCTATGTATTCCTGCTCCTCTCAGCCACTACTTGCTGTCTTCCTGAAAAAAGTTCACTCTACAATGCACTACGTTTAATAGATAATAATAAGACCAGTTGAATTTGTCTAAGTTTGCTGTTTGCTGGAGATTTTTGAAAGGGCTTTACATTATTAACCCATTTAAATCTTCACAACAGTATTCTGGAAGATGTAACTCCATTTTACAGATGAGAAAACCCTGGCAAAAGACAGATTAAGAAACATACTTCACAAAGGGGGAGGGGGAAGAGAGAGAAACAAACCAAGAAACAGACTCTTAACTCTAGAGAACAAACTGATGGTTACCAGAGGGAAGGTAAGTAGGGGGGTATGGGTTAAATAGGTGATGGGGACTAAAGAGGGCAGTTGTGATGAGCACTGGGTGATGTAGGGAAGTGTTGAATCACTACATTGTACACCTGAAGCTAACATAACACTGTTAAGCTAAGTGGAATTAAAATTAAAATTTTTTAAAAAAATAAATATGCTTAAATCATATAGTACTAAGATTCCATCCCAGATAGACTGGGTTTAAAGTAGTAGCCACCTACTAGCCACCTAGTAGGCACCATCGTTTATAACCCAAGATCAATTGTTTACAATACAAATGAAATGTTTCCTATTTTGAAGTGTTGTGGGGTTTTTTTGGCCATATGTGCTCCTTCTAAAAAAAAATAGAGTATCATTTTATCCTATTCTTCATTTTGGGTTTTGGATGATTCTCAAAATAAGACAACCCATTTCTTTGTTTCTTCAAGGTTCTAGGAAATTGAAAGCTAGAATTATTGCACAATATTACCAATTTCAATTTAAGAAGTTTTTGTACTTGCCATAAATATCAATTAGTTTATGAATCTTTTGATACTTCAATGCATTGTAAAAGTGCAAAACAAAAATCTAAGTTGAAGAAAAGAAGAGAACTCTGTGGCCTTATTCCAAGTGTATGTTCTTGGGTACCTCACAAGGAGTTCAGGTGCACCATTTGTAAATAATGGGATAAGAGTAGCTAATATTTAAAGAGGCTCCCAGAATCAAAATTTGCCAAGTTTGTACATTACTGAAAAATTTTCCCAATTTTTTAGTGGAAATAGCTTCCTTATTTAGGACATTTAAAACCAGACTGGCCATTGTATAGCAGAAAACTTCTGTCAATTAAAAAAAAAAAGCCTCTAGTAAGGTGTTTCAAAACATTTCCTCATTTCTAAGGATACCATGTAATATTCGTTTATATCTTTGGAAAGCGCACCACTTCTCTGAGAAGCCCTGATTTCTCGATACTCTGCTAAATATTTTTAAAAGCAAATTATTATTTGAAGGAAAATAAATAACAACTTTTCCCAGCAGGCCAAAGAAGCCACAATCATGCTAGGGTTTATGATGACATCAACTTTTCCTAGACACTAAAGCAAGACATTGCTCCTAGCACTCTACCATCTGCCGCAGATATTTTAAAATTCTAAAGCACTAACAATGATGCAATTTGCTACATTTTGAGCTGCATTTTACAACTCTCTCTTTGCTGAATTACTATTGATGACATTAAAACCCTTTACAAATCAAGACAACACATTTGCTTGCTATTGCCACCAAAGAGCTGTCAGCAACGTTCTTTCTAGGAGTGTACCTGCCAGTTCCTTTGGGGTCAGCAAGGTTTAACCGCTCTTACAGAATGAGACACAGATGCCTCATTTTCTACAATACTTATCGCTCATGAGGGAAAATGCCCAGGAAGAGGACAACATTCACTTGAAGAAGGAATAACTGGGAAGCAAAATGAGCAATTTATATTTGATTTCATCTTCTCATAGATAAGGAGTATTCTCCAGATTTCTAGAAACAAAAAAAAAGTTACTAAAAAAAGTTACACAGCATAGGACGATAGAGGAGCCAAAACATTTCTTCATGGGTGCGGATGTAAAACTTAGAGAATTAGAGAAAATAAGTTGCCTGACAGAAGAAAAAAAATGGCAAGACTCAAGATTTAAATGTTTGATAAAGATATAAAAGTCTTCTTTGTTCCTGAAAGCTGAGCAAGTGGGACAGCTTCATAGATACGTAAGTTTTTAAAACTCCAACTTCAAATTATTTTCAGCCAGTGATACTATGTTATTCGGCTCTCTGCAAAAATGTTCGCTTAGAGGGACATGAAGAATCTAAATCGCCAACAATTACCAGAGAAGTTTCAACTCAACACCTGATGGACTGTAGTTATCAGTTTCAAACTTCAGAAATTATTAGCAGCTGTTACTTTCTAAAAGCATCTAAGATATTCAAACATTTGCCCTGGAAAAATGACACCTGTCAGAAAAAAATAACAGGATGAAATATGTCTTCATTCATTTTAAAGGATCTATTTTACAAAAGATTTTCATCTAACCGAAAACAATCATTGTTGGCATTTGTGGTTATCTTCCTAACCCTTTCCTTCCCTTTATATTAGACTCTTTTATAAAAGAGCTTTTTAAATTCAAATTCCTTATATTTCTATCATGTTTCATTGCTGAAATAATTTTAACTGTTTTTATAAAGGTTATAAAACCTACATCTACAACAGCCCTGGACTAATATCTGTATGCTTATTTATTAGACTGAAAATTACTTGGAATTGTGATATTAATAATAATTTATGGATACTTGTTGAATTCCTTTTATGCTTTTGTAAATAAACAATGTTTCACAGAAAAGGTAAGATCTGTTGAGAAATATTTTCTGTTTTGGAGTTTCAGAATAAGAGAGAAAAAAAGCAGTTTACATGACCTAACGCCCTTGCTCCCTAGGTTCTGCTGCATAAAGTGAGGGAAAAGTAGGTGATTTAACAAGCAGGGCTGAGGGCTGAGTCACCACACTTGGAAGTTGCAAACTGTCATCTTATTTTTATTACTGAACACTTAATGAAAGAGTGGCGAGGTTACAAGCAGGTGGTCAGGCAAGATGCGAATGAATCACTTGGAGAAAAGGCATAAACACAGTTTGCCACAAGAGCAAGGTATTTGAAAAAGATCATCTATCACATGATCCCACCCAAGTCCTCACCCAGAAAATATCCTTTCCCCAGAGACCTTGGCCCCATATACTAACAGTAGAAATGGCAACACCAATAATATCCACTGTGCATGTATTTAACACCAATTCCCAGGATAGACACTTGACATGGATTATTTCTAAACACTAAACTGGTCCTACAAAGTGAGCATCATTACTTCTGCTTATAAATGAGAATGGGAAGTTAAGACAAGCAGAGTTGTCTATGATCCTAATACTAAAATGGGAATGGAGCCACATGGTTTACCTGTGTTTGACTTCAGGACTGACCAGTATCAAAGTCCATACTCTCATCAACATACTTTGCTGCTGCATCTTTGGTTGTACACAAAGTTGTTTCTGGCAAGAGTAGAGTAATAAAAGGAGATCTAAATATTTAAATTTGAGTCATTACAATTCAGTGATTTATCCATCTACCCAGAAAAGTGGGAAATAAGTGTAACAGGAATAGGAAATGTAAATTTGATACACAAGTGAACTCACTAAATTAAAATTTTCAATCTCATATCCTGTAGCAATTATTTTAATTTTTAAATGTTTATTTATTTTTGAAAGCGAGTGAGTGAGCAGGGGAGGGGTAGAGGGAGAGAGAGAGAATCCCAAGCAGGCTCTACCCACAGAGCCCAATGAGGTCTTAACCTCACAAACTATGAGATCAAGACCAGAGCCAAAATCAAAAGTCCAATGCTTAACCAACTGAGCCACCCTATAGCCCTTATTTTAAATATATCACCTAAGATACGGGGTGGTCTTAATAAATCATATGAATCCCCTCCTTTTCTTTTACTTCCTCATGTTGTAAGTGCTGAATCGAGCAGAAAATAAACTTACTATAGTGTTTTGATCAGGATTTTGGTTAGAACCAAACCATTCACACAGTCCTGAGGGTTATTAATCAACTTCAGATGTAGGTAATGAAACAAGGCAGACCTTTCCATCTTCCATAGAACCTGTAATTCTAATTTATTAGCCCTGACCTGCCCCTGACCAACCAGGAGAAGCTAGTCTTTGACTCCTGGGACTCTTCTTCCCTAGTCCTGATGCCCAGAAGGAAATGCTTCTAGCTTCTCCTAACTTGTCACGTCTAATGCATTAGTAGTAATAACCATGCAATCACTGCTAGTTCAGAATGTGGTCCTCAACAGTTTCATCAATATACAATTGTACTTTTAAATGATTCTCAAAGTTTTAGTGAGCTATGATTTCCAGCTTATAATCAAGGAAGGCCGAGTTTGGACTTTAAGAATTCTAATTACTTGGAAAATTCATGAACTCCCTAGAAACATTACTATAGAGTGACAATCTGAGGGAGAATCCTCTAACTCAACAGAATAAAGGGTCCATAATTATAAACAGAGAGACCCCCTCCTTGAAGCAGTGGTCTTCTCTGCAAATAGCGCTTGATAACCAGGAAAGGGACATTTTAAGTTGGAGAATGCTTTAGCTTTCACTCTGTTTTATTGTAACCTTGTTTTTCTTGGTAATTACACTATAAACAGTTCATCACAGACATGTGTTAATATGCTGCAGATGGTGAGGGGATCATATAGGGCTTTATTCTTAAGCATCTTGGTCATTTACCTCATCCAAATAGGTCCCAATGTTACATTTAAGAAGAGGTATTTATTCTCTAGCTACTTGTCTATTGTTTGCAAAAGAAAAAGTATCATTCCTCAGAAAGAAACACTAGAAACCCAACACCTGGGTTCTCTTTTTGACTTCCCTTGAAATTGTAGTTGACTGTTAAAACATATTTACTAAGTTTTAAGTGTTTAAGAATGTTAAAAAAAAAAAAGACATTGTTACCATTTCTTGAAAATTGCATAAAGTTTCATGAATTAGTCTTTACAAAATAATTTGAACATCTCCAAGTTTCATAGAGCTTCTAAATATTAAAATATCATTCCAATATCTACTTTTTAATCTTGTGGTTTTATTTAAAATTAATATCCCTCCCCATCCGCCAAATATTAGTAAAAGCTATCAGAGTAAGCTGAGTAACAGATTTCAGCATTATCAGTAAGGCAGTTTCTGTACGCCTTGCCAATATCTTTGTAGGTCTCCTTGTTAATCATTTTACTTTATTATTTATTCCACATATATTTCCATGAAGAGTTCTTAACTTGATGAAAATCTGATTTCTTGATCCACAATCAAATCTTACTATGGCCAGCTGCTATGTCTTCATAACTGTGAAAATATTATATCTCTTTGCAAGTTGGCTCTAATACAAGGAAGGTTACTAAACTAACCCAATTAAATTGAGCATATCTGCAAGTTTAGATGATTACTGCTGTTGTCTGTGAGGGCTGGGATCCAAAGTGATGGATTGCTGGCTACCCTAGTGAATTCTAAGGGGGAAAAAATATCCCATTCTGGATTAGCTTGCATTGGCTTACATAAAGGTTTTATGATGCAAATTGGAGATATTGGACTTAGTAACAACCTACACTGTTATATTCTGTCTCATAGTCACAGGAAGCTTTCTTGAGTATGACGCTCCATCCTCATTAATAAGCTCTGTGTTGTACATCTTTGTCTGATATGAAGCTGCCATACCTTGTCACTAATTATAGACTCTGAAAAGACCCATCTCATTATAGTACTTAAATTGCTTGTTCCTGAAGGTGATGCTTGGTGTGTCTCTTCTACCTCTTGCCAACAGGAAAATCACCCTTGAAGTGAATAAATGTCAGTCAAAAGCTACAAAAGAAAAGCAAAAAGAACAAAAAAAAAAAAAAAAAAGACCTGGCTAGAATATTTATCAGCTTATCGCACATAAAAAATACAGATCAGAAAAATAAAATGCAAGGCTGAAAGACACACTTTTATACACTTTAATTGTAGAAATATATCTATCCTGCATTTGGGACCAAGCAAATATTTTTTTGAATGCATATCACACATGTGGACCAAAGTAGACTATTTACCATTCTGTCATTGTCACACTAAGTGAAGGAAGCACTGTTTGGAAACACTTATTCTCTGTTCCTCATTGCCATCAATAGGTGACAGGAAACTGAGCCTCATGTAAAAGAATTCTTTCTTTGGATGGCATCACTCTGTATGGCAAACCTGGTACACAGGGGGTTTTATATGAATTGTGACTGATCAGTAAATTGAGATATCAATTCACAGGAATTGCTAAGTCAATTGGGCAAGGAAAGGTACAGCAGAATACTCTTCTGCTAAAGGAAAGCTAACATATCAGTCTTGAGCATATGCAAAGCACATGTGAAATGCATTCAAAGGACATCCATTCCCAGGTATGAGAAAATTCTATTTATTCCACTTCAAAAGAAAAAATTTCTTCACAAATTCCCCTTACTAACAATAAACCTCATTATAATCATGTGTAGGGAAAAATGTTTATGCTTTTATTTTTGCCCCTTTGCTTTTGGAATGTACAAGTTTGTTTACAAGTTAAGCCAATCAAAACTATTTAACGACGGGGACTCTCCAAAGGCAATTTAGTTCAAATATCTGTATCACACTGTGCCCAGAATGGAGTCAGCCAAGAGCAAAATGAACAGGCTCACAAAATCCTCAGAAACTAGCATGAGGGTCCTAGCTCAGCCCCTGGAACACAAATACACCCTAGACCTTTACAATATGTATCAAAAGTGTTTGTAGGTCTTAGGGTGTCATTCAACATGTTAAGACTCGTTTGGAATTAAATGTTCAGTATTAACACCATTAGAGTTCTCTTTAACAAGAAGGCCAATAAATTATGCCCATTTGTTTAAAAAGTTCCCTTAGTCTAGTTAACTATATCCTCAAATGCAGCGAGAACATGTTCTTATATAATATCCATTTGTGTGTATGGACGTACCCACACACAAGCTTTCAGAAGAAATGAAGAAAAAATAATCATATCAAACAGAGAACATTCATGTTGAAAACATACTTGGTACGAGACACTTGTACAAGATATAACTCATATTTCTAGTTCCAGATTTGGAATTACTGCCACTATTTCTTCAGGGCAGTTTGCAGAATCTAAGAGGACATGATCTGAATCTGAGAGAGAAAACTCCACTGTTCACTCCTGGACAAAAGAGTAATGGAATTCTGGCATACTCGTTCAATTCAAAAGAGCCCTGCATTAACTGGTATTTAGGAGCATTTTGGCCTTTTTCAGCAGATCTGAGAACTTAGAAGATTATCACTATCTTTTTACTAGTCTTCTACAAAATTTTAAACTGTAAAGAATCAAACATTTGTGAGCTCTTATTACATCCCAGTATCTCAAAGAGAAGTTATGGTACATATAAAGACATTTTGACATTTAATTAAATAAATGAATATTATTTTTCTACTCTATTATTTAGGTATTTTTTAAAAGAAGCTTAATTAAGTAGAAATCCAAAACACGTTTTGGATTGAAGTCACATTTCCCCAGTTATCAAATAAACATGGAAGTGTAAGTGTTAACTACGATAAAGGCAAAAAACTAAACACACTTTATCTTTATTTACTACAGAACATATAAACTCTTTCTTGAAAAAGGTTATCATCTCTATCACTTCCGATAATGGTGCAATTTTTTAAGTAGGGTTACAGGGAAAGGATTTCCTCTTGAAATCTTTTCATATGTGATTTTGGTAGCAATATACCAGTAAGTGAAGAATATTTGAATCACTACCATTTTCTTCTCTATGTATATCAGTTTGAGATCATAAGCATACACAAAACAGTCGTGGTCCCTTGTATGAAAAAAATGCCAACCCAAAAACGAAAATAAGAAATGGCATTAGGCACACTTATCTTTTAAAAAAGCAAAACAGTCATATGAGGAACTGAGTTTCCTTTACTGAACATGACTTAGGAGTCTATATACATTCCCCATGGCCAAAACTTACACTTGAGTTTGTGAAAGAAACAATCAGTGATATTTTTCTCATCATACCTGGCTCCTAGTAATAAATTTTGGTTTTGAAGTTGAATGTGGACACTCTCATTTCCTTTGCTTCTCTTAAAACCAGTGACTTCTATCTTCCCTCTTAGGTTCCCAGTTTGTCTCTGGTCCTCCCTTAACAGAAGATATGTTGTTACAGTAATTGTTTCACTAGTCCTTCATACTCCACTATGTGCTGCCTTCTGTCCCTAACACTTTTCAGAAATGTATTCTTCCACTGTGAGAAGTTTATCTTATCTATAAAAAGATGCAGCTATTGATGTCTGCAAATCTTAATGAAATGTGCCAGAATTAGATACCTAATATCATAAAACACCCAGATTCTAATGTCATTCAGGGTGGTTTCATTTTCTGCTTAGGTCTTGAAATTAGAATTACTTTATTTTCCAAACATAGGAATCTATTTTTAAATAGTTTAGTAGAGTTCAGTATTTTCTAAAAGCTTATTTTAATACTTTTTAGAGATGTCATGTTTGGTTGTACAGTCTGGCATTAAACTATCTTTGGGGATACTATTCAGACAGACAACAAGATGAATCACCTCCTAACTAAGTTCTGGCAGGGGACAAACGGCACGACTGTGCATTGGCATCCCTGGGTAAACTTGAACTTCTAAGATCCAAAATGTAGGGCCCTAAACATCTTTAATAACATGGTTATTAGTATTCATGGGAGTAACAAATGATATTTTTAGAGTGCTGATTATTACATTTTAATATTAAAGAGAACTGCAAACATAAGCACATGGGTGTCTCCCTGAAATAGTGAACATTCATAAGGAACAATTACTAAAAGGCTCTATTTGCCACAATCTGGCTGTCTTGGTCTGTTTCAAATAGTGAGTCATATTAGATAAATAAAAACAGAAGACATCTTTACTCTCCTCACACAGGTAAAAATCAGCCCGTGTGGAAAATGTTAATAAAACATTTTCACTCTGAGGACTTTCAAGAATACAATCTTCCTCTCACTGCATGTGTAAAGCACCATCTAACGAATCAGGTGTACTAGCTCCAAAACTAGTTTGGGTCTTTGATTCTTTGATTACATTACTGGTAATGAGGGATTCAAATATTATACATAAAGCAAAAAATAGAACACCATATTTGAGAAACATTTTTTCTTTTCCTTTAATATTACTAAACAGAATTCAAACTAATTTCTCATCACTTTAATTTCTATCTGTTATTATATGCTTCTAATGGCCAAAACATAAATGAAATGAACTGGCAGCTTTTAAGTCCCTATTCAGAACCATTTTTAATTGAGATGGTGACTCCTTGCTGAGAATTCAAAACCATCTACCTTTTTTAAAAGAAAAAAAGTAATTTTCTCTCAAAGGGCTATCTGTCTCTGAATGCTTTCACAATTCTGTGTAGATTTATTTTTTGCTATGGCATACTCATATTTACTTAAAAAGCATTCAGTAAAAACAAATTGTTTATTTTTATATCCCTCAAAAATATATAAAGGGATTTAATTTCAAAGTATAATACTTATTAATGATCAGAAATTTTTAAGTTCTACAAAGTAGCCCAGAGCTTAAAATTACCCTTTCCCTTTACTAGGTAAGTAGATGAATTTTCAAAATTATTTTACTATCCACATAGCATTCAACTAAGCATTTCTGGAGTACAAGAATCATATAGTTGATGTATAAAATGTATAAAATATTATACAAATTTTCTTAACATGAAAGTTATAAGAAATCAAGTACATTCTGCATTCTTATTTTTGCTTTTAAGGAAGAGATTATCCTTGGTTTCTGTCAAGAATAGCATTCATAAAACTTCTGGTTTTTGAGGTTAGTTCTTATATTATTTCTGCCTTTCATTTCTATAACTCCCCCATTCTGAATCAACGTAACTAAAAAGACACTCATAATTTTCTACAGTGTGGCAGCAACCCATTTCCACGATTCCAATTATATCCAGATTCAGGTTCCAGTCTCACAGGAAGTAAATAAGAAAGTCTTAGGAAGAATGAAGAAAAACTCAAAAAGACCATGAGTTTTGCAGAGGAAGCATGCCCAACCCTCAAATAACAATCAAATGCCCTAGTTATTGATGTAAAGTGTATTCACTTAACAAATTGCTTCACCTGGTTCTCTTGCAAGCCTTGATTTCTTATCAAATGATAGTGAACACTTGATAAGAAACATAAGAAGGACTAGTAGTCGACCTACTGTGAAATGACACTTTACAATGGGAAAAAATACACATAACGGGCATCAGAATCACTATTTACCTATAGTCATTTACTTTAGAAGCAAACCTAACCCCAGGAGCCCTTGATCATTAATGTATTGGAATTCATACAAAAATTGTTGGATATAATTATGAGTGAGCACAGATAGTTAAGTATTAAATGTTACTCTTATAATCTACTTAATAAGGCAAAAATTTGTCATAAAATTTTAGATGAACATCTATAAAAAAGTAATTTCAGGTATTAGCTTTTAAATAGATATTTTAGGGGTGCCTGGGTGGCTCAGTCAGTTGAGCGTCCGACTTCAGCTTGGGTTTATGGGTTCAAGCCCCACGTCGGGCTCTGTGCTGATGGCTAGCTCAGAGCCTGGAGCCTGCTTCAGATTCTGTGTCTCTTTCTCTCTCTGCCCCTCCCCTGTTCATGCTCTCTCTCTGTCTCTCAAAAATAAATAAATGTATAAAAATAAAATAAATAGATATTTTAGATATTAGAAATGTTATTTTTGGTTGAAAATATCAATTTTCCAAAATACTAAATATGAAGCAATTTTATTTTATAAACAGCTTAATGTAAGTAAAAGACTGGTATAAACTAAATCCTGCAAATGTCAAGTCATGAACTAGGAAACTATCCTTCTCTTTTTATATTAAGAGTAGTTTATAGTTATCTTGACTATATCAGGCGATAAGAGAATAAAAGAATATATTATGACAAAGAACCAAGAACATTCAATGGGGAAAAGACAGTCTCTTTAATAAATGGTGCTAAGAAAAATGGCAGCCTACTGCAAAAGACAAACTGGGCCACTATCTTTCACCATCTACAGAAAATAAGTCAAAGTAGATCACACATTTGAATATAAGACCTGAAACCACAGAACTCCTAGAAGAATGCATAGGTTAACAAGTTGCTTGACATATATCCTGGTGATGGCTTGGTTTTTTTAAATTTATTTATTTATTTTGAGAGAGGAAAAAGAGGGTGGGGAGGGAGAATGGCAGTGAGGGAGGGACAGAGAGAGGGAGAGAAAGAGCCTGATGCAAAGCTTGATCTCACAGACCATGATATAATGACCCGAGCCGAAATCAAGAGCCAGATGCTTAACCAACTGAGCCACCCAGGCACCCTGTGAATAGAAGAAAATATTTGTAAATTATGTATCTGATAAGTGACTAATATCCAAAATATTTAAAGAACACAAACAATGCAACAGCACAAAACCATGTGATTACAATATAGGCAGAAGACTCAAAGTAGTTACACAGATAGCCAACAGGTACATGAAAAGATGCTGTACATCATTAATCATCAGAGAAACGCAAATAAAAACCATAATGTGACATGACCTCACACCTGTTAAAACTGTTATTATCAAAAAGACTGGAAGTAACCAGTGTTGGCAGGAATGTAGAGAAAAGAGAACTGTTAAGCCCTGTTTGTGGGAGTATAAATTTGAGCAGCCACTATGAAAGTATGGAGGTACGGCAAAAAATTAAAAAAAAAACTGTGATATAATCCAGCAGTTCTACCTCTGGGTATTTATACAAGGAAATGAAAACATTAGTTTGAAAAGACATATGCATGCCTATGTTCACTGTAGCATTATTTACCATAGCCAAGATACGGAAACAACCTAAGTGTCCATCAATGAATGAATGAGTAAAGAAATTACTGTGTGTGTGTATACATATACACAAAATATTATTTAGCCACAAAAAATATACATATACACAATACACATATACACAATAAAATATTATTTAGCCACAAAAAAATGAAACCCTGCCACTTGAAACAACATGGATGAAACTTGTGTGTATTATGCAAGATTAAATTACATATATGTGCTATTATATAATTATATAATATACAATATACTGTAATATAGTATAGTATATAATATATAACATAGTAAACATGTAATATATATAATACTACAGTAATGTAGTATGTGGATATATATGTATATATGTATGTATATATACAAAATAAGCTCACAGATCAAGAGAACAGATGGGTGGTTGCCAGAGGTATGGAGTGTGGAGTGGGAGAAAGGGGTGAATTGTTTTTTTTTTTTTAGTTTAAATAAGTTGAATTTAAAAAATGAAAAAAATATATATATAAAGAACAAATAGATGTACACATGGTGGAGTTAAGAAAAGATAGCCTTGATTCCTTTTTATATTAAATTAAGTCAGTATGCGGGCTCTGTGCTGACAGCTCAGAGCCTGGAATCTGCTTCATATTCTGGGTCTCCCTCTGTCTCTCGGCCCCTCCCCCTCTCATCTTCTCTCTCAAAAATAAACATTAATAAAAATGTTACATTAAATCAGTATGTAAAGGTGTGGCCCTATGTAATGTTGTCTCCTATTACAATAAGTAGTTTTTGCTTCTATGAGACTAAAACATCTGCCCAAGCCTTTTTTTAATGACACTAGCTCCTGTTTACAAATATAGTATGCTTTTTGTATATTTTCTCCAAACTCTTTCATGTTTTCACTCAGTTGTCATTTTTCCACACTTTAATTCTACTAATCCTATATTGTTTGTATTTCTGTCATCTCTGGTCCCTTCATGAATTGTCTAGCCCAAGGCAATAGGAAATCTTCTTTGGTTATAAATGGGAAATAGCATCTGAATACGCTTAGAGGACTAGTGCTATATGAGACTCTTAAGGGAAAAACTTTCACTCTTGACCAAAACAACTAAAATAGATTGGTGCAAAGGTAGAGAAAATAAATGGTTGACTCCAAACATTGGTAATATTCTAAAGCAGCATCATCCAATAGAATGTTCTGCTATGACTAAAGTGCTCTCTGTGAAGCATTGTAACAAGGTTGCTAGCCACATACAGCTATTGAACATTTGAAAGGTGGCTAGTAATGGGGTGCCTGGGTGGCTCAGTAGGTTAAGCCTCCAACTTCAGCTCAGGTCATGATCTCACGTTCCTGGGTTTGAGGCCTGCGTTGGGCTCTGTGCTGGTAAGCTCAGAGCCTGGAGCCTCCTTTGGATTCTGTGTCTCGCTCTCTCTCTGCCCCTCCCCCTCTCATGCTCTGTCTCTCTCTGTATCAAAAATAAATAAAACATTAAAATTAAAAAAAAAAGAAAGGTGGCTAGTAAGACTGAGAAACTGAATTTGAATTGTTATTTATTTTTAATTAACGTAAATTTAAATAGCTTCACGTGGCCACTGGCTATCATCTTGGACAGTGCTGTTCTATACTATTAACCAAGATATCGTGGTAAATTTGGTTTGATTCCAAAGCCTAGAATGTTCATTATGAGAAATCTTATAGAATGAGAAAGATGCTTACATATATATGTAAAATACATAGATTTTCTATACCAATTTCTAAATATCTAGTATAAGATTTTATCTTTCCCACATTTACTATCTAACTCAAAGAGGTTTAAAAAATTTATTCTACCTAGAGAATAATATACTCACCTATTTTTAACTTTTTGTTACAGAAAACTTCAAATTTACTTAAAAAATAATCTAGTAAACCGCTTTATACTCCTGTATATTGATACTTATACCCATTTCTCTCCAAGCCCAGATTATTTTGAAGCGTGTCATAGACAGCTGACTTTAGAGGCCAAGCTCTTAACTTCCACACTATGCTATAGTAAGAAACAGAATTATTATTTTTATTTTTTAATGTTTATTTTTGAGAGAGAGAGAGAGCGAGCGAGCATGACCAGGGATGGAAGAAATTTAGAAGGTAAAAAATAATGACAAAAACAATAACATGTGAGAGTTTCTTTTTACAGTTCTCCTTCCATTCCTCTAGTTCCCTAGGTCAAAAAGTATAGCCTCCTCAGAACCAAAGCATTCTCTGAATAGAATGTCTGAAGCTCTCTGAAGCACACAAATGTCTGATGGATGTGGATACGTACCTTTTTAAATCAGTGTCTGGCACAAAGAACTGTCAAGGTCTTTGACCCCCAGCAGTATTTAGCATTATTCCTCAATGTCCTCAACAATAATTTATTTCCCAAGGTTCACTTTTTTTGGCAGTTGATTCTTATTTTTATTTCATGAATTATCCTCAGACAGTTTTCAATTTCCAAATATCTTTCCTCTTTTATCAGTAAGATTAACATGACTCTGTCTCAACCAATAGAATGAAAATAAAAGCATTTATGTCAATAGAGGTGAGGAGTTAATGTATAAATTATGATTACTAAAGAAAAATTTCTAGGCTACTCTTTGTATTGAGCAATAGTGCCTGGACATTATAAAGTCTTGTATTTTTGGAGAAGTGCTACCCGGCAATAACTAACAGTAAACATTGCAATGGTTGTTAAGAATGAAAGAACAACGATGTGTACAGAACATCTCATTTTTTTAAATGTTTTATTTATTTTTGAGAAAGAGAGAGAAAGACAGACAGACAGAGAGAGTGAGCAGGGGAGGGTCAGAGAGAGAGGGAGACACAGAATCTGAAGACGGGCTCCAAGCTCTGAGCTAGCTGCCAGCACAAAGCCTGATGCGGGGCTCGAACCCACGAACCGTGAGATCATGACCTGAGCCAAAGCAGGACACTCAACCAACTGACCTACCCAGGCGTCCCCCATCTCCTCTTAAATATAACTGACTGAAAGGCAATATACAGGAAACATAAAACATATCCTTAGACTACGGTCTAAGGGAGCAAGAGGGAGACACAGAATCTGAAGTAGGCTCCAGGCTCTGAGCTGTCAGCACAGAGCCCGATATGGGTCTTGAACTCACGAACTGTGAGATCATGACCTGAGCCGAAGTTGGACACTTAACCAACTGAGCCACCCAGGCACCCTAGGTCTGCATTTTCAAATAACTTGAAAAGGAACTATACTAGATTGTCAGTCAGGAATATATCAATATACATAATGTTGAGTATAGCCAAGCTAAGTACCAAATTACATAATATTAATAATGTCACATATGTAAATATTAAGATACTCAGAAAATAATACACATTTATGTTTTATATAAACAAGGTACATAATTATATAAATTTCATGTAAATATTTATATAAAGTATTACTGAAATATATTATCTATATATAAATCATAACATATATTTTAATAATATATAATTTTAATGCATAGGATTCAGAATGGGAGATTTTTTTTTTGCAAATCATGTATTGACAAGTGACTCATATCCAGAATACATAAAGAACATTTATAACTCAATACGTAAACAACCCAATTTTAAAATGTATAATGGATGTGATAGGCATTTCTCCAAAGAAGGGACTAAACACATGAATGGATGTTCAACATTATTAGTAATTTGAGAAATGAAAATTAAAACCACATGAAGTAATACTTCACACTCACTAGGATGAGGAGAAATTGGAATCCTCAAACACTGTTGGTAGAAATAAAAAGTGGCACAGCCATTTGGACAACAGGTAATTCCTCCAAATAGTAAACAAGGAGTTATAATATGATAACCACAATTCCATTCCTAGAAATATACACAAGAGAGGAAAAAAACATGTTCAACAAAAACATTCATATATGTATATTTATAAAATTTTTCATAATTGCCAAAAAAATGGAAATGACCCAAATGTCCACCAAGGGATAAAAGGCAAAATAAAAAATGATATATCCATACAGGGCAGTATTATTTGGAAGTAAAAAGAAACCAAGTACTACAACATGGATGAACATTTGAAAGCATTATACTAAATAAATGTAGCCAGTCACAAAAGACCATGAGATATATGATTTCACTTATATAAAATGTCCAGGATAGGCAAATCCATGGAGACAGAAAATATAATCTATATATAATCTCTATCTATATATAGGAGAAAACAATGTTGGAGTCATACCTTGTTTAAAGATTTTAAATACATAGATCACAAGGCAGGTGAATCATATATGCAAAAAACTTTAAAAAAAATATATATATATTTTATCTATATCTATATATCTTTGTATTGATATACAGATATACAGGAGAAAACAATGTTGGAGTCATACCTGATTAAAGAAAAAGTAGAGAGGGATGCAGGTGCTTTTGATACCTGTGCTACTTTTTTAAATGCACAATGGTAAGATTTCTTAAATGTAATTACAGACATGCTGTATCTGTTAATGTTTTTGCTTTTTTTAAAAAAAGTTTTAAGTAGTTCACATTGAAATTAAATATTTAAAACATATTACATAGCAGCACTTTCAACAATAGCCAAATCATGGAAAGAGCCTAAATGTCCCTCAACTGATGAATGGATCAACAAGACGTAGTTTATATACAATGGAATACTACATGGCCATGAGAAAGAATGAAATTTGGCCAATCGTGGCAACGTGGATGGACCTCGAGGGTGTCATGCTAAGTGAAATAAGCGAGGCAGAGAAGGACAGATACCATATGTTTTCACTCATAGGTCTAACAGGAGAAACTTAACAGAGGACCATGGGGAGGGGAAGGGGGGAAAAAGAATTAGGGAGAGGGAGGGACACAAATCATGAGAGACTCTTGAATACTGAAAACAAACTGAGGGCTGAAGGGGAAGGGGGAAAGGGGAAGGGGGGTGATGGTCATGGAGGAGGGCACTTGTGGGGAAGAGCCCTGTTATATGAAAACCAACATGACAATAAACTATAATAAAAAATAAATAAAACATATTAAAAACAAGGGTAGGTGTTTTCACATAAAAATCACTATTCTTCATAATTCTCTAAGATATGCCTATTTTGCATACAGTGAAATTGAGATTTGGGAGCTAAGTTGATCAATTACCAAGTTAATAAATAGTAATACCAAGA
This sequence comes from Cryptoprocta ferox, assembly GCA_028646485.1. Lineage (NCBI taxonomy): Eukaryota > Metazoa > Chordata > Mammalia > Carnivora > Eupleridae > Cryptoprocta > Cryptoprocta ferox. Next base: position 62,282,122 of record CM053572.1, read on the forward strand.
CTTGAACCCAGAGTCATCAGTTACACAGCATCTCACACTGCATCATACTTCTTAGCCATCTACCTAATAAAGTAGACAAACTAAAAATAAAGCAATTTTATAGAGAAATAAATGTTAAAGGACAATTTGGTAACATTTCCACTAATATTTAATTTTCAAAGTATTTAATGTCACTCCGAAATAATTTATATTCTAGTCTTTCCAGACAGTTCATCTTCAACCTTCAAAATAGTTTGGCGTCAAAACATCTCTGGCTGTTTAGCCTGGCAGGATCTTAATTATCTCTTTAGCTTTCTCAGGGGTAGTTGTTAAATTTCCCACTTCTCCTATTTAACGTCTTATGGCCTGTCACCATCAGCTTCCATCTTAATGCTGACAGGCTCCAGCACACAACTCAGCTTATTTCCTGAACGACCGTGCTTTCCTAAAGCCCACATACTTCCATAGCATAATGCAGACAACTGGCCTTTCCTTCAACTTAGTTTCTAACCCCATAGTTGCCAACTTCAACTCATACTAGAATTACCTACAGAATTTTAAATATATTAGTTTTCCAGAAAAACCTTAGTCTTGCACATTCTTAAATTTTTTTATTATTTTTCAGTTTCTTTTAATTTATCGTTTTCTCCTCTAACCCATTTTTTCCTTAGACTGATCTCTTAAAGACCCAGGCCACTTGACCTATTGGGTTTTCCACAGTTCAGATCTTTCATGCTCCCGGTATAGTTAAGCATGTGCCTCTGTTCTCTGTGTTTCCAGTAAACTGGAAGCTGGCTACAGAAGCTTGGTTGGACTCTTGGTCTTTTGTCAAGTCTGTGAGGAGTGTTGCATCCTTAGACCAGGAGGATTATGATATTACCATCCATTGATACTAATGCAAAGATGTATAATTCACTGAGGTTTGAAAAATGGTGATAGATGAATTCTATCATTTTTTGACCTATTAAGTGGAACATTATCTTATAAAGAAATACTTCTCCTTACCTACCATTTGGAAAAATACACGTTTGATTCTTTATCTCTACTTACCTGTTTTTAAGATTGGTTTTCATCTTTTGAATTAATCAATTATTCATTTTAAAAATTAAATTCATACATTTAAACATATCTTATATGCTTCAATCTATTGCGGTTAATATTTTTATAGAGTTAAACTATCTGATTTTTAGCCAGCAGAAGCCTCTTCCTCTTAGCTCCTGTGCTCCTTTTGATATGGCTAGTACACTCTGATATGTTTACTCTTTCTAGTATGAAAGTTGATCCAAGTTCATCATGCACGTTTCCTACCAGAGACATGGAATCATCCATTTTTTTGTGACATCGTGATTTCTCTTAGTAGAAAATAATATTACTAGGTCACAATCTGAGGATGAGATATGCTACTGAGTTTATTATTATTTCTGGGCTTTTTTAGTAATAAAGAGATATAGTAGCAAGAGACATTTAAGTGTTTAAGTAGATATCGTAGAGATACTTTAGTATTTAGTAGCAAAAAGATTAAGTAGTTTATTTAAAATATAGTATTTCCTAGATTTATAATGATCCTTTTTATTCAAAACAGAATGAGGACTTGAACTCCTATATATTACTATATTTGCTTTCAAACACAAAGTATGATAAAATTAGAATATTCCATAATTACTCAATGGCCTTATCTAACCACACAAGCCCAGAAGGCCTGGTGAAATACAACTAAAGCTATCACTCCAATATGACAATGGGAAATAGATCAATTTTTTTGCATTTGTTATCTACATTCTCCCACATATTAAATAAGCTATATTGTAATTAATGGCATTAAATGCCAAATATATCCCTTCGAACTTTTAATCTTAATTCTACAACTAATTATTTTTGCTCATGATCAGTCTTATGTGTGGATATACAGTCTTCATAGTATTTATTTATTTATTTATTTATTTATTTTTGAGAGAGAGAGAAAGAGAGAGAGAGAGGAGAGAGCAAGCATACATGTGTGTCAGCTGGGGAGGGGCAGAGGGAGAAAGAGAGATAGAAAATGTAAAGCAGGCTCCATGGCGGCACTGGGAGGGGGACCCAATGTGGGGCTCGATCCCACAACTGTGGGATAAACACCTGAGCTGAAATCAAAGTCAGACACTCAAATGACTGAGCCACTTCATAGTGCCCATTCATAGTCTTTTTTAAAGGAGAATTTTAGTTCAGAAAAAAAAAAAAACCTATAAAAACAATAAGTACCAATTTAAAGATTAAATCTGTGAACTTCACACTTAATATTCCCTGGATTTTCATGGAGATTTTGTTTCAAAACATAGATTGTATCTCAATATATGAAAGAATAGATGCAACTATAAAGACTGTTACACCACCATCTAAACCCTGTAATTTCAGGATATATCTATGGAATATCCTGTGCTGTTGCCTCTGTGCTTTTAGAAATCTTCTTAAGAAAAGCCCCTGACTGTTCAGTGATCACTCTCCTGGGTCAATCAGCAAGGTGAGAAGCAGCATGCCTCTCCTCTAGGTTGTTTAGTTCAGTTTAGTTCAGACTGTCTCTTTCAGTCTGTGGGCCTGAGATTCTTTGCATTTTGCCTAGTTTTTGACACACCCTACTCTGATCCTGCCAGTGCCTTCCCAAGGACAGACTGCACTCTGTTAGTGCATACAGGCTCCACTGTTGGCTCCAAGTCTCAGCCTATTTGAATTTATTATTAATAAAGATTCATAGGCAGTTGTTATGAAACAAACACCATAATGACACCCAGACAGGCTGTAGAATTATTTTTAGGCAGATGATGTGTGTGGCCCATGCCTCAGGCCCACCAAATGATAATAATAGTAACACTATGCAGTAAGCAAAGAGAACATTTTTCATAAAAATTGCATTAATCATAAAATGTTTCCTGCCATCCTTCCACTTCCTGCTCTCCTTACTCTCTCTGCCCTTCTTCCTTTTGCAGCATCAGGAGTTGCAGGGCTTAGTACTGACTACCTTGCAGAATCCAATAACAATCTAAAAAAAACATGAATCCCTAATTTTCAGTATTCATTAGAGAAAAACGAGGATGGCCTTGCATAATGTGGTTTTAAAAACTAAAATCAGATCTGTTTGTCCTTTAAAAACAGGGTCAAAAATGACTTCTTGCATATTTGACATCTTTCTTCAGATATATAAGTTAATATGCAGTAGCGGCATGGGACCTGAATTAATGTACTTCAGAAAAGAGTCGTCAAGCTAAAAGCACTTAGAGGGAAAGGACCACTCTCAGAAACCTAAGAAACATTGCTATCATAAGGAAAATAAAGAAGTCCTTTATGAAAAATGCTATGTTTCTGCTATTGATAAATTTAGATTGCCAACACTGCTTTCAAATCTTAGAAGTCAGAGAGCACAAATTTCGGTTTCATCTAGTAGTTAAAGAAGCTAATTTTTTTCTTAAGCTCCCTATTTGCTCTTCCATGTACTGTTGAGAACTGCAAGATTGGCTAAATATGGAAACCATCTAAAGGAATCTTATTAAAAATCCAACTTCCTAAAATTGAACCTTAAGTGAACTCCAGCATCAGAGGAAACCGGCAAAGTGAGACGAATATTTAGCTTAAGACAGAATACAGAGGAGGTTATAGTATGAAGATTCAAGATAAGAAACATTTTAAATCTGTACATTTAATTTGTTGCATTTTTGTTAAAACACACACACAACTACAACTGAGAGGGGACAGGTGGTGTGACAGACTCAGGCACATGTGGGTCAAAGTTCTGGCTCAGCCCCCTGAGGATGCCTCTCCTTGGGCAACTTTTCTTTCTCTCACTGTTTCCCTAGCTATGAAAAATAGCAAGCAAATAAGGAGCAAAACAGTAGGGCTTTTCCTAACTAGAACTAAGAGAGAAAAACAAGGAAGGAATGTATAATAAAACTGTTTCAGCTAAGACTTTGTTTCTTTCAACACACTGTATTGATGTCAGTTTTTTGGTTTCATATATTCAATTTTGTTTTCTCATCTCTTTTCAATTTTTGATTCTTCAGTATTCCCATATTTTTATCCTTGCCTGAATTCTTTTTATTTTTTCTTGGATTTCTTGTTGTTTTATGCCTATCTCTTCAGTATTTAATTTCCTATCCATGTCCAGTTACTCTCACTTATATTTAATAAGAAAAAAGAGTATCTGCTTTCCCCTTTCTCTGTAACAGCTAAAGGTTCATACTATCCTAAAATTCTCTCTCAAAAAGCATAAAAGGGTGATTTCCGGAGAAACATATACATTGGAGCTTTATCAGACCCATCAGAGGAATGGAAAACTAAGTATGGATGCTGCATCCTTTTCATAATTGCAGCTGCTGACCCAGGATCCCACAAACCTTTATGGTTACTAGAGCTCACTGTGGTCCAGATCACTTTCACTCCTACACCTTAGAAGGCTGAGTTCTCTGCCAATTGCTCCACTGTGTCTTAAAGCAACTTCTTTAATATTAAACTATTATGCTTAAGCTTTGAAACTGGGGTAACTGCCTCAATATTATAGCGATAGCAGGAAAATATTGCTCTCTAAACATCTGAAACGCATTTGGATAAAGCTGAATGACACTCTATAAAAACACACCAACACTTGTGTACCAGCATATGTGACTGTATTCTGAGACATCATATGCTGGTATGAGTCTTCCTTCTGATTCTGGGACAAGACAACCTTTCTGAGTTCAGTGGTGTTGTCTACCTTTTTGATATTCAAATGCAAAGGCAGAACCACTCCCTATGCTTAGCTTTACACAAATATATAAACTCTAAATAGAAACAAGTACATTAAACAATAAAAATGTTAAAAATTAAAAATACTGAATAGCGGAAACAAAAATCCCCTGGCTAGTAATGAGTTTCAATTAAATCCATAAAGATAAAAATTCTTTTGCTAACCATTGCCCACCAGGTGCTTGCTTTGCTCCACTTGATTTGAAGGTGCACCTGTTTAAAATTTTTAATAGGACTTAATATATAGTATTTTGGGTTTTGATGCTCTTCTAAGTCTTCCTCAGTAGAGTTTGAGGCTTTTGAGAAAGGGGTTAGGTTTTGCTTCTGTATCTGAGAACCTAGTCTAGAGACTAGAAAGTACGAATAGCAGGGTAGATGATATAATAACTACCACTTTTCGGGATCCTATAACATGACATATATTTTGTATATTATATATTTTATATATCAGTTGCTCCTTATTGCAACCCCACAAGTATGAGTGTCCCCATTTTTCATATAAAAAGTCTCATGGATGGGAGCCTGGGTGGCTCAGTCGGTTAAGCATTTGACTCTTGATTTCGGCTCAGGTCATTTCACGGTTTGTGGGATCAAGCCCTGTGCTGGGCTCTGTGTTGATGGAGCAGAGCATGCTTCAGATTCTCTCTCTCCCTCCCTCTCTCTGCCCCTCCTACTCTCTCTCTCTTGAAATAAACAAGCTTAAAAAAATAAAAAGTCTCATGGAGGTTAACTGGTCTCATCCCCACATAGGTGATATTTTAAGCTCAAATTTATCACTAAATAATTAATACTGATTTTTTAAATGAATGAATAAATATATAAATATAGAGATGCATTCATATAAATACACTCATATATATCCATAAAGTTTGATTCTCTTTTCTACCATATATGTAATTTCCAGTTATGTATGAAGAGGTTTATGTTGGAGGCAAGAAGAAATTGGTTATCACCTTATCTTTTTATTATTATTATTATTATTATGTGCTCAATGAGAATGAAAACTTACTATGGAATATAGGAGTAAAGGTAGCTATGACTGACTGAAAAAGAAAAGACAAAGCTACCTCACCCCATATTCTATCCATAAAGGCTCCAGTAAGAAGGAGAAGAAATTATGATCACGGAATTCAGACATGATTTAGGAGGGGGGATAATTTTCAGATTCAAACTTGAAGGCAAACCATGAGAATGGGTGTTCCTGCTGTTCCTGGAGAGGGGAGGAGAGGACATTGACTACCAAGGGAAATCCAATAATTCATTTTAGGAGATGAAATAAAATGTCTTTAACCTAAAATACTATAATCTCTTGTGAAGAGGAGTGATTATATTGCCCAAGACGTTTGAAAAATATTTCCTCCTATGATGGACACCTTCATTCAAGGAAGTGCTTGTCAAATCATGGTTCTGTGTCTGTTTTCTGCCCCCCCCCCCAAAAAAAAAGCACATCTAACAGTTTCTGGAAGGTAACACTCATATGCATTTTGGCTATGTAATTCCATCTTAGACATCTAAAAAAAAAACCCAAAAAACCTGCATTAGAAAGAAACAGAATAAAAAGTAATTTCAAAGAATGGTATAAAAGTCCTTCACTGAACCAGAAATTATAGACCCCAAGGGGTCAAAACCAAGCCTTCTGTTTCTTCCTTCTTAAAACCAGCATTCTCAGCAGTTTTTAGAGTTGGGTGCTAAATAAATTCCATAGTAGAACATAAAAAGAATCCAAAAGGCCTGCAAGCACAAACAACTTTACAAGAGCTAAAGAAGTTATTTGGGGTTGCTTACCCTAAATTTCTGTTTGAGGACTTCAGCTTTAAATAACAGTGGAGGAAAATATTTTCCACTCATTCAATGCAGCAAGACATAGTCTATATGCAAAGAATGGAAAGAGTAGCTTTAAGGATTTTGTGCTCTGCCTTAATCTCTCTATGTGCAGCCCACTGTTGACTACTTTTTAAAGAAAATGTCCTTTCGAAGTATTTTCCATTATGAGCAAGAGAAATGGTTCTATACTTCTATTTTCTGGCCTAAAGTAACTAATAAAGCTGAACAATATGATGTTCCATGGTGTAAATTCAACAAAAAGCAGAGAAAAGTGAAGGAAATGAAAATTTACACCTCATATGTGAATCAAAAGGCAAAGAAGAATGTCACATGCAAGAGAAACAATGACTTGAAGTCAATGTCTTAAATTTTAAATACAATACTTTTTAAGTATCCAGGAACATAGTAGGTTTGTAATACCTGTCATTGCTTTCTGAGATCTTTCTACAGGTGCATAATTTAATCATTCCACCTGAAGTGTCAGGCACATAAAGGTATTATTAGTTAAGAGTGAATAGTAGTTTAATTTGAAATAGGAGACTTGAATTTCGCTTTTAACTATTAAAAACAGATAAAAATTAAAGTGAATAATTTTATAGTTTTAAATAACCACATTTCTTGCTATTTTAACTTTAGCCAAAGAGATCTTCCAAAATGTATGACAACATTTATTTTGAGCTTTATTATTAAGCTTTACCTTTTGTAGCAAGATAAGTGCAATATACTGCAAAGACTTTTAACCTTTGAAATTCCTGTTGAGAATCAATTTTAGAAACAGAGATTGAAATCAATCTGGTAAATGCATATTCAGTAATTATTACATGTCAAGCATCATTAGGCAAGTATAGAAAGATATGGCTAAGTCCCCGCTCCTATTCTCAAGAAACTTATGGACTAATGGATAAGATACACATATATAAATATATTATATACAATATGTTAAATGGTAAGGTAGGCATATGCATACAGTTCAAAGAGAGTAGATAAAGAGAGTAATTCTGAAAGGTAGAAGTTTCTGAAGGAGGTGACAGCTGAGCTGAATTCTAAAGAAAAGACAACTGTTGTATAAACAAGGAATACAAGTTATTCCTAGCAGAATTAAGAGTATAAGGAAAGAATAAAGTATGAAACAGAATTATATAATTAGATTATATAACACAAATAATTTTAGAGGATGGAGAGACAAGCGAAGTAAAAGATAATCCTGTAAAAAAAATGTTAATTGTTCGCTCAGTACCACAATATAGTATAATGACTGAGAGCTGGGGCTCTGAGGAAGACTGCCTGGATTTGAATCCTGACTCAATATTTACATAGTATGTGGCCTTGAGAGGTCACCTTAATGCTCTATGGTGCGGTTTTCCCATGTGTATAATAGGATTAATAATAGTACCTAATCTAGAGGATTGTTTGGTGATTAGGTTAGGCGACGTACATAAAGAACTTAAAATATTTTCTGCTTTATTCTAAGAACTCCACCAACAATAGCTCTTGTTATGACATGACACCCTACTGACTACTGTGACTGTTACCCATCAACTGTAAAACATACACTTTTAGTAATAAATAAAAACATTATATCAATAACCTTTTAAGACATTAAAGGAACATCTATTTAGGAAGTACAAGTGATAATTCCCACCATAACAACTAGGACAAAGTTTAAAAAGATAAAACATGCACATGCACACACATATGTATATATTTATGTATAAATGTACATGTGCATAAAAATATTTAAAACTTCAAGTACTGTAGATAAATGTCTAAAATAGCTAGCTTTATTTCTAGAGAGGAAAGAGGTTTTTCTGAGCCAATACCAAGCCATTTCCCTCTGTGAGCATTAGCCACTTCTGAGAACAAATGGGCAAGAAATGGGTCAGTCATGCACAAAAGAAAGTTGATGTAGCAGTAGGAACTAGAGCAGAATTTTTAATAGTTGCATGAGCTGGCATGAAAGATTTGAATCTACTATATTCCCGTATTCAGTGCTGATTCTTCTGTCCAGGCAGTGCTTCCCCAAAGGAATTTGGTTGAGAGTATGGCTTCATTGGATGCTATGAGCTAGTCCAAATATCAGAGGCAAATCTCTACATATTGCAATGCTTCAATCCTAAATTTCTTGTAAAGGGTGCCTATAATCACTCACAAGAGATCTCATACTTACGACATATGAAATTGGAGGTAAAATGAAACTCAGGCAACCCTGATGCAACCCACCTGAATTCCTATTTGGATCAAAATAATCAACTCTTTACCCTCTCTGCCTAACAGAAAAAGGGATGTGCCCTCTCAGAGAAAAACTATTTTTTCAACAAATTTTTTGGTTCATTTAAATATGCAATCATGCATATGCAAAAACGACAAAAAATGAAAGAAAGAGAAAAATCTGTAGAGGCAGACTCATAAATAAATTAAATACTGAAGTTAGCTGATTACAGACTAAAATTACCATCATAGAGGTTCCTGCGTGGCTCAGTTGGTTAAGCATACAACTCTTGATTTTGGCTCAGTTCATGATCTCACTGTTCATGAGATCAAGCCCTGCATTGCGCTATGTGCTGGCAGTGCAGAGCCTTCTTGGGGTTCCCTCTCTCTCCCTCTCTCTCTCTGACCCTCTCCCACTTGTAAATGTGCGCTTACTGCCCCCCACAAAATGAATATATAAACTTGAAAAAATAAAATTACCATCATAAATATGTTAAAGAAATGAGGAGATAGAGAAAATGGGGAAAAATCCATCTCAATACAAAAATGGAATCTCTAAATATCAAAGTAACAATCTATAAAGAAAAATTTTTAAGAATAAGAGTTTATTAGATATGGAGCTCAATTTCAAACTGAATACAACAGAAGGAAGGTCAATGAATTTTAAAATAAATTAATAGAAATTACCCAAACTGAAGCACCCAGAGAAAAAATAAAACTAAAAATTCTAAGAACAGTTCATAAAGGACATGTAGGACAGCAAAGCACTTGTGTAACCAGAGTCCCAAAAGAAGAGAAATAATTTTTTGAAAATTTAAAAACCATGATGGGAAGAGAGCAGAGTATGAGGACCCTAAATTATACAACTAAAGATACAGAACAGGCCACATTAAAGAAGGTAAGAAGCACAGAGATGCGGTCTGGCAGTGACAGAGACCACGGACAGCCTTGGTCAAAATGACAGTCAGTGGTGCCAAGAAAGACAAGAAACAAACTATCGCACCAGGAAGCCCACAAGGGGAAGACAAATCCTCCTAATATTTTACTTTGCAAGTGAGTAGGGACAAGTTTCCTGAGTTGTTACAACCATTGGGACTTAAAGGCAAGAATATTAAAAATCAGGCTTGGTTCATGCAGATACAATGTGGAACCAGCAGTTTTAAGAAAACAGTGGGAGCAGATGGGAGGGAGAGTGGTTTGCTCATCTCAGAGCATGGCCCAGAGAGACAGAGATGACCATAAGACCCATTCAGAAACAAAGGAGCTGGCAGGTACCATTTTTTTCTCCCACCTCCTAATATAAACAATGGCCACCTGTGGAAAGCCCACAGGGAGCCCACACTGAATACCTAAGTTGCTTTCACTAAGCCCTAACCTCTCATGCTTTGGTGGACACTGTCTTTCCCAGTCTCACTAGCTTCTGTCCCAGTGCTGCAGCATGCCTCCCCTAAAAGACTGGCACGAAAACCACCAACACCACATTTCTAACCTGTGTGTTTGGAGGCGCCTCAGTTCTAGTAGCACTAATAGCAAGTCTCATTTTGCAAGCAGATGAGCACACCCCTTGTTAAAACACACTCCACCCCAACCAGGAACAAAGAGTGCCCACAAGAGGCCAAGAGAACCTCTGCAAATGACTCAAGGAAAAAGCATCCAGGACACAGCAGCAGGACGTAGGCAACACACATAGGAGACACTCCCTGAAGTGTCATGTCTTGGGGAACAGAAGACATTCCACTACAGGACATTAAAGAACCTCTTATACATAAAAAAACATTACCTTCAAGAGCAGGAAAGGTGGCTGACCTTCCTAATACACACAAACAGAGAGGTAAACAAAAATGGAGAAACAGGCATAGTCCCAAATGAAAGAACAGAACCACAGCAACATACCAATGCAAAACAAATATAAGCAATACAGCTAATAGAGAATTTAAACTAATGATCAAAAAGATACTTACTGGACTTGAGAAAGGAGTGGAGGACATCAGTGTTAGACACTTAAGATGAAAAAGAACCGAGGAGCGGGCAAGATGGCGGAGAAGCAGGGAGCTCTGTAATCCGCGCATGCCCGTATGGATTGAACTGAGAAGGACTGAAGGGATAAAACTTGGATTTGCAAGTGGGGGAAAGAAGAAACAGATGCCAGAAAGAAGACAACCTCAAAGATGCCTGAATGAGTGACTGTGATCTGGGAAATTAGGGGACGGGCGGGTCCCGGTGGTAAAGGGGAAAGGAGCCCCCGAGCCCGACACAGGGAGAGCGCGCTGTGCCCCGGAGAGACCAGGGGAAGAGAAAGAGAGACGGAAAACGCACCTAGAACCATCTCTAAGGGAGGAAAAACTCTCCCGTCTCCCCATATATATCTGCCGAGCGCCGGGAGAGAAATCCATCCCATCTGGCCGGCGAGTTCTTCCTTGGGCGCAGCGGCAGCAGCATCCACTCCAAGCCGCACCAGGAGCAGCGGCAGCGGCGGCTGCGCAAAAAGGGCGGCGCAAGCCAGGCCGGGAGGCTGGCCGCCAGCGGGAACGCATCTCATCCCTGGTGACGGTGTTGAATTGCACAGACTGGGATTTGGAAGCGAGGCGGAGCTTGGAGAATACAGTTTGGCTCACCCGCGGCACAGGGAGATCGGACTGAGAAGGGCAGCTTGCAACGCTTGGTTCCGGCAAAGCTTTGAAACGTCGCCATACTTCTCCCCGCAACCACCAAGGCGGGGCCTCGGAGAGAGAGCCCCCGAGACCCGACCTGACGTCAGACGATGCCCATCCGCACAGGGGAGTTGTCTTTTTTTTTTTTCTCTTTTATTCTTTCCTTTTTTCTTTGCTTCTCCTTCTTTTCTGCTACCATCCAGATATATATCCCGTAGCATATTCTTATCTCTCCTCTTGGCTGGTTATATGCTTTTAGACTGCCCACAGACTTTTGCTCTCCCTGTCCCCAACTTGTTTTTTTTTTTCTTTTTGTTTTTGTTTCTTTTTCTTCTCTCTTTTCTTCTTTCTTTTCTTTCCTTTCCTTTCCTTTTCTTTTCTTTACTTCTTTCCCCTTTTGCCTTGCTTGGTTGTTTGATTTGTCTGTGCGTTTGTGTGCTTTTGTTCCCTGTATCCTAGTCTGTTTCCTTTTCAGGGATACCTCAAGAAACAAGCCAAACTACACGGGGTGGAGAGTCCCATAAAACTGACCAGGGAAATAAAATAATCAGAGGCACAACAAGTGAAACCGAGGGATACCATTAAAAGAACACTTTCTGAAACGACAGGTCTGGACAGTCAAGGAGCCTCCTTTAACAGAGTAATATTAACAGGTGCCCAGTACATAACGAGCTTTTAAAACTGACAAGAGACAGAAAGCTAGCCAAAATGACGAAGCGAAAGAACTCTCCTCTAAAGCAACTCCAGGAAGAAGTCACAGCCACAGAATTGCTCAAAACAGGCTTAAACAACATGACTGAACAAGAATTTAGAACAAATGTCATAAAATTAATTGCTGGATTTGAAAAAAACATCAAAGAACCTATTGATACACAGACTAGGGACCTTCAAAATAGCTGTGACGAGTTAAAAAAGGCTATCAATGAGGTGCATAACAAAATGGAGGCAGCCACTGCACGGATTGAAGAGGCAGAGAGGAGAATAAGTGAATTAGAAGACATGGTTCTAGCAAAAGAGGAAGCCAAGAAAAAGAGAGAGAAATTGATACAGGCACACGAAAAGAGAATTCGAGACCTCAGTGATACAATCAAACGGAACAATATTCGTATCATAGGAATTCCCAAAGATGAGGAAAGAGAAAAAGGTCCTGAAGGGGTACTCGATCAAATTATAGCTGAAAACTTCCCGAATATGGGGAAAGAAATGGACATTGAAATCCAAGAGGCCCAAAGAACCCCCTTAAGACGTAACTTGAATCGACCTTCGGCACGACATATCATAGTGAAACTGGCAAAATATAAAGACAAAGAGAGAATTCTGAA
>CM053572.1:62295354-62329077 GCA_028646485.1 Cryptoprocta ferox
CTCATAGGTCTAACAGGAGAAACCCAACAGAGGACCATGGGGAGGGGAAGGAGGAAAAAGAGTTAGGGAGAGGGAGGGAGACAAAACACGAGAGACTCTTGAATACTGAAAACAAAGTGAGGGGGGAAGGGGAAGGGGGAAAGGTAATGGGGGGTGATGGTCTTGGTGGAGGTCACTTGTGGGGAAGAGCACTGGGTGTCATATGGAAACCAACCTGACAATAAACTATAAAGTTTAAAAAAAAAATAAAAACTGAGGAGGCTATCCAGAGGAAGATCAGTCAGCTGGACCCAAAGGCTGAAATGCACTGTTATTAAAAGTAAACATTGCTTAAGGAGTCTCCACCCTGGGTGAACACATGATGTCAGGTGACACTAGAGAAAAAGAAAGTCTGCCAAGGAAAGTAAATCTAGTAAATTAACTTCTAAAATACTTTAATATACCATGTGTAACCCCCAGTCATTTCTAGTGGCTTTGGGAAGCTAGTGGTGAGTCGGGGCAGCAAAGAAAGGGGTAAAGCAAAAAGCTCACTTTTGGTGAATAAAAAAACTGAAATGCTAACAGCCTCCTGCAAAAAAAAAAAAAAAAAAAAAGATGAAAAAGAACCAATCAGCAATGAAAAACACAATAATAAAATTATAAATACACTTGATGAAATAAATAGTAGGCTAGACAAAGCAGAGGAATGAATTAATGATCTGGAAGACAGAGTAATCGAAAGCAATAAAGTTGACCAAGTGAGAGAAAAAATATTATGCAAATTGAGAGTAGACTTAGGGAACTCAGTGACTCCATCAAGTGTAATAACATTAACATTATAGGAATCCCAGACGCAGGAGAGAGAAAAAGGGGCAGGGGATTTATTTGACAACATAATAACTGAAAACTTCCCTTATATGGAAAAGGAAACAGAAATCTAGATCCAGGATGCACAGAGACACCCGAACAAAATCAACCCAAGGAGGTCCACACCAAAATGCAAAGTAATTAAAATGGCAAAAATTAGTGATAAGGAAAAAGTTTTAAAAGCATCAAGAGAAAAGACACTTACATTCAAAGGAAACTCTACAAGTCTATCAGCTGAATTTTCCAGGCCAGAAGGGAGTGTCATGATGTATTCAAAGTGCTGAAAGGGAAAAATATGCAGCCAAGAACACTGTATCCAGTAAGGCTATCATTCAGAGTAGAAGTACAGATAAAATTTTTCTCAGAGAAATATAAACTAAAGGAATTCAAAATCGCTAAATCAGCCATACAAGATATATTAAAGGGGACAAATTGAGTGGAAAAGACCGTATGTGAGAGTATGAAAAGTAGGAATCAGAAAAGCAGGAAAAATAAATATACCTATAAAAATCAGTCAAGGGCTCCACAAAATAAAAGATGGTAAAATATGACATTATGTATCTAAAATGTAGGGGGCAGAAGAGTAAAAAATGGGTTCAAATTTAAGCGACCATCAACTTAATGCAGACTGCTATATGCAGAAGATATTATATACAAACCTAATGGTAACCACAAATAAAGAAACCAGTAATAGGTAAGCAAAGAATAAAGAAGAGAAAGGAATCCAAGTGTATCACTAAAGAAAGCCAACTAGTCATGAAAGAGAGCAAGAGAAGGATCAGAGAAAAATTACAAAAACCACAGAAGTAACAAAATGGCAATAACTGCATATCTATCAAAATTACTTTGAATGTAAATGGACTCAATGCTCCAATTAAAAGAGAGAGGGTGACAGATGGATAAAAAAAAAAAAACCAAGACCCATCTATATGTTGTCTACAAGAGGATCATTTCAGACCTAAAGATAGCTGCAGACTGAAAGTAAGGGGATGGACAAACATGTATCATGCAAATGAAAGTCACAACAATCCAGGGTGGCAATACTTATTTTGGACAAAGTACTTTAAAACAAAGACTATAGGGGCACCTGGGTGGCTCAGTCGGTTAAACGTCCGACTTCGGCTCAGGTCACAATCTCGTGGCTTATGAGGTCAAGCCCCACGTCAGGCTCTGGGCTGACAGCTCAGAGTCTGGAGCCTGCTTTGGATTCTGTGTCTTCTTCTCTCTCTGCTTCACTACCATTCACACTCCGTCTCTCCCTGTCTCAAAAATAAACATTAAATCTTAAAAAGAACAAAAGACTTTAACAGCAGACAAAAGGAGACACTATGTAATAATAAAAGGGAAAATACAACAAGAATATCTAACAACTGTAAATATTTATGCACCCAACATGGTAATATCCAAATACATATAACAGTTAATAACAACCATAGAAAAACTAATCAATAATAATACAGTAATAGTAAGGGATATTAACACCCCATTTATACATCAATGGACAGATCATCCAAGTACAAAATCAATGGAGAAAGAGTGACTTTGAATGGTACCCTCGACTGGACGCATTTCACAGGTATATTCAGAACATTCCATCCTAATACAGCAGAAACACATTCTTTTCCAGTGCTCATGGAACATTCTCCAGAATAAACCATATATTAGGCCACAAAACAAGTCTCAACAAATTCAAAAAGATCAGAGTCGTGCCATGCACCACAACACTATGAACAAGAAATCAACCACAAGAAAAATCTGGAAAGAAGATAGAAGAAGGTTAAATAACCTGTCATTAAACAATGAATGGGTCAACCAAGAAATCAAAGAGTAAATACATAGATAAAAATAAAAATGAAAATATTTGCAACTAATATTACACTGCACGTTAACTAAGTGGAATTTAAATAAAAATTAAAAAAAAACCCTACAATGGTATCACCTCACACCTATCAGAATAGCTAAAATCAAAAACAAAAGAAATAACGAGTGTTGGCAAAGATGTGGAGAAAACGGAATTCTCATACACTGTTGGAATGCAAACCAGTGCAGGCACTGTGGAAAACAATACGGAGGTTCCCCAAAAAGTTAAAAATAGAACTACCCTAAGTCGGTAACCATGCTAATAGGTATTTACTCCCAAATTACAAAAACACTAATTCAAAGGAATATGTGCATCCCTATGTTCATTGCAGCATTATTTACAATAGTCAAATTATGCAATCACCCCAAGCATCCATCAATACATGAATACATAAGATGTGGTATATATACACAATGTAGTATTATTCAGCCATATGAAAGAATGAAATTTTGCCATCTGTAATGACATGGATGGAGCCAGCGCGTATGATCATTAGCAAAATAAGTCAGAGAAAGACAAATATCCTATGATCTCACTCATATGTGGAATCTAAGAAACAAAAGAGCAAAGGAAAATGAGAGACAAACCAAGAAATACACTCTTAACTTTAGAGAACTAAGTGGTGGTTATCAAAGGGGAGGTGGGATAGGGAATGGGTGAAATAGGTGATGGAGATTAAGAGTACATTTATTATGATGAGCACTGAGCAATGTCTAAAATTGTCAAACCACTATGTTGTACACCTGAACTGTAGTTTATCTACTGGAATTAAAACAAAAAAATAAAAAATTTGAAAAAAAAACAGTTATTTAAGATGCTCAATAAATTCATGTAAGACAAGTATAAACAAAACTATATTTCATCAGGGGCTACTGGGTGGCTCAGTAGGTTAAGTGTCTGACTCTTGATTTTGGCTCAGGTCATGATCTCACAGGTTTGTGAGTTTGAGCCCTGCATTGGGCTCTGCACGCACAGTGCAGAGCCTGCTTGGGATTCTCTCTCTCTCTCTCTCTCTCTCTCTCTCAATATCTCTCTCCCTCCCTTCTTGTGCCCCTCCCTAGTTCACATGCGAGCTCTCTCAAAATAAATAAACTTTAAAAAAACTGTATTTTATATAATCAAATTACCAAAGACCAAATTTTTAAAAAAATTCTGAAAAACAGACTGAGAAGACATTTTATACAAAGTAGAGTAACAATGACAAAGATGACTGACATCTCATGAGAAAAAACTACAAGCCATGTGTTAATGGAATGTCATATTTAAAATGATAGAAAAATAAAGAAATGGTTGTCAAAACAGATTTCTATACCTAGCAGAAGTCTCATCTGAAAAAAGCCACAAGAAGTATATTTCAAACAAAAGGTAAGAGGATGTTTTGTCTTTAAATCACACTACAAGAGGGGTACCTGGGTGGGTCAGTCAGTTAAGCATTCAACTTTGGCTCAGGTCATGATCTCACAGTCCGTAGGTTCAGGCCCCGCAACGGGCTCTGTACTGACAGCTTGGAGCCTGTAGCCTGCTTCAGATTCTGTGTCGCCCTCTCCCTCTCCCTCTCCCTCTCCCTCTGCCTCTCCCCTGCTCGCCCTCTGTCTCTCTCTCTCAAAATAAAATAAAGATATAAAAAAATTAAAAAAAATAAATCATACTACAAGGTATAATAATGGAAAATACTGAAGAAAGTTCAAGCTGAAAGAAAATTATCACAAATTATCCATCACTCTTTCTCTTAATTTCTCTTCACTGGTTTCTGTGAATTCAAATTACCAGGTAGTATGTACTACACACATGCAGTATATACATACACACATCATTTAATGCAATTAATGTTTAAATCATCAATAGATGAGAAAAGAAAAATATGCAATTTTACTTTCATAATTGCCTACCATAATTACTCTCTGATGTCATTTGGATTCAGCCTAAAGATGTTCCCTTAGTGTTTCTTATAAAGTGGACCTGCTAACAACAAATTTTCTAATGTTATGTTCACCCACAAATATCTTAATTTTAGCTTCATTTTTGAAAAATGCTTTTCTGCATATGTTATTCTTTAGTACTTTGAATATGTCCTTTCAATGTCTTTTTACTCAGTGCCTCCATCATTTCCCATGATAAACTGCCTGTTAAGTTTACTGGGATTCCCTTGTCTATGGTAATTTTTTTCATTGCTTTCAAGAGTTTCTCTCTGTTCAGCAACATTTTGACTAGAATATGTGTATTAATATCTTTATACTACTAGGAGCTCATGGACCTTTTTGGATATTTAGAATAATCATTCTCAACCAACTTGTCAAGTTTTAAGCCATTATTTCTTCAAATATTGATGTTTGCTCTTTTTGTTTCTCTTCTCAGGTACTCTTATGAGTTATGTTGGTACATTTAATAGTGTCCCACATTTCTCTGAAATTACTCATTTTCTTCCATTCCTTTTTCCCCCACTCTGTATTCATATTACATAATCTGCATATATCTACCTTTAAGTTCATTTGATTCTTTCTTCTGCCAGCTCAGTACTGTTGAATCCTTTAATTTTTTCCTATAAATTATTCTTGTGTGTCAACTCCAAATTAACCATTTTAAAAATTATTTCCATCTTTTATGAACATTTTCTATTTTAGGAAGTATTGTCACCCTTTATTTAAATCTTTAAACATAATTTCCTTTAGTTTTTTAACCTATTTACAATAATGATTTGAAGTCTGCTAAGTCCAATATCTAGGCCCTCTCAAAGGCAGTTCCTATTACTTCTTTTACTGTAGTTTTGTATGCTTTACACTTTATTGCTTCTTAACATATCTTGGAGATCACTTTAATTTATTCTTTAGCAGTGCTAATTCATGTTTATGGCCATAAAGCATACAGTATGAATTTGTTATGGCTCAGAAAAATCCATCTCTATTAAAAGGGAACAACTGAAAACCTATGGTCATGTCTTCATATGCTACCAACCAAAAATCACAAATTATTGTTGCTAGAAACTTACTCAGAAAAAGAAATGATAAAATTCTATTTTTTAACTTCCATCAGTTTTCTCTGCATAGCATGGACCAAGAGGAAAAGTTTCCTAATATCAGCACTTGGAATGTATCCAATGTTCCTTGAGATGTATCTAGAAACATTTCTCCATGCAATCACATTCCTAAGCCTGTTCTTCATTCCAAGTCTCCAAAAATTTGTTTCCAACATAATTAACACCTAATTTGGTTGCATTCCTGGACACTAGTACTAAGCTCAGATGGTGACCAAGGGTTCATGATTCACCTGTAGACATCTAGTTCAGACATCTAAATTCATTTTTTTTTATTCTTTGAGATATTTTGCCTGTGTATCCCATGTTGCCTTATTTCTATGACTTGTTTTTTCTAACTGGTTTTATGTTTTAATAAAAAAATCAGAGCATATTTTTCATCTAATTGTATTCAGAGAAAAAAAATGATAAAAATTACAAGTGATAAAAATCATTTGATTACCATACATATGTCTCTAGATAGTGTTTAACTTGGCAATATCCTACCAGCCATTTTTTGCTATTCTTTTTTTTTTCAGTTTTTGGCTATTTTAAGAAAAAGATGTAAACAATTCCAAGATTGAATTAGCCTTTGTGTAATTCATTCAGGGATAGAATAGTTTTTGCAATCCTGCCGAATAGCATTCTATGATTTTTCTAATATGAGGTTTTCCAGGATCAATAGATATTCATTTCCGAAGAGATTCAAAGGGGAAAGAAACCTGAATGAACACAAGAGAAACTATGTACTCAGATAAAAGGGATAGTGTGAAGATCTCAGTTTTCCACAAAGTAATCTATGAATTTAATACAGCCACAAAAAATTAGTAAGTTTGTTTTTTCATATCTTACAAAATTGTTCAAAGGATTTTTTGAAGGATGTATGTGAGAAAACAGCTGTGCAATATTTGAGAAGTAACATGCAGATATAACAATTACTTTAAAGACTTAATAAATAAAAAAAAACCCCAAAGCAGACACATATCAGTGGTAAAGGTAAGAAAAATATAAAATATATCCAGTAACTGAAAATAAAATATGGGGGCACCAGGGTGGCTCAGTTGGTTGAATGTCTGACTTCAGCTCTGGTCATGATCTCACTGCTGGTGGGTTTGAGCCCTGCGTCAGTCTCTGTGCTGACAGCTCAGAGCCTGGAACCTGCTTCAGATTCTGTGCCTCCTTCCCTCTCTGCCCCTCTCTCATTCATACTCTGTCTCTCTCTCTTTCTCTCTCAAAAATAAACAAACATTTAAAAAATTAAAAAAAAAAAAAGAAAATACTATGTGCCAGATCAGTGGAGAAAGAACTCAGTAGCATCTGGAAAAACTGTTAACCATTAGGAAAAACTAAACCTGAATTCTTATGTCACATCATACATCAAAATTCAAGACAAATTAAAGATCTACTTTTGTTAGAGTCCCCTGGGTGGCTCAGTTGGTAAAGCATACTACTCTTGATTTCACCTCAGGTCATGATCCCAGGGTGCTTAACATTCTCTTCCTCTGCTCCTCTCCCTCTGCTCATGATTTCTCTGCCTAAAATTAAAAAACAAAAGATCTAAATTTAAAAACACAAGAAATGGGGTGCCTGGGTGGCTCATTCGGTTAAGCATCTGACTTTGGCTCAGTTCATGATTTTAGAGTTTGTGAGTTCAAGCCCCAGGTCGAGATCTGTGCTGACAGCTCAGCGTTTGGAGCCTGCTTCAGATTCTGTGTCTCCCTCTCTCTCTGCCCCTACTTGGCTTATGCTCTCTCTCTCAAAAATAAATAAGCATTGAAAAGAATAAAAAATAAAAATACAAGAATACAGGTGCTAATTATGTATTTTGGAATGAAAAAAGTTTATACGTGACACCACCTCAATATAAGGTATGAAGGAAATGATTGTTTGATTCCACTACATAAAAATACAATCTAAAATTTTTTTAATGTTTTTTATTTATTTTTGAGGGACAGAGAGAGACAGCATGAACAGGGGAGGGTCAGAGAGAAAAGAGATACAGAATCTGAAGACAGGCTCCAGGCTCTGATGTAGCTATCAGCACAGAGCCCAACGTGGGGCTCGAACCCACGAACCATGAGATCATGACCTTAGCCGAAGTCGGACGCTTAACCAAGTGGGCCACCCAGGGGCCCCTAAAAATATGATACAAAAAGCCCCATCATTGTGTTGTATCTGAGGGCAAGAATCAAAAGAATTAGTATATAAGTATTTCTCACAAATCAAGAAAAAGTCACCAATAAATATATGAACAAAGAAGGAACATCAAAAATTAATAAAAGAGTAAATACAAAGAAAAAATATTCTACAACACCAATAATCAATAATTGCAATTTAAAACAATGAATTTTATTCTTTTCAATCTAGAAAAGACATTTAACAAGGTTCAGCATTTGGAGAAACTAAGATCTCACAATACTAAAGGGAATGTAAATCAGTATCTTTTAAAGGAGAATTGATCACATGTATCAAACGGGTTAAAATATTTACCACTTATTGATCTCATAGTTGTATTTTCAGAAATATATCCTAATCATGGAAGTATGAAAGATTTAGCTACAAAAATACGTATCATTACAATTATAAAGGTTTGGAAGTAACTTAAAAGGACTATTTATACATCACGGTACATGGATATAATAAATGATAGGTAGTCATTAAAAATAAAACCCTAGATGTTATTGGAAATATTTGTGTTAATACATAATATAATCCCACTAAAGGGTAGGTGTCCAATTAACCGTGTAAAAATTACGTATATGATTTTTTTTCTCCTTTTGCCTACCTGTATTTATTAACATTTTAACAACACAGAAAATGAGGGAAAAGAGTTATTGTTAATTATTAATATATGCCTTCTTCATAGAAAGCCTCAAATTTCTGAGAAGTGTTTCCACATATCTGTGCTTCTGTGTCAGAATTTGGGTAACAGTAGATTTAATCTCAATTAAATTATGCAAGGATTTTTTCTTATTCATCTTCCTGCCCACCTAAAACACAGTACACTGTTTTAAACAAATTTCCAGGTACATTCTGTTGAACTTAATCTCCTTCAATTTCCGTTTATCCTTGATACATTCAGCTTCATTCTCCCTTTAGTAAGAGTAAATTCCCCAGTGGTGGGAAATGAGACAGCTTCTCCATGCTTCACTGTTTCTTTTCCCTTTCGTTTAGCTAGAGACCTAGGCAGTGATTATAGCCTTGAAAACTTCACAGCTCTTCTATTGCTTCAAGGGTGACATTTTGTTCTTTAATTAGAATATAAGCTTCTTGAGTACTGGAACAATGCAGTGTTTTAGATCATTTTCCTTCTCTAATGATACCTGTGTTTTATATAGAATGGACAAAGAAGGCAGACTCTTGGGGGAAAAATCATGAAATCAATCAGAAGATGTCATTTTCTTTTGAAGCATTCTATTTTGTTCCCTTGGTACATGGTAATATCTGTATATTGCATTTTTTCCTCTTTATCATAATTTCTTATATACATATCTTCCACCTCTGCCAGGGGTAAATGCTTCAAGGTCAGGGATTTGCTTTACTCATCTCTACATTTTCAAGACCTCAGAGTATACAGTGGTCACTCAATAAATGAATTCACGAATTCATGTGTCGATTGATCATTCCATTACTAGCTCTGCCACTTACCAACTATGTAACTTTAGGATGGTCAATTAGGTATGTGAAATTAATTTTTTCATTTACATAATGAAAACAATACTATCTACTTCATAAGATCTTTGGATCAAATGAGGTAAGTAGAACATGTATTACTTGTTACTAAAAAATTATATTAAATGCTCAATAAATACACAAAATGGTTCTAATTCTATTATTATTGCTGAATCCAACCATACTCTTTTTGTATAAAAGGCCCCATTTGCCACAAGTCCTTCCCAGGTGTCAACAGCTTAGATACTCTTTAGCCACTTTTAAAATTCTTTCCTAGCCATTCCATCACTGATGGGAGTATACTTTCACATCTTTGTAACGAGATCATACACTCATTCCTATTATTTACATATATGGAAGTTTGGCAGTTTTTCTTTATTTATTAAACTGTGATGTCCTCCAGAGCACATAGTCTTCTTCTTATTTGTGACCTCAGGACTAAAAGGTGTACCCAGGTCAGAGTCCAACAAATATTAGGAACTTAATACATTTTTTGAATGAAAAAATTTAGAAAGAATTAAGGATAAGAACTTTTAAAGTGCCACTCATACTCTCTCCCAAAGTATGGAATAAATATTGGCATAGTTTGCAGCATCAGAAATGTTAAGAAAATAATTTATATGAGCAGTACTAACAGAGCTGACCTAAGCAGTTTTCTAGGTTCTATTTTCCTAGTCTTTGTCCCGGAACTGAACTTTTGGCAGGTAGGAAGTATGCTCTAGTTATTCACTTTTATCCTGTGGAAGAAGACCATGGGATTTCAAAATTAACTTTGACAGATATGACAAATGGGGGTTGCCATTTCACACCTAGAGCGTGAATATTTCAATGGCAAAGAGTCAGCAACTGTTAATTAAAAATGGGTATTGTTAATTGGGCCCAGTGTTGTGGTTTTGTCAGCAGCTTCAGACCCTTTCAGACCTATTTCAGTGGATCCTTATGGTATGATAAGATAAATGTCTTTTGTTTCTGAGGTGCATGATAGCAATTATGACCCCAATTTTTTCCTGCATCATATTAGTTCTATAGGTGTATATAATTTTATAGTAGAGAAACTCACAGGGAGTGAAATTTGTATCAACACTACTCCCTTTATCTGAATCCAAAATATTCATTAAACACAATAATGATTGATATTTATTCACTTCACACTCTGGTACAACATAAAGATGGGCAATAATTTGGAAGACTCTTTTCATATCAAAAGGGAAAATTTGCTTAAAACATAGAAGTATATGAGATAAAATAAGATTCATTTTCTTTTAGGTTATTACAATCTATAAATGTTCAATCCTTCTACTTATTTTTTACCATCAAAATGTGTCATTGACACAGTATTTTCATGCACAAACAGTATTTGTGTACACAAAGGAAAAATGATAGAAATGTGTATTAGAACAAAATATTCACTGGGCCAACATTAATCCAATAATTCCATTTACATCAACTTAGCAAAACAAAACAAAAGCCTGAAGCTTGCAGTTGGGAAACAAAATTTGATTTTTAAATTATTCCCAGATAGATTAACTTTAGGATTACATAATAATATCTCTACGTCTCTAATAAATAATATGGAAGCTAATCGATGTATGTAGGGGATGTTTGAAGGCGACAGGGCAACACAAACAGCTTGTTACTTTAGACAACTAATCACTTTCATTTTTTCCATTTCCCTAACATTTTTTTTATTCATTTATATTGGGATCCAGTGGCCAATATACTACAGAAATACCCCAGAGCTATTATGAGTGTGCAGGTTTGAGGACAAAATATTCTTCCTTAATACTGGTCAAGTATTTGTGAAGACAAGTAAATGTTAATAATAGCAGAGTGAGGTGATCAAGTTCAACAGTGCAAATGCTAGAGGCCTTGCTTGCCCCTCCAACTAAATTAGGTAAATTCAGCTTAATTCTCTCATAGATCCTTTTATTATCTTTCACAAAATTTTTCATAATTTTTGAAATTATAAACACACACTCATACATGCTGAAATTTCTGTAAAATAACAGATTGCCTTCATTTATTCATGGCTGTAACTCATAGCTAGTATGGTGTCTGGTACAGAATTGGTGTTCAATAACCTCTTGAATGAATGTATGAATAAAAGAATAAAGTATCAATGGAAATTCTGGGATACTGTTTTAGTCTGAGAAATCGAAAAGCTCATAGGTTAGTTTTAACACTGGCATTATTTGCTCATAATTATTACCTGAATCATTGACATTATATAAATATGATGGAACTATGAATTATACTTGTATCTTAAAGGATATGACCTATATTTCAATCCAAGTAGAACTAGATATTATTAAAATTCTTAAACTTTTTATACTTAGCCCAAAGCAAAATGACACAAAGCCCTAACACATTGAACAAATAAAAAAGCTTCTTACAAAATAATACTTTCTATTTTTCAGCCTGTTAGTGATAACAAACAGGGCCCATATTTAAAACGTGGTCTTTCTTTCTGTCTCTGTGTGTGTGTGTGTGTGTGTCTCTCTCTCTCTCACACACACACACTCACACAAAGCACTGTTACTCATTTTCATTTTACATTTCCACAGTTATAAATAAGCATCAAATACAAACAAGCTCTTCCAAATAGGGCTTAGGCATATTACAACCTCCTGGAGTTATCAAATATTTCTAATATGTGACCTAAAATTACTAGTCCTAAAGGTGTGCCTATTGTTAAATGCTACTCAATCTCTGGCCTCCTACAACTCCTAGCAATGATACTATGATGCAAGGATAACTTAGTTTTCTTAATCTTACTATTTATTTGCTAGAAAACCACTCAATTTTATATTCACTACTGTCAGCTATGAAGCAGTAATAACTGTGGATCTACATTGGGCTTGTTTGTGTTCAATCTTTTTATCTTCAAGGGAAAGATTCCATGTCCTATTACCAATGCACTGAGCCGGAAGAGACCCCAAAACAGACTTAGTCATAACTGAGCCCTGATTACCAAAAATATGGTGATAAATGTTGAACTGAAAAGGTAGGATTTCATAAAGCTTTTGTCTATAATCCTCAAAGTAGGGTTCGTTCTGTTGCAGTTAATTAGCATACATGTGGAAGCAGTTTATGGATGCAGTTTAATCCCAAACAAATGTGAAAATAAGCTCACATTGTTCTGTAGAATGATTTACATTCATTATCATCTACTTAAAAAAACATGCTCTAAAAAAAATCATTATTCCTTCCAGAAAATTGGAATAAAGCATTTCCATATTTGTACTTTTGAAAATTATGTATTTCCAGAGAAGGTCATATTTCCTAAAATCAAAATAAAGTGAAAGCTTTGTCTCCAACTATGGTTTCCAAACTTCATGCAGATAGAGATTACTGAATGACACGACTTCATAATGTGAGTCAACAAATTTAACTGACTGCACATCATTACAAAATCAAACTTGATTTAATAGCTTCTGTAAAGGACATTTGGAACTTCAATAATGAGATCTCTATAAAAGGCTCCTGATAGAAATATTTCTAATACCTAGCAAATAACAGGGCTTATATTGTAATACAGCTTGTAAAACTGTCTCATTATTTGTGATTATGGCTTTCAGTAGACATGATTTGACCAGAGATACAGTTTGTACCTTTTAGTTGTAATGATGAATAATATTATGATTAAGTTTGACTCTTCATGGGAATCTAGCATGAAAGTGAATATACCACAGATTGAGTGGCTGCCTTATGATTCTCTGAAATAATCTACCTGAGATGCTCAAAACAAAAATGGAATCTCCCTACTCCCGGTCTTCTGGAACAATTATACTAAAAACCAGGCCAAAATTCAAGTGACCCATGATCAGGTGGATGAGGCAATATTTACCTAGGAATTTCTTATTTGTAAAGTACTTGATCAACTTACATACGCTTCATATATAAGCCTTTGTTCAATCAATAATCATTTAGGGTACTTACCAAGTGCCAAACACAGAACCAAAGCTTTTGATGGAGTGATAAGCTATAAAGTTAATGATACTGTTCTTTAGAAGGGGAGAGCCTCATGGGGGGAAATAGTTATGTAATACAAAATTACTAACTGTGGGATAAACATTATAATGAGAAAATTACAAAGTAGTTACAACGTGCAGGACAGCCACCTAACTCAGGTGGAAATACGGGAGTGCCTCAGAGGTGACTACAGGTTACTAAAATGAGAATGAACAGAAGACAATGCAGGAAGAGGAGGGGGAACATTCCGAAGAGTTAGTGTCTGGTAATAAACTGGAATCTCAGGTATTAATGTGGGAGGTGAGTAATGCATGATGCCAGAGATGAGTCAGTCCTGGAGGCATATTAGGGACTGTGAACTTTAACCTTCATGTTAACCACTCTTTGCCTACTGATACCACTCTTCTGTGCCATTTGTTAAATGTTCACTGTATGCTTAACAGTGCACTTAGCACATACCTCATGTTAAAATTACCACACTCTCAGTCGGAATTCTGGATATGATGGATCTATTTTAGACCTCATCTAAAGGTGCTGGTTACATAGATTCAAAATGAGTCACTTACCCTTTCTTAATTTCAATACTGTTTGTTTCCACAATGTACACTACCCGAGTATGTTACTAGTTTAAAGGCATAGTCCTTGCCCAAACTTTGTCACGTATCAAAACAAAATTATACCAAACTACCAATAGTCCATCAATTCCATTTAAATTTTACTTTCCCTGTCAGACACGTGAAGACATGATTGCCTTTTGTTGGGAAATATATAGGATGGGCTAAGAATGGTCACATGGATTTAAACAAGCTTGATTTATGGGAAGTCCAAACTGTAGAATTTGATTTTAAAAACTCAATTTTCTAGGTCTAAGATTATTTATTGCAGTAAGATTTGGATGTTAAGTATGGTCCACTTCCATGCAATGCTTCTCAGATTGGCCCTTTTTCACCCTATCATGAGACCATCAGGAATATCATGCAGCATTATGCTTACACAGGTGGGATGCTGCAAGAAAATAAACTTATATGCTAGCGATCCTTTTTGTAGAGAATTGTACTTCAAACCGTGTTATTGTAAGTGGTCAGTTTGAGATTTTTAAGAATGCATTGATCCTTTGATTCTTTTCTAAGTGAGGTCAGTATAAAAGAGGAAGTTTGCTTTTATTCAAACCTCATGGGCGTTCTTACACTTACACGAAAACAGCTGAGTTTTGTGAAGACAGATTCCCACCAACAGATTCATGTGTAATAGTTTTCTTTCTGGGCTCCCTTTTTTAGGCAATAGAATGAGAATGTTTGGAAAAGGCTCCCAATAGCTGTCCTGGATTTTTAATCTCGATATTCCTTTGAGGGTTGGAATGGGGCATTTGCAAATTCACATGGACACTAAAGACACCATTATTTGAGTTGTGCCAACTAATAAATCAAGATTTTCTTTTGAAACCTCTAGCAAACAACACATCCCTTTTTTGGTAATGTCTTTTCTTTCCTATGATCCATAAATTCTCTTTATTCAAGAGGATTTCCTCAGAGAACTTAGAAGTAAAGCATTAAGAAATAACTTTTTTTTTCCTCTTTAAGAACACTTGAAATCAATAACAAACCTGTGGCAGTTTTCTTATTTCTTACCTTCCTAAGTAGCAAGGGAACACCTGTTTCAAATTCAACAATAATTTGTATAATGAATTTTAATTTAATTTAGACAGGAGCATTAGCTGATTTCCCTTTTACCCCCTGAATGTGAAAATCCCTTGGAACCTCCAAAGTGAGTTATTTTTATTGGTAAAAATTGTTGAGGGAGGTGTTTTTACCACCAGGCTATATAAAGTAACTTTTATTTCTTTTCTTTTTTTTACCACTATGACTCAATAGAAAATATATCTGAGGTCAACATTCCTGATACACGTAAACCCAGAGAAGGGAACAAAATACAATTTTTATGTGTATTTTTTTTTCTCATTGACCTCTGTATGTGAGTGGTGTTTCTTTTTTAAAAGACAAATTTAATCATCCCATTTCACTGCTAAAACTCCCTTAGTAGATAACCCTAATCGCTTTCAGAGAGAAGAAACAACAGCAATTCTCTTCATGATTATGTGGGGAAAAAAGTTCTCAATCCAGTCAAATAATTAATAGAAATATTAGTAATATAACACATTATGCAAAGGCATCACTTAATTTAAAACGAATTGGGAATAAAATGATGGTCCTATATTCTATATTCAGGAAAGACAAAGGCTAATTGTTCTTTGGTCACACTATCAAGTAACTTCTAGAATGAATTTGAGCCCATCCTAATCAAGCACTTACACATCAATCTGTCAGTAACCATACTTCTTTATACTTTTTTAAAAGTTTATTTATTTTGAGAGAGTGAAATAAAGAAAGGGAGAATGAATGGGGGAGGGATGAAGAGAGAGGGAGGGAGAGAGAATCCCAAGCAGGCTCTGTGCTGTCAGCACAGAACCTAAAGTGGGGATTGAATTCATAAACCCTGAGATCATGACCTGAGCTGAAATCAAGAGTCCAACAGTGGACCAAATGATCCACTGAGGTGCCCCAGTAACCATACTTCTCAAAGCCAGGTGATCAGTGGCTCATGTCTCAATCAATAACAGCCTCATTCTAGTGATCATACTTCTGAGAATTCGCCATGTGTTAAGCACACTGTAATAGCCATCCTTCTATGGTTAAACATTCTAGCTTTGTTAAAGTTTGCCAATCCCAGAGCTCTACCCATACTCAACCCAAGAGTGTGTTCAGAGACTATGGTTTATAAGAACCATCCTCCTTTGGAGACACCTGGGTGGCTCAGTCACTTGCTTGAGCACCCAACTCTTGATTTGGCTTGGATCATGATCTTAGTTTCATGGTATTGAGCCCCATATCAGGCTCTGCTCTGAGTGTGGAGTCTGCTTAACATTTTTTTCTCTCCCTCTGCCCCTCTCCCCTGCTTGCCCTCTCTCTCTCTCTCTCTCTCTCTCTCTCAAAAAAAAAAAAAAAAAACAACAACAAAAAAAACCTCTCCTTTGTTTACCAAGCAGTAACTTCAGCCCTTTATTTTAGATATAAAATGGTACCCTCTTCTTTTCAACATGACTAACATATTTAATCCTCACAATAGTCCTAGAGGAAGGGCCATTATTGTGACCTTCAACAAATAAATACATATAGATTCTCCCAGTTTTTTCAAGTGCTAAATCTTGGTCCTCACTTCCCAAAATGCCCCAACCTTCACCACTCTTCCTGTCTTAACAAATTACATACTCCCAATTTCCTGAATGGTCCATGTCTGCCTTTTTCCACTGTTGTCTTTATATACACCACTTCTTTAGTAGAAAAAAAAATCCCTTTCCCACCTCCATAATGCCAAGGATGATACCCATCCTTCATCAACATTTACATTTACTTTGTTAATGTAACTATAAAATTGTATAGATATGGGATTAAGATACAAAAAGTTAAATAATGTGTCCTGAAGTTACACAGCCAAGTAGTAAGAAAAACAACACGAAAACCTGGTAATACTGACTTACAGTCCTGCTGCTTCTCATAGGAAATATTTTCTGCAGTCTTAATCACTCGGTTCTTTCTCTGAAAGCACTCTCTGTTTTCTCTATATTCTGTTTATTTTTTATCCTCAAAATGGAACATACTAAAGGCCTGACTAAAATAAACCAAGTCAAAGGCTTCCTATTTGGAGCCCACACATCATAAAATCCCATGTCCCATTCCTACTGTAGATGTGACAGTGGTACTTGAGTCTAACTTAGCAGTCCAGAGAGACTAACTGCAACCTGTCTGGTACCCTGGCAGAGATGGTGCTCAGTAAATCACAGGTATTATTGTTATCTGTGTCTTGCATTTGTAGTATGTTCCTGTAATAATTATTTCATTAATGGTCCCTATTCAATGCATGCCTGTAGATTTGTAGCAATACATGATCTTGAGGTAGATATTACATGGTAGCCTGGTCTTTTCAGCTTCCTTATCCATGTCTTAGAATTATAAATCCATAAAATAAGAATAACAACATGCTTGCCCCCTGGGGTGGTATTGAAGATTAAATATGATAAATTCATATAATGTGTTTAGCATAATCACTGACACCTAGACAGCCCCAAGAAATTGTGGCTTTAGTGTCCTATTTTAATCATGCCTATTTATCTCTTACTAAATATGTTTTAAATAGTAGTAAGTTTTTAAAGAAAGAGTTTCTGTCTGATCAGCTGTTCTTCTTGCTAGTGGATGACAACCCGGCTGTCCCCAAAAGATAGGACTGCTTTTTGAAAGTTGAACAATTTCATTGAGTATGAAAATTTGTTGTGTTTTTGACTCCATGTGAAATCACATCAAAATGGGTTACAAAGTGGGACGACTATGTGCCACTCTTTATGCCACTAAAAAATCCTTCATAAATAAATTATCCCATCTCAATATTTTACACACTAGTGCCAAATTACACTTCCTTCACTGTAGTTTTAGCACTGATTTCTTTGCTCACAAACTTGCAAGAATTCTACATTTCCTACCAAATGTAGTCCAAATTTATAGACTGAGCATTTACCCTTTCACCCATTT
Organism: Cryptoprocta ferox; assembly: GCA_028646485.1. Classification (NCBI taxonomy): domain Eukaryota; kingdom Metazoa; phylum Chordata; class Mammalia; order Carnivora; family Eupleridae; genus Cryptoprocta; species Cryptoprocta ferox. The sequence continues at coordinate 62,313,296 of CM053572.1, forward strand.
TCCTAATGTTTTTGCACATCACTTCCTATGAAGGGTTCAATATCCTCATGAAGTATCTGCTTTTCTGTATATGCACCAGGATATCCATCTGCCTGCCTTTCTGCACATGCTCTGGACATCTCCCAAGCCCTTTTTTAGCCATGTCTCTCCTTTTCCACCTAGTATCTTTCAGGTTCTCGGAAGCCATCCCAGCAACTGAATATCATCTTTGCCTGAGGCACTTATCTCTTAGCCCTCGAAGTACTTCCTAGTTCCTGCTTTACAGTACAATCCACTAAAATGAGTAACTTCTTTTATTGGACTATAAATTAGTTCACTTTGAAATCCATGTCTTTTCAGCATACAATCACACCCAGTGCTGGTAGAGCACTTTGAACCCTGTAGGAATTCAGTACATTTTTGTGTTCTATCAATTTATATTTGCCTATCATAGGGGTGCCTTCAATTTTTTTCTTAACATTATGATCTTTTTTTTCAAGATGTTATTTATGTTTTTGAGTTTACTTATTTTTGAGAGAGAGCATAAGTGGGAGAGAGAGAGAAAGAAAAAAAAAAGAGAAGAGGAGAGAGGGGAGAGAGAAGAGGAGAGAGGGGAGAGGGGAGAGGGAAGGAAGGGAGGGGAGGGGAGGGGAGGGGAGGAGAGGGAGGCACAGAATCTGAAGTAGGCTCCAGGCTTTGAGCACAATGTGGGGCTAGAACCCATGGACTGTGAGATCATGACCTGAGCCAGAGTCAGATGCTTAATTGAGTCACCCAGGTGCCCCATAAACATTATGATCTTTTTAAAATGAAAAATTACCTTATACCTGCCAGAATTACTAGAATAAAAAAGACATGAAACAGGAAATGTTGGCAAAGAAATAACAAACGTGGAGAAAAAGGAACTCTTGTGCACTGTTGGGAGAAATGTAAATTGGTCAAAACACTGTGGAAAACAGTATGGAGGTCCTCAAAACATTAAAAATAAAAATTCTGTATAATCTAATAATTCCACTATTGGTTATTAACCCAAAGAAAATGAAAACACCAATTTTAAAAGATACATGCAGCCCTTTGTTTACTGGATCATTATTCGTAAGAGCCAAGATATGGAAGCAGCACAAGTGCCTATTGACAGATCAATGGATAAAGAAGATGTGGTGTCTATGTATGTACCCACACATGTGCGTGCGCGCGCGCGCACACACACACACACACACAATGAAATATTACACACCCATAAAAAAGACTAAATATTGCCATCTGTGACATGAGGTACTTGGACAGTATTATGCTAAGTGAAATAAGTCAGAGATAAATCAATACCATATGATTACACTTATATGTAGAGCCTAAAAAACAAAACAAAGGAACAAATAAACAAGCAGAATCAGACCTATAAATACAGCAAACAAACTGATGGTTGTCAGAAGGGAGGGTGGTGAGGGATGAGCAAAATAGGTCAAGGGGAGTGGGAGGTACAGGCTTCCAGTTATGGAATACATCATGGAAATAAAAACTACAGCATAGGAAATATAGTCAATGGCACTGTAATAGCTTTGTATGGTGACAGATTGTAGCTACACTTGTGGTGAGAATGACATACAGAGTTACCGAATCACTATGCTGTACACCTGAAAGTAATGTCAACACTGTGTATCAACACAGCATATACTCAAATTTTTGAAAATTCTAAAAATAAAATATATTCAACTATATATTTAAATGTAAACTTCAGCACTGGATGCAAATAAGCACTGGAAAGCATAAATCCTAACTTAAAATTTAGTTAGGTCTTGCTTTATATTTACTGATCCATTAAAAAAAAAATGCAAAGTTGCCCCCAAATTTTAACACAAGCAGATTTTGTTATAGGTATTTTAAAAGAAGGTTTGTAAACATGGGTTATATCGAAAGTTCAGATTTTGAGTTATCAAAGTCTAGAACCATGAATACCCAGTATGTATTTAAAATACTGTTCAGCTCCAGGGAACCTGGGTGTCTCAGTTGGTTAATCGTCTGACTCTTGGTTTTGACTCAGGTCATGACCTCACAGTTCGGTGGGTTGGAGCCCTGCACAAGGCTCTGTGCAGACAGCGCAGAGCCTGCTTGTAATCTTCTCTTTCCCTCTCTTTTTGCCCCTTCCTCACTCATGCTATCTCTGTCTAACTCAAAATAAATAAAACTTGACAAATATTTTTAAATACTGTTTGGCTCAAACTTCTCATAAATATTTGTCAAATTAATTAAAAGTCTTTGGAAACACCAAGTATATGCTTAGAAAATTCCGTACAATATACAAAAATTACTTTCTGTTATAAATTTTAGGTTCCCCATTTGCTTTTTCCATTCTTTTTAAAATTCCATGATGAATAGTATTTTATTCTAATTTATTTTTATACTATAAATACTTGTATAAAAAAAGATTTAAATACACAACATTACACCATAAGAAACTAGAAAAAGAAGAAACTCAGTTGAAACTCAGCAAAAGGAAATAAATTAGAAATAAAAAGCAGAATAAACAGTAACATAAAATTATGTAAAATGTAAACATTACAAATGTTATATAAGTAACATGGAAGTAATAACCAGTTTTTCTCAAAAAGATAAAAAAATTGACAATGCTTTAACTATATTAAAAAAAAAAGAGAGAGAAGACTCAAAAGCCAACATAAGAAATGGAAGAGATACAATGCAACATAGAACCACAGAATTTTAAATCTGTTTTCAACATTTGAGCACCATCTAGATCATCTGTAGAGTGCATTCAACCTGTAAATATTGCAATATTTGCCCTCAAAACTAACAAAGAAAGTTAATATTATTAGCATTTCCATGATCAGAAGTTTTGCCACCACACAGTGTGTCACACTGGCACTGAACAGAATGGAACCCTAAGAAAGAGCTCAGAAAGGATAATGGAAAAACATAAAATAAAACTCTCAGTTACAAGTAAATATTTTTGGGTCCACGGAAATTAAGCAGCACACATCTTGGTTAGGTAAAGAACGTTGTGCCACAATGTATTTTTGAACTATTCTCTTTCTCATCTTCCTCTACTCCCCTTTTCCAGCCCCTCATACACTTATTAGTATACAGTAACCCATCTGTTTTCTTTTCTCTAATCATTATATTCCCTTAAAGTTTGACTTATACCTTGGCCCATACTATCGCTCTACGTATTTATCAAAGAATTATCCCAAACCAAGAGGAAACAAACCACAATAAACTGAAGTGTTATCTCTTCCCCAGAGGAATCTTGGTGCCAACTGTCAAAATTGTTTGAAAGCCTGCTACAGGTGGAATCTGAACCCTCCTCAGCCACACTCCTGAACACGTGTTATCTGGAGATGGTGTTCTGGACTCTGTAAATTGAAATGTAACCAAGTACGACCCCCCAGGTGTCAAGCAGGGCGGTATTGTCAGCCACTGATGGTTTCCTCTTTCCTGCCTCTGCTCTCCAAAAGTGAGGAATGTGTTCTTTTCACTGGGTTCTTGTCATGACAGTTTGTATTCCACTTACTCTTACTTTCAGGTAGAGATCTATTTTCTATTAATGGCTATGCAACCTTATTCCTACCTTTTAAACAAATCCCCACTACGAAACTCTTCCAGGGTAGGAATCATTTGATTGGGATGAGACAAATGACTTACTTTAAGAAAACAAAAAGCTGTTTTCTTCACTTGCTTTCTCTATCAAGAATAGGAAATTATGATTAAAAAAAAAAAAACAGCAAGAGCTTGTTCTTACTGCATTTCATGCTATTTCTGTGTTTGTGAGCTCTCAGCAGCCTTCCGTGGTGTCAACCCATTATATACCTTTAAAAAAAAAAACTGCCTCCATTAAACTTTAAGCTGTCAAGGATTACAACGAAAAGATGCAATTTTTTTCACTGCAGGAAAGGTCTGATTTAGTAACAAGCTATAAGCTAATAGAGCAGCAGAACCCACATATAATGTTTCATTGAAAGGGGGAAAAAACATGCTGCTTTTTTTGTGTGCTTTCAACCTTGTTTTTTTTTTTAATTTAAAAAAATGTATAGTCCACTTACTTTACAAATACAATGGAGACTAGCAAGAGTGTTCCTTTTACATCTGTGGCTGCAAATCTTGGGGTCCAAGCGCATACAGACATGCAGCAGTCTACACGCTTTTTATAATGGAAGGGCACGACTGAGGCAAACAAAATGTTGGTCCACAGTGCTATCTAGCTTACATGTTTAACATTGATTTAATTAGTCATTTAATTCCAAACACCCTTATTTTCTACTTGTTTGAAAAAAGCTATTTACTTTCACCATAAAACATACATTAAAACAAGTGACTGAACAGAAAGCCAGGCTTGTGGCCTGGTGCTTTCTTGGTGCAGAAACACTACCTTCCTCCTCCCATGTTAGCTACAGCATCACAATGTCAAACATTCCGCACACATTCCCTAAGGAATCTGCAAGGCTAATTAGGGTGAGCTTCACCATAAAGAATACAGTTGTTAAAACAGCTTCTGTACACACTAGAGTAATGAGCATTCTTTACACACGCTGTGATTTGTTACTGCAATTTGCAGTCATATATCTCTTAGGAAATAACTCATGTGTTGTTATTTATTGCATGTATGATTATTAATGATATATTAACAACTGTTGAAAGCAACTTATTTCACCTCAATAACTCATGTACTTAGCTCGATGTTTAAAGAGCCAGGGAGGCATCAATTTTTTTTCCAGAAAACTATGTCTTCTGTGTTTGTTGTTTTCCTCTAGGATAGTGAAGAACATGTCTAAAGTCTGATAAATTTAAAAAAAAATGTTTTTTAACTTTCCTTATGAAAGCTTTTATCATGGTGATGGGAGAGTATATTTTTAAGGCTGGACTGTTTAAAGTTTTTTGAATCTTTCAATAATTCTATACTCAAACGTCTGATATCACAAATACAACTGAAATATGTGCCAATAATCAGTGACTTGAGTAAGTACAACGTCTTGTACAGAATTATATTTTTTTATTAATGCTACTAGAAACAATATTTTGCTCAAACTCATTCCAAATATAGAGTTACCCAAATACTTCAAATGCGGCATTGGTAGTTTGTCTTGCATAAAATATACAAGACAGGTTAAGCTACTGACTTAAATATTATGTGTGAGACATCGCACCATTCGGCATTGATGAAAACTGAACTCCTGACTGCTTCACCTTCAGCACTGACAGCTTTTTACCAATTAACTACTACCCAAATGTCTTATGGTAATTGGAACATAGAAGCAAGAGAGCTTTTGTTTCAGAAATCAGAAATCTAGCATGAGATCCAAACTTTCATGACTCATTGAGCCACTATGTGGAATGATTTTGGGGTCTCAAGACCTTTGTTTGCTTTACCTGACATCATGGATGCTGTGTGCTTGCGTCCCTGCAGGCTTCTCTTCCAAAGATATTAACTGCATTACTAGCGTGGCACATTTCCAGACACACAAAAGATTCTGCCTTTTGAAATACTCAGAGATCTGAAGAAAGCAGTGCACTATACTCGGGTTCATTACCAAACACTCAGATAAGGTCATAGATCTACATGATATTAGAGACAAACAAATTAGATTTGATGATCAGGAAGGACGATTGCTGAAACAAAGTGATGCCAGGTGATAAGACAGCACCTTAGGTTGCTAATTAAGTTTATAAAATCATTTCTCACAAGTATTCATTTCATGAAGCTTTTCATGCTCTTGTGCAACAGAGTTTTGCCAAGAACACTGTTGGAACTATGAAAAAGTTGATATTAAATACCTTCTTTGAACTATTATCCTTTGCCCAGTTTTGTGTGTGTGTGCATGTATGTGTTTTCAAATGGGCTGCTTAAAAAGTCAATTGAAGGTAGAGTTCTCCAAGGAAGAGTATAATGCTAGAGGTCTGAGGCAGCAGTCTAACAATAAACAAGCAAAGAAACAAACAAATCAACAAGCAATGGGGGTGGATATCCAGAACAATCTTGCTAGAAAGACTTGGGACAGGACTTGAAGGAAAGCAACACATCTGCATATCTAAGGAGAAAGATAACAACATCAGATAAAACAAGTGAATATCAGGATTGAAAAGGCTGCAGGAGTTTGCAAGCAGATGTCAAAAAGCATACAAAAAAATGTCAAGAAAAGTATAACAAGCAGCTAAAACTGGTTGCAGAGATTAGGGTGCTAAATATATGCATGATGAGAACACTACTCTATGGCTTACAGACCCAAGAGCTGCTTCACAAGCAAGAAGGGGATAAAGAGCTTCATAAATAATTTCTGCAAATAAAATTGGGGTCAGAATGTAAACAAATGTAGAAAGAAAATAAAGCTCTGCGTGGAACTTGCTTCCAGATTCCCTGCACTAGGCCACTTTACCAGCTGATGAGAGAATGACCTTTTATTAAAGAGAAATTGTAAAATGTGCTAAGTCTAGAAAAGAAATATAGAGAGATGTCCAGAGGTAATTATTATAATCTCTAACTTCAGAAGCCTGCTGTATGAAATAGTACAAATAGGAATCTGAATTGCCAAATTGCAGATGTCTTCATTGCAAAATCTTAGAGCGGAATTAGATATCCTAAACTCGACCTAAGTGATTGTTTCATGTAATTTGGGGTATAACTCTAATTCCAAAAAGATTCACAAGTTTGCTCTCATCAGGTATGAATAATTTACAGATGACAAGCTACCTGATCCACTAGGCAAAATCAATAAGGTTAATAAGCAAGATGCCATGGGGACATTAGCTTAAGTTTTAGCTTAAAACTTTATCCTTACTGGGAACCAAATGACAGCACAAAATCCTTCCCTCTTTAGAACATGACTAAAAGAGTTCATCATTCACCAGGATTAAGTACTTTAATACCAAGCTTTATGCCTAACTCAATGAGACTAGTGAGACAGTACTATGGAAGGAAAAAAAAAAATCTACAAGCTGATGGCACCACGAACTCTACATGCTGGTCTCTCTTTCAAGGACAAACTACATCTGAAGAGACCAGAAACCCCAACAAAATTGTCTTAAACACTTTGCAACTTAGCTTCTGTGCACATTTCCTCTAAAGACAGTCTTGGGCACCAAAAGTGGAATGAAATAAATTTTCAAAAAATATTTGTTGACTTGAATTTGCTATATATTCAAATGCTTTGGACCTTTCCTTTCCTAGTGTTTTACTTGGTCCTTGTCTTCTCAGATCCAGGGTTATTTAGTAAATGTGGTCCTTAATCAGACATTTCTAAAAGATTCCTTTTCTCAATTTTAGAAAGACATAGCACCTTCTTGTCATAGAAGTATCACTTGTTTGGAAAAAAAAAGGAAAAAAAAGCATCACGTCTTGTAGTCACTGGGACAATGGTCATCTGGCCATCTCATTTCCTCCAAATATATTTTATCCATAACATTGCCTTTTGTGTATTCTTTATGCAGACCAAAACCACATGAGAAATTTAATTTTTATAAGGCTAGAAACAGACTTTCTAGGAACTAGTAACTACTGACACTTAAAGAATTGAACTGAATCGGAATCAGTGAAAATATGGTAGATGATGGATAAAAGATGGATTAAAAGATACATACATACATAATTACATACATGCCATATGAAGTTTTATCAGTTTAAAAACTAAGCACATGGAGCCATTATGTTACATTACAACCCACAGGATATGAAAGAAAACTAACCCAAAGTGAAAGTGCTACATGCTTCCACCAGAGAACAGCCCAGGAAATTCCTCTTTACTACCACCCACTTATCAGGGATATACTTGATGGAAGGAGTTAAGAAAAAAGGAATTTTCAGAAGCAAAGCAGGGAATGATGAAGTTAAGATAAACTGACTCTATACTGCTACAATTTCAGTCAGACCAGACCATGGTTGCAAGTCTGGTTACTATAAGGCAATAGCTCAAAAACCCACTGTTTTGAGCATCTAAGTAACTTCTAATGGTAGTACCCAGGGTTACAAAATCAAGATCACCTCATTTATTTTTAAATTTAATTCAATAAAAGTAATACACATACACAATATAAAAATCAAATTGGATCCATACCAAAAAATAAAAATACAATTTTCATTCCATTCCTACCTGTGATCTAGAGTCTATCCTGGATTAATCAAACCTGCTTCCTCTGGTTGAAGTAGCGGAAGGAAGAAGAACTACCTATTAGGATTTGCCTCAAGATGCATTTTTTTCTAAAGAGAATGCTTTCTGGTTGGAAACATCACTGATCGTTATCATGTGGCATCTGGTTACCTACTCTCTGTCTTCTGTTTCTATATTATCCTACCTGTAGAAGTGCTTCTACTTCTCAGCTTTAATAAACAACTCCATACTAGTAATTCTTCAACCTAGAATTACTAGTTCTAATAGTAAAAGAGTTTACTCTTTACTTACTTCCCAGTCTCAGCTCTCTAAGTTGGATATTCTGCCAACACTGTAACCCAACAAATCAATTCATAATACTTCTATTACCCCAAAAGACATAATATTTAAAATATTAAGTAAATCGTATGGTATATTAGGCGATAACTGATATAGAAAAAAATTTAGCAGGGAAAGGGAAAAGGTATTATCAGGGACAAGGGTAACAATTACTGCAGAGGAATTTCTTTAATTACTCCTTGTTTTTGTTTATTTACTGATTCCCTTCCACTTAAACGCCTCACTTCTTCAAACTGAACCTCTGAAATACTGCTCCTGACTCTTTTCAGCACCTTTATCATAAAAACACCTTTAGAAACATTTTTATTGGATCATTCCTCTCAAAATTCTCAATGCCTCCAGTGATGTATGGAATTAAGTCCAATTTATCCTATGTATTAAAACAATTTCTCTAAACATGTTCTCTAATCCATCCACAGTGTCAACTCTACAATAGAAGTAACTAAGCACCTATTAGGCATCAGGGGTTGAGTTGTGTACTGGAGAACTATAAAGATCAGGAAACATTCTACTTCAAGGAGTTCAAAACCTGGTAAAGACAAACTGCAGAAAATAAATACCCCACACCAACCACCCTTGATCTTTAATTCTAACCTTCATTCATAGTTGTTGTTGTTTTTTTTCCTCTGAAATGTCATTCTGAGCTTGAGCCTATTCCAATCTTACCCATGTCTCACAGCTCATTTGCAAACACTCTCATCCTCCCTTCTTGCAAGGACATATGTATTGAAAACTCCTATAGAATTGGTCATAGATAAAATTAATTTGGGCACTTATGTTAAAATTTGCCTACTAAAAAATTATTTTCCACCTTCTATACTAATACTAATATATACTATACTAATATACTAAAGTATACTTTCCATACTTCTATACTAATTAATACTAATATTAATTTTATTCCAAGAGGAAAAATGTACACCTAAAAAAATTCTATTTCCTAACCTGCTATGCAGATGGTGACAATCCATAAGACCTAAGAATAAGGATGGGGGTGCGGCTTTCAGGGACATTCTTTAGAAAAGCTTGACTCAGGTGGACATTTTTCTATTTTGCCCTCTGCCCGCTTTCTCATTCTCCTTGCCTAGAATACTGACATGAAGGCTAGAAATCCATCAGTCATTCTAGATAATGAAATGACACTAAGATTGGCAACCATGTGCTAACCACTGAGAGAAAGAATGAAGAGTCTAGATCTGATCATTGTGGGGCTGCCACAGCAACTCCTGACAAATATTTAAACAAAAGTAAAATACTCATTTACCTAACCCACTGTGTTTTGCTGGAGTTGGGAATATACAAATTTCATTTCCTTTACCCAACACAATTCCTGACAGATACAGCAGTAACTTAGCTTTGAATTCAGTAATTCACAAAACATTTATTACGTATTTATGTATTTATTATATAAATGTACCAGACATTTTGCAATTTATTGATGACACAAAGACAAATAAGAAATCGTCTTTGCCTTCCATAGGCTCCCAAATGCTATAGGAAATATAAACAAACAAACAAAAAATAATAAATAGTACAACACAATAGATTAAAGCACTATGGTAGAGTCAACTCTCCAGGGTTATGAAAGCATATAGGAAGAACATCAAAGGAAACTCCCCTGAGGAAGTGACATTTGAGTCAAGTCTTAAAGGCTAGGGTTACCTAGACAGGAGTTAAAAAGGGAACAGTGATACGAGGCTGAATAGGAGTACAGAGGGAAGATTATAAAATGCTTTCTATGACTTACTCAGGTATTAAGGGTTTTATCTGCAGGTGATTAGAAAATACTGAAGGATTTTCAAAAGGGAAGACACAATCAGACATATTTTAGACTCATCCAGCTAGGACTTATTTGGAGAGAATTTTGAAAAGAAGTTCAACTGAAACGTCACAGCAGGAAAGAATATCCAATGGAAAAAAGACAGTCTCTTTAGCACATAGTGTTGGGGAAACTGGACCACTTTCTTACACCATACACAAAAATAAACTCAAAATGGATGAAAGGCCTAAATATAAGACAGGAAACCAACAAAATCCTAGAGGAGAACACAGGCAACAACCTCTTGGGCCTCAGCCACAGTAACTTCTTACTAGACAGGTCTCCAGCGACAAGGGAAACAAAAGCAAAAATGAACTACTGGGACCTCAACAGGATTGAAAGCTTCTGCATAGTGAAGGCAACAATCAGGAAAACTAAAAGGCAATCAATGGAATGGGAGATGCTATTTGCAAGTAGCACATCAAATGAAGGGTTAGTGTCAAAAATATATCTATAAAGAACAAACTCAACACCCAAAAAACAAATAAGCCAGCAAAGAAATAGGCAGAAGACATAATCAGACACTTTTCCCATGAAGACAGCCAGATGGTTAACAGACACAGGAAAAGATGCTTAACATCACTCATCACCAGGGAAATACAAATCAAAACCACAATGAGGTACCATCTCACACCTGTCAGAAGGGCTACAAGGAACAACTCAGAAAACAACAGATGTTGTTGAGGATGTGGAAAAAGGGGAACAATTTGGCACTGTTGGTAGGAATGCAAACTGGTGCAGCCACTCTGAAAAACAGTATGGAGGTTCCTCAGAAAACTAAATATAGAGCTACCCTATGACCCAGTAGTTACCTACTAGTTAGGTTATAATACTAGTTATCTAGTTACCTACTAGATATTTATCCAAAGGATTCAAAAATGCTGATTTGAAGGGGAACATATATCCCAATATTTACAGGAGTGCTACTGACAACAAATTATGCAAAGAGCCCAAATGTCCATTGACTGATGAATATATTGTACACGTGTACATACACACACACACACACAATGGAATATTACTCAGTGATCAAAAAGAATGAAAACTTGCCATTTGCAACAATATGGATGGAACTAGAATGTATTATACTAAGTGAAAAAAGTCATCCAGAGAAAGACAAATATCATAAGATTTCACTCCTATGTAGAATTAAAGAAACAAAACTGATAAACATAGGGGAAAGGAAGACAAAGAAGGAGGGAGGCAAACCATAAGAGACTCTTAAATACAGAGAACAAACTGAGGGTTGCTGAAGGGGTGTTTTGGGGGAGACGGACTAAATGGGTGATGGACATTAAGGTGGGCACTTGTTGGGATGAGCACTGGGTATTATATGTAAGTGATGAATCACTAAATTCTATTCTTGAAAACATTATTACACTATATGCTAACTAATTTGGATTTAAATTAATAAAAGAGTGATCGACTGATAGGAAAAAAAAGAAATGTCACTGGAGAGATTTTTGACAGTGTTGCATGGGGAATCATTATGGGAGAATGAAGTGGTAGTAGGTAGAGTCAGGTATGTTTCAGGGTTTCAGTTTCTGAGAGAATAAAAATGTCACCAAGAGTGAGATGACAAGAGGAGGAACAGGTTTATTGAACGTTGTAAGAAAACTATAAATTCAACAAGGATATGATGACCTTGAAATGGCTTAAGATAACCAAGTAGATATTTATTTTAGGTGCCTATAAACAAATGTCTGAGTTCAGATTAGGGATTTGGGCTGGATTTCAGAATGCTCAATGTCTATGTAGATAAAGGCATGGGTACAGGTGAAATCACCCAGAGGAGGAAGAGTTATAGGACTAAACTTCTGGGAAGCATCACCATATAAGACCAGCTCAAGAAAAAAAGGCCATGGAAGGGACTGAAAGTCCAGAGAGATGAAGTTAAATTCAGGACAAAGGCAAATCGAACACCAGGAAAGTTTCAAAAAGTGAGGAGAGGTAAAATGTGACAGATCAGTTAAATGTTGCAACGCTCGAAGTTTTTAAACAGTACTTTAAAAAGTACATAATATTTGGCTACAAATGCAGATAGAGTTGTTTCAATGAACATGTGGGGAAGGACCCAAATTAAAGTAGGTTAAATAACAAATGAGAGATCAAGCTACAAAAGAGCAATTATTCTGTATATCATATCTTGTGTCCTCAATTAAACTGTAAGTTTCTAGAAGGCACTTTTTATATTTCTTTTCTACCTTATTTATATCCCATTTTATATATGTATATATATTTATATGTGTGTATGCATACATACTTATATATTGTGCATAGATATGCATCTATTGTGTGTATATATTTATGTATAAATGTATGAGCATATGTGTAGTTGTATGTTTAGCCTGTATATGTAACAGTGGCTGCAGAAATACCCATGACTAAGGTTGACTTAATGAATATACAAATGAAGTTCCTGAGCCTCCAAGTCCACTTGGGCAGTAGTGACACTTCATCCCCTTCCTTCCTGTATCTCCTAAGCAATATTGAACCTGTTTTTGCCATAGTCTTATATGTACACCAAATACATAGCCTGACATTTCTCTTTGCTCCCATTTATGTCCCTCTTTCATATCTATGTTTTCTTTCCTCCTTTGCTCAGATCATGAGCAGCCTGCCTTCAACAGCTGGCATTTATAGAGCTCTAAGTTTCCATAACTTCTCCAGGAGCTATGCATGCATAAGCCAAATCAGGCCCTTAAGCTATTCTGCAAATAATTTCTACAGTAAATTTCACTTGTAATGACCTGAAGTTGAGTTTGTATCCTGTAGGAAAAGCTCTCTATTCTCAGAACTCACAAACTCTCTCCTTGAAATGCTAAACTCAAATTTACTAGTATAATTAGTATACATACAGAATTTATGGCACAAAAGTGTAACTGATTAAAACAAACTCAATCACTTTAAAGCAGCACTAAAGCACAAACATATTTTTGTTTTGAAAACCTCTTCTTCTTACCGTGTCTTTGGGTTTAGAGCTCCCTCTAACCACAATATGGTATGTTTGGGGCTTCTATTATCTGTTTTGGCATTTCACACATGGAACACCTGCATGAGATAGGTTCCTTCACTGTACAAACAGCTTGCAGGATAAGAATTTATTATTGAATGAGTCTTATTCATGCTGTTTAAATGAAAGGAGGAGCTCCACTAATGGTTTCTTCAGTTTAGTAACTGGAATATTTTATAGTTTCATCTAACTTTTATTTTCCCCCATCTGCTTAAGTGGCTTTATTCCTCTCGAGTTGAAAATTTCAAGGCTCTTTACTAAGAGTATGTTAAAATATATTGGTGCCCTTTTTTTTTCCTGCCACCTTTGTTTCTAGCAGTCTGCCTTTGTTCTTCTCAGAGGCCTTTTATAAACCTTTCCTTTTACCTTTTTTTCCTCCACATTATTCTCTAGCCTAAAACATTTCCAGAGACGCAGTGGGGTCACAAAGGAGGAAGAGTTGGAAGAATGAGGATTAAAGTGGAGGCTGGAGAAGTAAACACTTTGCAAGGAAATGTAGTTTCTACAGTCTCTCTTAATGTAGTTTCATAAGCTGTGGAGTTGGTAACGCTCAGAAGTTTCATCTCTTTGAATCCCTCCCCTCTGGTCTGCCAAAGGACCACCAAGTGTTCATGTTCCTTCCTTGACATAATATGTTCTTCACTCCTGTGCATCACAAACTCCATGGTCTCTTGCTTTCTTAGAGAAGCATAAAATTAAAAATATCAATCCAAGCTGTTTGTGTTTCCTCATTCGATTCCAAGGAATGATGGAGTAGGAGGGCATTCTTTCTTCTCCTAAGAGCAGCTCTAGTTCCTCTCACTACAGTGAAAAGGAGTTAGCACTTGAAGTCCATGGGATGCTGGTTAAACTTCATGTTTTGAATTTTTCTTCCTTCACTTTCAATCCACAATGAGGGGTTATAGTGTTAAGGAGGTCAGGGGTGGAAAAGATGGAGAGAAAACCTGATTTGTAACATTTGCCAACATCCATGGTGTAAATATTGCCACCATGGTAAACTTCAGCCTAACAGCACTTTAAGAACTGGCGCCCACATTGTTTCTAAATTTAACAATTATCTTTCATTAGTGAACAGTTAACTACTGCATACTACTGCAAAAAAAAAATCTCATACAGAAAACTTTGAGGAATATTACACCCTTTCCACATTCTACCATACTAATTACACACATTAGTGAAAGATCTACCATTCTATCTTTCTCAGGTCCAGCTCTCAGCAAACTTGTGAAATTGGTGGGACTTACTCTCACAGCCTTTTGTTTTGACTTTCAGTCTCCCTGACTTTTCATCACTTTGCTGTTCCCAATGCCTAGCTGGTGTCCTGTGATTTAGCAATCTTACAATATGCTCTTACCACTATTAAAATCACTTGCCTTGTTTAGCAGTGTCACTAATCTAATAATTTAAGTGAGCCAATAAACTCACAAATGAGTTAATGGGCACTAAGTGTTAATAGAGGTAACAGCTTGATTCTATATTCTTTCTTGTGTTATCTGCAATATTAAGAGTGATGGTCTGGACACAGCGGGCAAGATGGCGGAGAAGCAGGGAGCTCTGTAATCCGCGCACGCCCATATGGATTGAACTAAGAAGAACTGAAGGGATAAAACTCGGGTTTGCCAGTGGGGGAAAGAAGAAACAGACGCCAGAAAGAAGACAACCTCAAAGATGCCTGAGTGAGTGACTGTGATCTGGGAAATTAGGGGATGGGCGGGTCCCAGTGTTGCAGGGTGAAGGAGCCCCAACCCAACACGGGGAGAGCGCACTGTGCCCCGGAGAGACCAGGGGAAGAGAAAGATGGAAAACGCACCTAGAACCATCTCTAAGGGAGGAAAAACTCGCCCGTCTCCCCATATATAACTGCCGAGCGCCGGGAGAGAAATCCGTCCCATCTGGCCGGCGAATTCTTCCTTGGGCGCAGCGGCAGCGGCATCCACTCCAAGCCACACCGGGAGCAGCGGCGGTGCGAAAAGCGGCGGCGGCGCCAAGAAAGGGGCCTTGAAAAGCAGCAGCAGCGGCGGCGGCGGCTCCGCCAAAAGGGCAGCACAAGCCAGGCCGGGAGGCCAGCCGCCAGCGGGAACGCATCTCATCCCCGGTGATGGTGTTGAACTAAACGGACTGGGATTTGGAAGTGAGGCAGAGCTTGGAGAATACAGTTTGGTTCGCCCGCGGCACAGGGAGATCGGACTCAGAAGAGCGGCTTGCAACGCTTGGTTCCAGCAAAGCTTTGAAGCAGCGCCATACTTCTCCCTGCATCCACCAAGGCGGGTCCTCGGAGAGAGCGGCCCCCCGAGTCCTGACCTGACTGCCCATCTGCACAGGGGAGTTGTCTTTTTTTCTTTTTTTTTTCTTTCCTTTTTTCTTTGCTTCTCCTTCTTTTCTGCTGCCATCCAGATATATATCCCGTACCATATTCTTACCTCTCCTCTTGGCTGGTTATATGCTTTTAGACTGCCCACAGACTTTTGCTGTCTCTGTCCCCACCTTGTTGGTTTTTTTTTCTTTTTGTTTTTGTTTCTTT
>CM053572.1:62329577-62386134 GCA_028646485.1 Cryptoprocta ferox
AATGGAATACTACATGGCCATAAGAAAGAATGAAATCTGGCCATTCGTAGCAAAGTGGATGGACCTCGAGGGTGTCATGCTAAGCGAAATAAGTCAGGCGGAGAAGGACAGATACCATATGTTTGCACTCATAGGTCTAACAGGAGAAACCCAACAGAGGACCATGGGGAGGGGAAGGAGGAAAAGTGTTAGGGAGAGGGAGGGAGACAAAACATGAGAGACTCTTGAATACTGAAAACAAACTGGGGGGGAAGGGGAAGGGGGAAAGGTAATGGGGGGTGATGTCTTGGTGGAGGTCACTTGTGGGGAAGAGCACTGGGTGTTATATGGAAACCAACCTGAGAATAAACTATAAAGTTTAAAAAAAAAAGTGATGGGCTTAAAAGAACACCTTAGCTCTGCAGCTCTATCAGGCACTAGGAAAGTGACAGAGCTTTTAATTTTGTCATGTCAGTTTTCAGATGTTACCTGGACATTCAGTCCAAGTTTCTCCAAAACTGGCACAGAAAACTTTCATGTGAAGCAGAGCATTTTATTCAGCCTTTCTCTCTGACTTCTCAGAGGTCTTTCACTCATGATTCCTCTAAAACCTTGACCAAAACCAAGTCTTGTCTCTCTCTTCCTCAACCTTTTCATTCCCCTCCATACCTGTGCTTTCTCAAAATACAGGGAGTCCTGACCTTTGACTCACTGAAAGTCCTTATTTTATTCCTTTGAGATCATGCTAAATATTTAACTCCTTCAAAGACATTTTTTCCCAACTCCTGTTCCACTATACCTCACCTTCACTCTGATGTCATTGGGTTCATATACGCCATTTGTCTTACTAGCTGAATGACCTAAAGCAAGTTACTTCAACATTATGTGCCTTAGTTTCCTTATCTTTAAGGGAATGAAAGAAGTGCATATTCAGAGTTACTGTGGGAACTATGTGAGTTAATATGTGAAGTGTGTGTAAATACCTGAGTATATCACAACTTTGCAAGAACATTTGCTATTAGTAGTGGAAATGGTAATATTAAGTGACATTTTATCCTTCATCAAATGCTTAGTTCTTTACAACCAAAGAGATGATATCGCAAACGTTTTTGTATCCTGAGCCTCTCTCTTCATACCTGGCATTTAGAGGCCCAGTGCAAATTTATTAACACAGGGCACCTGGTCATTTTTGTCTAGTCATGTTAAAGGCGTATGTTAGGCCTTCAAAACTAAACTGTAAATTGTTCTAGGAAAGTAATATGCCCTTTCCTTTTTTGTATTCCTCAAAGAACTTAACACAGTAAAGATAGCTACTCAGAAATAACATTAATGAATAAATTGAGTATGAAATGGCATTAACCCTGGATAACCTAAATTCATTGTGTTCTCTTATTACATATATCAAAAGATGAAAAATATTTCACTTTTCTATCATATCAGTTGTAGCATTATGGATGGGAGCTGGCCAGGGCAGAGACTACATTTGGTTTCTGAACTGAAAAGTAGGAAAAGGTTTTCAGCACTCAGTGAACAGTATGACAACAATAATAAAGATAATAACTACAGTAAACCCGTTAAACAAAAATTACAAAGTCTGGCCATTCTACTGCAGTTGGGGAAATGGAGCATGACTACTGTTTGGAGATGAAAAGTCACTTTTCTTTCAAACCAAGGATACACCAGTGGCTACAAACAAATAAAGATAACACAAATTAAGTAGAAAATGTGAAACTGAAAGTGCTCCGTATCAAGCTAACGTTTTAAATATTGTGAACCACCTAGCCCACGTAGAAAAGCTGTAATTAAGGCAATACTTAACAGTACAAAAGCCAAATGAGAGGCTTGATTCTATGTGTTAAAAATCATCTAGAATTCAAAGGATTTCAAATTCCTATCAATCCATGCTATATTCCTGTAGATAACTGGTGCCATCAAAATAGAGATGGAAAGGAAACCAGCCTGGGTGGCTCAGTCGGATGAGCACCTGACTTCAGCTCAGGTCATGATCTCAAAGTTCGTGAGTTCGAGCCCCACGTCAGGCTCTGTGCTGACAGCTCAGAGCCTAGAGCCTGCTTCAGACTCTGTGTCTCCTTCTCTCTCTGCCCCTCCCCCATTTGTTCTCTCTCTCTCTCTCCCCCCCTCCAAAATAAACATTAAAAAAAAAAAAGAAAAGGAAAACCAAGTTACTGAAAATACAGAAGACAAAGATAGAATAAATGAGTCTAATAATCAAATAAGAAACCTTGAAAAATGCAACTCAGTATCCCTTCCATGGTAAAAACAAAAAACCAAAAAAACAGTAGAGGTGGGAGCAATTTGGTATCAGTATCACATGACTCCCATCAATACATTTATTCATTCTGTAACCATTTACTATGTTATTACTGTACTGAATCCTGAGGTAGATGCTCCTAAGTCACAAGCACCTTGACTTGAGATACATATGTCCAGGCATTTAATACTCATGAATGCAACGAGATTAATGGAACAAGATTCTATGTACTCGCCTGGGTGGCTCAGTCAATTTGGCATCCGACTTCAGCCCAGGTCATGATCTCGCGGTTTGTAGGTTCAAGCCCCGCATTGGGCTCTGTGCTGACAGCCCAAAGTGTGGAGTCTGCTTCAGATTCTGTGTTTCCCTCTCTCTCTGCCCCTCTCCTGCTCATGCTCTGTCTCTCTCTCTCAAAAATGAGTGTTAAAATTTTTTTTAAAGTTTCTATGCCCAAGTTAGCTTTTATGTGGGTCAAAGTGTTATGATTATCAATAAAGTTATTCAGTGCCTACTAGAGGCCACATACTGTTCTAAAGACTTCCCAACACTAAAAGAAGTAGCTATTAATATAATCTCCTTCTGGTATATGAGAAAACAGAGGCCCAGAAAAGTTACGTAAATTGTACCATGTCACTAGCAAGTGACTAGTGCTAGTAAATGGCAGAGCCTATGTTTGAACCCAAGCAGGCTTCACCATTAAGTAAGTGATATCTCAATAATAGCATTAGTGAAATCTGACTGAGTGCTTATTATGTACCAAGTGCTCTAAAACACAATATCTCACTGATATTCTTAAGTCTGTGAGGTAGATACAGGTGAGCAACTCAGAGAGGAAAGGTCGCTTCTTTAACAGCAGTTAATAAGTGGTGAACTTAAGATTTAAACCAGGAAGACTCTGGTTCAAAAGCCTGTGCCTATTATCACCACACCATGCTGCTTCCATCCGACATCATTTCCATGCTTATATGAACAAGTCACATTACTGCACAAATACTCTGCATTATGCATTACTCAGAGCCATGCAGATATTTTGTTCAATACAAAACAGAAGAAAAGGACTCCCTCTGTCAAGTTTTTTCCCTAAGACAGAGGTTGTAGTAGAGCTTATAATAAAATGTCCAAAATGAATCAGTATATGTCTTAACTCATCAAGGCTCCTTCCTCTTTATTCATACTTCATGACTAAAATGTCTAACAGAGTGCTTCCCCCCATTCAGTAGGGAACATTCAGTAGGGAACAATAATCGAAAGCAGACCAGCATGAGATGAGGCATTAGAAGATTATACCTGTAATGGAAGACCAGAGAGAGCCTTGAACCAATCTCTCTCCATCACGGTTCAAAGAAAGCAAACTGTGGTTTTGTTTGTTTTTTTAAGAATAGAAATGGAAGATGAATGTAAATGACCTTGTATATAGGGCACATTTAAAGAAACAGAAAGTAGTACAGAAGATATGGAAAACACAACTGAAGACAGGGAAGACCAATGTGAATAAACAGAATACAGTTAAATGGGGAAAAATAAATGTTTAGACAGAGTAAGAGATAAGGGAGATAAATGTGAAATATGTAAATACATATGTGGGCATATACATTTATTTTCACACTTCTGAAGAACATGGAGTTTCTTAATAAGGTCGCTGAAACACCAAAGTAATAAAGACCAGTATTAAAATTATAAATTCTATCTTTAAAAAAATGAAATTCATTAACCAACACCTCAGCATATTCCAGAGCAGTTAATGGACTTAAAGTATAAAGAACTAATCCTAGACAAACAAAATAAAACAAATAACTATTCAGAGTGAAAAGAGAGAAATAAAATAAATAACTATTTAGAGTAAAAAAAGACAGGAGATTGGTAAAGGAAAGAATCCTTTTTTTATTCCCCAAACTTTTTTTTTTTTTTTTTAATAATTAAGGCAAAAAATAAATACACCCTGGAGCTCAGGCTAATCCAATCCCCAAGAGCACACTTAACAACTACTTAATCACAACATCCAACCTGGCAGAGGTGAATCAATGTAAAGACCAGGAATGGAAACTTAGGATAGAATATAATGGTGAGCACTGATATAGTTTACATAAAAGAATTAAGGATAAAAATGTGGCTATTATTATTACGTGTCAGTTATGTAATGTTATAACCAACCAAACTGGGAGAGGGAGTGAGGAAAGGGAAGTGTGATGTAGGGAATACACAGTCATTTCTCAGGTAAGAGTTCAACAGATACTGGCTAATTCTGTGAAATAAATTTTTCAGACACAAACAAGATAAAAATATTAACAAAATCAACTAAAACTAACACATATTGGGAGGTAGAGTAACACAAGTGTTAGTGAGCTAATTTCTTTCTATTTTGATGCAGAGATACAATGGATTTTTTAAAGTTAATCAATTAAGCCACAGTTTTTAATATAGTTAAACTTACAAGAACTCAAATGTCAATCAACATTCCAAGTAATTACAAGAAAAAAAACTACATAAAAAGAAGGTACAATAAAATACAGGCTGTTCCACGAGACAAACAAAACATAAAACATAATATTTTAACACTAAGATCAATCCTATTTCTCACAACTGTGAACACAAATAAAATAACCGATTAAGAATAAAAAATTATCTCATTTGATCTGCAAGAAAATATAACCCCATTGAGAAATAGAGTGAACTTTTAAAATAAAGTGGCTTTGGAAAAAAATACAAAAAATGGACAGGCCGAAGCATACTGGGAAAATGGTAATAAAAAAAGAAAATAAAATTTGTGATATTAATATCAGAGTTGAAATCAAAAAGGAGAAAAAATAGTGAAGGAATTAAAATAAGTACTTTAATGAAGGAAAACATACATAATAGCACTAGAGTATTTTTAAATTACATCTGAATTCATTTTGTCAAACAGACCAAATGTATACAGATATAACTAAAATATATCTACTTATGTAAAATAGCATACAGATTAAGTTATACAGAAAACTTAAAAGCAATTCTTCAACAAGAGGTTTATTTAGAGAAGCCCCCCCCCCCACGCCTTAGATGTACTACAATGACAAGAGCACAAAAGAAAAACCTAATATACCAGCTGCCTCAAGATTTAGAAGTTCTGTGCTTAGCAGCTGAGTTAAAAAAAAAAAAAAAAAGCAAAGTGGAGAATATCTAGAACATAACAATAACAAGTAATTATATATCAGAATTGATGAAAATTGACTAAAATTATGATCAAAAGAAAAAAATTATAGGCTTTAATAATAACCTTTCTAAACAACCGAGAATGAAATAAGTTAATTAACCATTCTACTAAGGCAATTAGAAAAGTAACAATAACATGAAACTAAGAAAACCAAAAGGAAGGAGTTACTAGTAATAAAAGCAAAATTAATAAATTAGAAAATAGAAAAAGAAAACAGCAAACTCAATGATTGATGTATGGTCATATAGATATGTATCATATAACTGAATATGTATTATGCACATATGTATACACTAATATGCAAACATACATATATATGACTTATATTCAAAACTAACTTTAGAAGGAAAGCACATATAATAAAAAGAGTAAAACTAAAATTGTTAGTAACTATATATTATATATATACTATGTATTACACACTATATATGACCACATACATATATAAAACTAAATGTGTGTGCCTATCTGTACGCATGTTTGCACATATATGTGTGTTTATATAAACTAATCTTAGAAAAATAAGCTGAAGATTATAAATCTTCTTTATATGATATATAAAATAGGAAAAAAGTGAATTTGTTAGTAGATTCTAATGCAGGGAAAATGAAATTAATTATGAGAAAATGCGTAACTCATGCATTGAAGATAAATTTGAAAATATGAATAAAATATATGCTTTATTATGATGACAGAAGGTACAAATTTGTTTGACACAACCATAGAAGTCAAATGAAGGCAAATTTTCAAATTCTTCTGGGGAAAAAAATTATTTGTTTATCCCTGTTCCTGAGTAAACCAAACACTTCTTAAACAAAGGAGTTTCAGCGATGAATTGTAACCAGCTCCTAAGAAATAGATACTTGCAGAGCTATTTGAACTATTTTGGAAAGCAAATAAACATATAACTTCCAAATTCATCTTTTATAAAGCCAACTTAAAGCTAATGTTTCAAATATGGAAAATGATCTTACCAGAATACAAAAGGGAGGAAAACTACAGACCCATACTGCTTTTGTATACAAAACAAACCAAAAAGAGGAAATTCTTAGACTATTAAAAGAATATAACACAATTAAGGAAGTGTATATATAAGTAATATAAATACACACACCTTTATATACAATCTATCAATGTATTTAAAAATATTAGAAAGAAAATAAAACCATATCATTTTGTAGAAAGCACAATTTGGTCAAAACTGATATCGAAACTTGATTTTTATAATTATTAATAAATGATAATTGATACCTTATAAAACTTTATAATCTGATGTGTATGTCTAAAAGCAAAATCCATGATAACAGTGAAATATTAAAACATCTTCATTAAATTCAGGAACAATAAAACAGGATGTTTATTACTACTATTACCTAACTATGTATTCTTGTTCTAGAAGAACCAGATGATGCACTTTAAAAGATTTCTTAAAAACCTAAAATAATTTTTTAAATAGAGATATAAATAGTGGAAAGGATAAAACAGTTAAGATGATATACAACTAGAAAACTTAATTAGAATTAAAAGCAATAGTAACATTTACTGAGAGAGCCAAATACAAATAAATAAATATATGAACATTAATTGCTTTTTTGGAAACATATGCAGCTATAAAACAGAAATTAAGAACCTCATCTTTAAAATAAAGAGAATCAATATCTAGATGTGAAGTTAATCACAAATGTGAAAGAGGTCTTAATTTTTTTTTTAAATTCTACTGAAGTGTATTTATTCTTAAAAGGCTTCAAAAGTAAAAAAGACCAAACTAATTCTTGCACAGAAATACTCACTATTGTAAAAATGTAAGTTCAAACTAAATTAATCTACAGATTTCACATGATCCAAATAAAATACCAACAGCCTTATTTTTGGAACTTGAGCTAAGTGATTCTAAATTTCTTATATAAAAATAAACATGGAAAATTGGCAAGAAGTTTCTGAGAAAATAAAAAGTAGTAAAAGAGAATAATACATTGGTAAGATAGTGAGGTATTTTCTAATACTACTGTAATTATTTGATGCTGTTCTGAATAAGCAGACCAGCTGGTCAGAATAGGCAGACTGATCAACTAGGTGGAAGACAAAGTCAAGAAATAAACAGAAATGCATGTGAGAATTTAGTATACGAAGGGATGGCATTTTAAATAAGTGAAAAAACAGCTTTCTCGGTAAATGATGTTGAGACAACCAGCCAGCCATAAATTTAAAAAGCCAGTTGCTGGAGTGCCTGGGTGGCTCAGTCGGTTAAGCATCTGACTTCGGCTCAGATCATGACCTCACATTTGTGGGTTTGAGCCCTGTGTCAGTCTCTGTGCTGACACACCTCAGAGCTTAGAGCCTGCTTCAGATTCTGTGTCTCCCTCTCTCTCTGTCCCTCCCCTGCTCACACCACCCTTCTTTCCCTTTCTCTCAAAAGTAAGCAAACATTAAAATAAATTTTTTAAAAAGCTGGTTACTGAGTTAAGAGTAGATCTCAATAAATTCCAGATCAAAGATTTAAATGTAAAAATAAAATTTTTAAAGTACTAAAAATTTTTACACGTATAAAAAATAGTTTTGATATGGAAATACTCTTTCTAAACAATAGGAACTATCCAGAAGAAGCACTAAAAAAGATTAATAAATTTGACTATATAAATATTTAAATACTCTATGCCCCAAATCTCACATGAAGATTTTTTAAATAATTTCTAAAGCTTATTAAATAGAATAATTTTCTTTACTTGTAATAAACGTATATATACATTTACAAATCAAACTGGAAAACAGGCACACATAGAAGAAAATTTTGTTACACATATCTAATTATAAACTGAATGTAGCCTTGACTCAATAATGCCACTTTTGGGCATTTATACCTGCATCTTTAAACAAAGAAAGAATAAGGACGGTCATCACAGCATACTTAGAACAAAAGTCCGCAAAGTCTCTAAATGTCAAGCAGTAATAAATGGGTTAAGTCAATTTCAGTCCACCCATAAATGAAATACTGTGCAGCTGTGAAAAGCAAGGGGCGCTATAGAGCTGATTATGAAAATACCACCAAAATATGTTTTAAAAAAGTGAGAAATATTTTATGCCTGCATGTATAAAAGTCTTGGAAATATACATAAGACTCTGCCTGAAAAATGAGACTAGAGAGCAAAGATTGGAAAAATAGTTGCTCTTCATGTTATAACTCCTTTACTGTTCGGAATTTTTTGCCCACTCATAAATCACTTTTTAAATTAAAAGAAATAAAAAATAAAATGAAAACTCTGGAGGTTAAAGCAAGCATTACTTAGACTCTTTATAAACTTCTTATTTGCATGATTTGACAATGGCCAATAAATTTTACAAAACCATTAAATATTCCATAATGAAAATTTATGTCATAATTCCTCACCTTAATATTTGTCCCCTCCAGGCAAAAATAATCTTGAGGGTCAGGGAAGGCAAAGTGATGTTGCATGATCAATATAATCTCTTTAAATATTAGTAACATAGCTACAAAAAGATTCATACGTGTAAGTGAAGCTGTAAGAACTTAATAGCATGTATGTGATTTACAGGAAAGAGTACAGGAGTTGAATCAAGCTCATCTGGGTTTCAAGCTGGCTTTACCACTTACTTGGGCAAGTTACTCAATCTTTAAAAGCCTCAACTTAATGATAAAATAGAGCTATAGGTAGCAATTTATAGCATAATTGTGAGGACTAAATTATGACATATTAACGTTGAATAAAAATTCCAGGACTTTCAGTGTGATTGGATGGCTGTACAAAAGAGATTATCTTTGTGGTATTGTCTACAACAGCATCTTCAGGCCAGAAAATGGTTAGAGGTCCCAACAGATCCAAAGTAAATTCCAAGAAGCTATAAAAACAAGAGAATGGAAACCACATGTAACTTAATAGAGTCTCAATTCACTAAGCAACTCCTGACCAATGTGAAAAGCTCACAGAGGCATGTTAGTTATATTCAGCTGGATGCGTTTTAAATAGCCTTTAATTTGTTGTTGTTTTTAATGACCTGAATGAGAATTTTTAGGGTCTACTAAAGGAGCATTTTATTTGTTCCTTAACACTATCTCTTTTTTTCCAATTTTCTTCTCTCTCTGTTTTCTGCCTCTTATTCCATTACATAAATAGATAGACCCATGCCATATGTGTAATTTGCTTCAATTTCACTCTTTATCCTCTTACAGAAATCTGTTTCAAATGGACTATACCAACATATCTAGAGGTGCTAACTAGATCAAACAGTTAATTCTGAAAAATTTGAAGACTTTCCGTAACATTTGTTTATGTTGGCTTTTTCATTTAGTTTCTAGGAAAATTTTATCACTGTGACAGTTAATTCAAATCCCAGCAAGACCTGGTAAGCAAATAACTTGCCAAGTTTTAACTAGAAGTACTTCTTAGCCTTTACCAAAAGAAGGACCAATTTGAGGTGTATTTCTATAATGGATGAGCCTTCTGTCTGAGTATTCCATTACCTCATTCATTTTAAAGTCAATTTAGAACTCCTGAGCAGTGCCAAATTTACAGCCCTGAGTCCAGACTCCCTTTTTTAGTCTACAGAGAAGGCATTGCATAAGTTGTCATGCTGCAAGCCTTCTGAGCTAGCCCCACTCCATCACATCCTTATTCCTGAGGGGACACAAAGGTTTCAGACTCTTAGTCTATCCAATAATGCAAGTACCATTAAAGATCAGCATATCTAGCTGTAACCTCAACTCCCCATCTTATAGGACGTTATCTTATCACTAACACAATGAGCTGGCAGAGGCAACCAAGCTCTAAAATTCCCAAGATTCAAGACACCGAAGATCTCTGCATTCACTCTCTGATTACAATTCAGTAATCAGAAGTTTATAAAATATTTAATTTGCCCAGATGTTTTTAAGAGCTCTCCCCTGAGAAAAATGGACCCCTAACTGTGAAGAATCTAGATTCAAGGAATGGCCAATTACACCATCTTCTCTAAGAAGCAATGAGGTCATGGTCATTTAGGGAGTTAAGCCTACTTGTGTGTTCACCCTGTCTATAATTAGAATTTTCTGAGGGATAGGCTAAAGCATTGTAGGGGTAGAATTACCTTTGCTATTTCACAGTATCACTGCTATTGTGGGGCTGTTTACATCATTCCATCAAATGTCCTGATACATGGGGGAACTTAGAGTTTTGGCCCTACCACACAGCTTGCTTTTTGTCACACATGCCCTGATCATTGCTGTCTAAGTCTTTTCCCTGTAGTTTCCTCTGCCTGAAAATATTTAAGTTTCCTCTAGGTGGCCAGTGTGAAGTCAGCAAGGACATCAGGGGGGTAATATCTGGGGCACTGTGCTTTAGTAAGCAGAGTGAAAGCTATGCTCAAGTTGAAGTTCCAAATTGGCAAAGACACATCTATTTTCATGTAGGATCAAACAACGGAAAAGACTATCAAGGGAGCTAGGATTTGAGAGGGGAGTGGACTCCAAGAGTCCAAGAGGAAAATTTTCAAACTGTGAAGAATGTGTCCACAAAAATGTGTCCGAGGTTCATTTTTAACAAGAGAGGACAGTACATTTCGAGGAGGCATCAGTCTGCTGGAAAGTCGAATCAGGACAGCCGAGTGTAAATTCTCTCCCTTTTCCACCTACCAATGCCATTCTCAGCCTTGACGGCCTAATTCAAATATCATCCATCTGAAGGCTCCTGAAACTCTTTCCTCTCAACAAAATGAATCATTCCTTCCTCTGAGCTCTTTTAAGACTTGTTCAAATTGCCTAGTTTGGAGCTTATCATTTTAATATAGTTAGTTATAGATTTATCTTCTTGAATTGAGGCTAGGTATGGTATTTTATTCCTCTTTATATCCCTAAAACCTAATCAATTCATAAGGTGGATGCATAATTTAAATTAGATGAATTGAACTCAAATATGACTTGCATCCTCCATGAGATCAGATTATATATATAATAGGTCACAGAAGCTTTAATGAACCAGTTTATTTCCTAATTGCTTAATTCTATGGCCACCCTAAAAGACATCTTAGCATACCCTTGGACTGGGCAAGAAATGTTCAAACAAATTGGACACAAGAAAATAAAATCAAGCTAAAATATTACTGGAATTATCATGGGTATATGGATCAAGCGAGGTGAGTTTCAGATAGAAGATAAATTTACTTTCTGCAGCTGACTCAAAAAAGAGCTAGTAGGATGATGGGGGAAGAAATAATTCGATTGAGCCACCTACTGTGGAAGAATATTAAATATCTATGCTAATTGTGATACCAATAACTATTTCAAAGGCAAAGAATTGTATTTATATCACTATAGCGGCATCCATGAAACATTTGGATAATTTTAGCTCAAGGTTTTAATCTTTCTGATTTTCAGAGCTTTCACACTTGCAGTGCCCTATCATGTTCGGGAAGGAGTGCTTATTCATAAGAAGCTGTATCTTCATTCTTTAGTCATTAGCAAAAATGGGTCATAGATCATGTCATGTTGTCTGTAACCTAGTTAGAATTCTGGCAGGAGGGAAGTTTCAAAATCATGATTTCATATAGGAACCTTTAAAAACTCATTAGCTTCTGATAATTATACTAATATCTAAAGCATTAAAATCATGGAGCTAATTTCTGCAAAAGATCAGCAGTGAACGTGTTCTGGGGAAGTTTTCTCTTTCAACTTTCTGGGAACAAAAGAGAAGGCAGTTCAGGGCTCTAACGTGACACCCTATTTCAGATGCAGAAGAGATAAAATTTCACAGAAGCATCACATCGTGAGTTAGCGGATTCTAAAATGAAAAGCAAGAATATTAGAGCAACATCTCAAAATGTGACTCTGGGCACTGGAGAAGCCTCTCCACTTGTGATTGATTTGCATTTCTGCCTATGTCTGAATTCATATACCATAAGCACAGATGGAGGTGTGATAGATTTTTTTTTTTTTTGAGCACATCTATTTATTCAGATACCGGATTCAGTCTCTGAGTAGAGAGATGGTAAAGGCTGCTGTGAGCAGATGGCACATAGGCACTATGACTTCACAAACAACATTTCTTAAAGATAAGTGGCACAGTAATAATAATACTTAACACATATATTGCACCTTTGCTCTGCCAGAATTAACTAATTAATCTTCAGTACACCCCTGTGAGATTAAGTAAGTGCTTGTAATGATCTCTATTTTGCAGCAAAGTCACCTAACAATGTGTCTGCACATACTGTGGAAGAATTGGCCCAAGTTAAAGACCGGGTGGATCCAATTTGCATGGCTCTTTAAGATTTCTGCTCTAGTAGCAAAGACTAGTATTTCTAGACACCCTGCTGTTTGAGGTCTCAAGTAGATTCGAAGAAGGCTATCAACTGCAAGATATATTTCATTCAGAAGGTTTCTTCTGTAGGGATCTAAAATAGGCCTGAGAGAAGTTGAGTCATTTTTCTAAAGCCTGAGAGGCCATGGCTGGTCAGTAGGTGGTGTGGAATTACAGAGTCTCTGCCTGTTTCTCTTATTTATTTTACATAATAGCTTGACTACCTACTATACCCAAATCCTCCCATAAAGCCATACCTGACCTCTCCAGTTCTAAAGAAGTCTTTGTACTCAGAATTCAGAGGATCTCATCTTTTGGACACCTCCTTTGGTACTGATTAATGGCATACAACACCTATTTTTTACTACTATACATATTTGTACTGTTATCTTTTTAGACCATGTATACCTATGAGCTAAGAGTATTCTAAGAATTAAATGAGCTAAAACAAACTGAACTGAGAATGATACCCAGCACATAATTATTTGCCATAAATATTAATATACCTATTTTATCATTTTTTTATCTTCTTTTTCCCTACTAGATCTTCCCCTACAGGGCCCTGCACCAAGAAAAGATCACAAAGATATCTTACATGTTCTAACAATTTAGTTTACCAGGCAATTGGTCAACCATCTAATTCTCAAAACAAACAAACAAACATGTCACTTAGAGGTAGGTTGTATAAGCTGTCTTTAATGGAGGAAGAAATTACGATTCAGGAAAGATCAGCAAATTAAACAAGAGAAATCAGCTAGAATGTAAATCAAAAGGAGCCTCAGAGCTGTTGATTCCAAGACCAGTCCAGGGGAAGAATTCATCAGTGATGGTGAATGTGCCGATTCAGCAGCTCTAATATCCCTAGGCTGCCCTTTTATCCTTCGCACTGGTCTGCACATTTTTTGCAGGTTACATGCCTTCTGTTTAGATTATAGTTTCTTTGAGGGAAGGTCTTACACCAGGTATTTTTAAGTTGTCCCTCGCCCCTTGTTATGCCACTTGCTACTCTTTGAATACTGGATAATTTAACAGCTCATGTTAGTTAGAACTCTAATTTCAGCTTTACCACTCATTTCTCATGTGACTACTAAGATAATCAGTAAATATTACAAATATGTTATCTGGATATATCTTCAAAAGTGATTGCCAATAAAATGGCAAAATGCTTAGTCTTTTGGGTTTTCACGAAAACTACTCCATTTAGTCAGGTTATTTTCCCTAAGTTGAAAAGCTATTAAAAATATAAATAAGCACGTTGGATACTTCTCAGACTTCCTCTGATAGCACAATCCTCAGAAATCATGGTGTCCTATGTGAAAATCCACAAAATAACAATCAGTCCCATCTCGTTCCCAGTAATTCAGCATAAATGTTGGTGTATGCTGTTTGATATTTTACTTTGCTTATTAGTTTTAAGTTTAAATTAAATGCATAGAAAAAATTAAATGCAGAGTAACAACTAAAAGCGCTTGTATCCATTCATCAAGAGCTGGGACTTATGCAGGCATTGGAGTGTTGGTATATACATTCCTCCTTTACCTGTTCATTAATTTTGCTTAGTAGAATATGAGTAATGCTAGACACAAAATGTTAAGATATAATCATGAGATTAACACTGAAAATGGGGAGCATACAAGATAAGAATTTGGTTATTTTGCTGGAAATTGGGAGAAACCACTTTGCCTGATTTGGGTAATGAATCACAACGTGCAGCCTGGAGTAGATCAATTTTGATGCTCAAAGTTTGTAAACTCCTGCACTAAAAATTAAGGTAAGTTGACACTGTCCCTCTAGTTTGCCCTTTACTTAAAAATAACTTTAAAAAGTAATCAGTATGTCAACTTGCTCATTTTTTTCAATTACCTCTCAGATGTTTCTCTTTAAATGTGCAACCCACGTGAATTGTACAGGAACACAATTTTTTAAGAACACATCCTTTCCTAACAAGGGGAATCTAGGTCTAGGGGTTATAGGAAAACTGGAAGTCATGACACGTATATGAAGGTCATGGCCCTCTACTATTTGCACTTACAAAAGCTATAGTAGGGTGTAAATTTTTCATGTTTCCTGCATATTAAAAAAAGAAATCAATCCAAGCCCATAGATAGAGTCCAGGGAAGATAATAATTACGAAGCTAAGGTTCAGATGTACCCATGGTATAACCATCTATCTAAAGAGGAGTGGAGGACAAGTCAACAAGAATATTTTTCTTATTAGCCATAAACTGTTTGCATAAACATCCCATTGCTATTCTGACGGTGACAGAAGGAAAACTGGAGAACAACTATGATGCAACTCGAAGAACAAATTCAGCTTTTCCTTCTTTTATGAAACATCCCTCGTTCATTTTATCCATCAGTTCTAGGAAATCTTCCTTCTCAGAGCATTTGTTCTCAGCTTGGTGAAGCTATACAGGTGGTGCTGCCTCAGCATGAAACCATCTTCTTGCTGAGGGACCGCCAATTATTTGTAGTGAAACTAAAACAGAAGAATAAATATTACATGTTGATGGATGCTTGTCAGGGAAGGGAATGAGATGCTTTCAGTGGGGCTTGTCAGACACAAAAACCTTCAGCAAATCTGCATTTTCAATGGCAAAGTGGCTACAATCCTCCAGCTGCTCCACTGGTGAACCTCAAGATTCATCTCATAAATTTAAATTATAGATGACATAGCACTGGAATGGAAATAGATGACACCTTTAAAAATAAATCTAGTGCAACATTTGGGAAAAGGAATCACACATTTAAAAGGGAAAAAAAGAAAGTTCCAATGTGCCAAAACAGAGCTTTTATTTATTGTCCTATTTACTATTCTCTGTCCAAAATTAGCATCCCTCTTACTTTCCCTTTTAGTCCCCTTTATAAGACATGCTGTGGAGGAGCCCTGGAAGTTTTGTGCAACTCAAGGAGTAAGCTGGGTTGCAACTATAACAAAAAGCTTGCCAAGGTTGAGAGCCAAACTGGCAAGGTTTTCTGTTGTGTCAGCGTTTAAGTATTATTGCAATGTTATCGTATCACTGAAGGAAAGGGGGCATGGAAACAGCCGGAGCCAAATGCTAAGGAACATTTGAAGGAAAGTGTGTACCTAGCTTCAATTGGGTTTGGCAGTATTGGTCAGGGCTTAACTTTAATAGGAACCAGTCAATTCAACTTTAATTCAATCATATGAAATTGTGCCTTTTAAATTGTTTCCAAGAGATCTTGGTTCCGACAGTCTTTCTGAATCAGATAGTAATAAAGAATAATAAAGCATATAGGTCTGAAAACATGCAACATCAGATGAAGACTTACTGGCATTATAAGGAAATTCTACTGCCCAGAGCAGGGAGAATAATTTTCCCTTGGAGGGAAATTTCAGAGTGACAAATTTGAGATTTTTCTTCACCTTTCACGTATTTAGTCACATGGCCAGGTAAAAGTCAATGAAAATTTGGACATTTGTCATGAGAAACCACAAAAGAATTCATGATTTGAGCAGTCTGTACCAACATCAACAGAATGAACTGAGAGAAAACAAAGATGAAAGCAACAGCTAGAACCAAAACCAAAGCCTCAGTCGATCATTAACATTAATATGTTTACTAAGGGGAGAAATGTATACCAACATTTGATCATCCCATGCAAGGTATTATGAAAGATGGGCTTCATTAGATTGCCAATTTTTTTCCCCAACCAAGTAAAAACCAGAGAAGTAGAGCACAAAAACATGAGCTCTTCCAGAAATCACCTTTCCCACCACTATTCATGGTTTCTGTTCTCGGGTCAATCATGGAAGTACACATAAACAATTCAGAGGATTTAAAGACTGAAGTGGTGAGTTTAATAGCTTTACCCATGTTCATTATTTGCCTCACTTGCTTTCCAATTCCCTGTAGTTAGAAAGAGTCAAATATATTCTCACCCAGTGATCAGTGTTGGTTTTCAAGTGACACTCTGCATGTGGAGCTCAGAAAAACCAAACACCTACAGGAATGTGTTGAAGAAACCGGATAGCAAGGCCGCCAAGTGACTCAGTCTCTGCTTCCATTCCCTGGGGTTTATCAACTTTGTTAATGGGGCATATGTGCTGAGAATTATGTAACACTAAACATGGGGAACATTTCCTGGAAATATTTTTTACTCTTCCTCAAAGCCGGTGCATTGATAGGTCTAGTGTCCAGGTAAAACACCACCCTCTAGTGTACATCTCTAAATAATGCTTTTGTAACTCCTCCTATGATAATGATAGTCAACAAAATTAAAATCGTATTAAAATGAAGGTCCATTCCTATTAATATCCATAGAGCAATACATGCAAAGACGATGAGTGATATAGAAGTAATTAATGTGGACAAAATAACTTGCTTTTCACTCAAAATGTAACCAACAGTTAACTAGATGAGAAGAATCCAACAAAATGCATCAATTTCACAAGTATTTAGAGAGTATTCCATATCGGCCAGATGTTGTTCCACAGCCCAACAAAAATGATAACCACTTCAACTATGAAACTGAAGACAAGTATTCCAAGAGGTGAACATTCTCCATGAAATCACTATGATGCCTGTTCTCTGGGGAAAAACATTTATGGGATAAGGGTAGCATTCAGTTACCTAAAGAAAACATAATGTACTAACAACAACATTTCATAGAAATCTTCGAAACAATTGACAAAATGTGAATTTTCCTAGTTCATAAGAAATTAATTTATATAAGGCTAGATTAGAGGCCTTTTCGATGTTTTATGCTGTGTTTCCTTGTGAATAAAAGGTGTAGACAGAGCAATTAGAAGTATATTACAATTCTCTGGCACAGAAGATTGTTGGAAAATCCTGTGAGGACATCTGACATTGCTCTCTTATCTCCTACTCAGAGTTCAAAGAAATTGAACTCTTTTGTTGAAAATATCTATGGCTCCTTTCTACACTGGTGAGTATCTCGCAAAACTTTTTTCTTAATCATATCTGGCCTGAACTATTGAAAGCAGATTTGGTCTGGTGCATAAAAATGTGAAGCATTTGAGTGTTAAAAATTCTCCCATAGGAAATGAAATGTATCAAATTCACACACATTTTCCAAATAACATCTTCAAAAGGCCTTATAAAAATTCTCTCATTGGTATTTTCTGATGGAATCAGGGAACACCTAGTATCTCCATCTAACAAAAACATCATTGCTCAGCAATATCATCTTTTAGCTCTCAGCAAGTATTTAGACTTTTGCTACCCACAAATCTTTTCTCACATATGCACAACAGGATCTAACTGCCTCAAAGCATTTTTGGAAGTAGTTGGAATTTAATTGAAGACCCATATACTTATGTATGTGCACATTCTGCCCAAGTTCTTCTCTGTTTAGTGAACATCAGCTCAATGCAATGTGCTCAGGTAGAAAATACCCCCCCATCCTGGCCCCACCAAAATAAAATGAACTTGCCCTAGATTATCATCTTCTTTTATAACTAGAGAGAAATACAATTAATCATCACACTGGCAGTCAGGAGACTCAAATCCTCACCTTAGCTCTGATTCTAAATAGGTGTAGGAGTTGAAAAAAGTAACTTTACTTCACAAACCTCAGATTCCCAACTCATACAATGTGTGAGTAGAAGTCAATGACTGCATAAACCCCTCCAAATCCTAACAATGCATGAATTATAAGCCTTAGTAATTTGGCTCCCTAATTACTACTAAAAATCTAAGGTTACATTATTTTCAAAAATTTTTAATTAATATTGGCTACAATCAACACCCACAAATAAATAATTACATCTAGTATTGATGCCTCCTTCTGTTGAGCTAATACTGGGTAACCTATCAGGACAAGATGTAGAATGATGCTGCCTAGATTAGAATCCCAGAAACTATCACTGGCTATATGACCCGAAATCCTCAACTTCTCCGTGCTTTAGGTTTCTTACCAGTAACAGCGGCAAAAAATAGCATCTCCTTACTATGTAAGGTTATTTTGAGGTTAAAGAATATTTGATATATAAAGCTTTTTGCACAGCGTTCACACAGATCGAGAAACCAACAATTTTTATATTATTACCAGTACTCTAACAAAGAAGAGAGAAAACAATGAAGGAGGAAAATCTCCAATTCTCATTTTTAACACAATGTTTAAGGGAAAACTGATTTTTAAATCTACACCAAATGGTTAATAATTTTTAATTATATCTCTACAGTTGGCATCATCAGTGGTTAGAAATACAAGTCACATCTGGCCAACACTCTACTTGGTACTATGAGAAGACAGCATGTTTGACTCATGGGCAAGTTTCAGTAAGACATAGCTAAGTCTTCAAGATGGATAATGGATAATAAATTAGGTATAGTGATATTTGTTATAAAGGCATCACCGTATTCTGAACACATCTGTAAGAATAATTCCGAACAAACAGCAGTCACACAAACATCTATTGGCACACATACCAAATGAAAAGTGGGAAGAAAGGCACATTTTAACTGTGTTGAACATAGCAATCTACCACAGGAAAACTGTATTATTTAGTTAATCCAACAATATAGTTTGACATGTTCTTTAAAAATAAGCAAAACAGCACATTCTGAAATTTATCAGGCGATTTTTTTTTCAAGTAAACATCCATGCTGTGGCTTGATGTTTTTGAAACCTCAAAATTTATGTTAAGTTATAAACTTGCTAGGAAAATGGCAACTTGGATTCTTCCAAATGGAAGCTTCTTGGAGTTAATAATTCTCACAGCAGTTTCACCAATTCTCTCCCAACTTCAAGTCTGAATGTCAGAGCTACAGACTATAAAGACTTATAAAAGTAGAAGTTCTGCTGATGTTTTCTATTCTATTGTGTTTTCTTATAAAGGTTTTTGTTCCAGCTAAATACACCACATCATACTGTCTCTAGTTGGCAATGTCAAAGAAAAAAAATGAATTTACAGAGTTCAGAAAGACTGATAGATTATGGCCTGAGCATATCAGCTTCTGAACATCCATTTCTTATATTTAGCAGTATTCATAAAACTAAGTGGGCTTTGAGTAGAGAGTTTTATCTTAAAAGGGTGCAAAAACACCCTGAAACTAAATTCATATTTTGAGAACTCTGACAAAAATGAGGAACTGAGGCCAAACTGACACTACTTAGCAATCAACAAGAGTTGTCCATGTATTCAATGGCTCTACTGGGCACATTTAGCACAATTGATCAGACTAACTTTGAGAAGGATCATAAGGATATAAAGACTCCTCCAAAGCAGTAGGAAAATGAATAGCTGAATGGAGAAAATTGTGCCACACATCTTCTTGTCCTATTACTGTTAACGCCAGCAGTCACAATCAGTAGTTTATTGTATAGGGCAATCTCGTTGATTAGAAACTGGATTCAAGTTCATCAAAATGGAATGGCATGTAACTCATCCCTTCTATTCCTACAGAAATAACTTATGCATCTTTATAGACATTTTTATTTGTAGCAGTATATTATGTCATAAGAATTGGCTTTGGAAATGTACATGGTGCCTTGTCAATCACTTCTGCCATTCTTGAAGGAATAGGAAACAAGTCAATAATAATAATAACAAATAATACTATTTAACTTTGGCAAACAAGACATTTCTAGGCTCTTTTTATTTAAAAGTTGTAAACTATTTGTCTTGAAGTCCAATTGATTGGTCGTATTATTTAGACTATCTTTATATTAGGGTGTAGGCAGTTTGCTAAAGGCCCCTATATGTAATTGTTAATTTAGCGATCTAAAAGAAACAATCCTAAAGGAGGAGAGTAATATGCACAAAACTACCCAGAAGGTCCCTTAGTGTGAAAACAATGCAAAGCCAAGAGGTTTAAAGTTCATCGTCAGCCACTAACTCCTTTCTCTGACACGCAACATCAGCTCATTACCTTCAAGAAGATATGGACTATATATAAGAAAAAATATAAATATTAAAAAACAGAAAATGGTTATCAGGTTAATCCATAAGGCAAAGACATCAACAAGTGTATACCTCTCTGTTTAAAAATAGATATATGAATGTTTTATTTATATAAGCTTTCCTTTCAGAGATCTTAAAACACTCAATTTCACTTTCTCTTCCAAGTTCTTTGAGAGTTGAATACAGTACAAATGTTTTCCCTTGTATAAAAAAGTAAAAAAATAAAGCTTATCATAAAGTCATTGCCTCTTCTTAAAGCAGAAAGATTGGTACTATGATTAGCTAGCTCATGAGCTGTATTTTAATATTCCTTTGTATTTATTACACTTACAAAGCAGGTATCGTGTCTGAGTGGAGCATACATGTGCAATCTCACCTGTACACAAGGTAACATCACATCAATATGTAAAACCTTTTAAAAAAATCTATTTGCTAAATAATGACCTTTGCCAACTCACATTTTATAACTACCAATTACTTGGATAGAAGGGTGTTGATGACTAAGTTTCAGAGAGAAAGGACAAGGAATACAGCATCCTCATTTCTCCTCCTCACAGACACACACTGTAGCAAGAGAGCACTGAAGACATTCCAAAAAAAAAAAGATGATTCCAGCTATATCAAAATTTAGCATTTTCTACATATAATTTTAATGCCAATTTACTTGTTTTGAATTATAAAATGATTCCATAGTTTCTAGAACTACAAACTTCATTTAGAACTTCTTTAAGTCCAGTTGGTTGTCCCACTAAAGCAAGTGTGTCCTGTGGTCTTTCAAATCCTGTAGATTTACTTTTGGGGGAAAAAAGTTCACAGTGAGAACAATAGTTCCAGACACCACAGATGGAAATTTAAATGTGGTGTGATACCGCACGTCAGGAGCCAGCTAAGGTAACTGTGTTGCAATCTGCGAGTTACTCTTGTGAAAAGATCCCTTGGCATTTTCTTAACAAGAGCAGAGTGTTAGTGCCAGTGTTTTGGCTTACTTCCATTTTCCAGTGTTTAAGCTCCAACCACCAATACTCTTTCTACATTTCAAATCTTAAATGATTTTAGGGTTATATATTTCACATTAATATTTTCCTCATACGCCTCAGTGATATGGCAACCCAGACCTATTAGGTGTTTATGAGATTCCTCAGGCCAAACTGTGTTCTACCCTTGAGCTACAGTAAGAGCAGTATTATGTTTTGTTTTGTTTTTTACCAAGACTCTGATTGTATTTTCTCACAGTATCCAGTGTTTAATCAAGTTAAATGCTTTTATGAAATTGAACCAACTTCAAGACAAATATATCAATGTAAAATAGAGGAAACTAGCAGAATACACACATAAATATAATATCTGGCCTCACATTGGAATATTTATCTGTAGTGTTTTTTGCATAGGGACATAACATGCATATTATACAATATGAGTATATATTTTAAAGAGATAATTTATTTTGTCATCAACACTTCCAATACTCTTTATTTAATAATGAAAGCTAAATAAATCACTGACACCGTGATTTCGTTAAATGGCACATTGGTTTCAAAGATAAAATGTTTTGAGGACTAAATTTGAAAGTCATTTTTAAAAGTCATTTTTAAATACCTGTAAAAAATATCTCAAGTCATTAGCAAAAGTTGATATGGGGCTTCCCCTTTCCAAAGTGGCATGTAAGATGGGAAGTTGCCACTCTGTCCAAACAAGCAAAAAGCTGAACAAATTCAAAAACTGACAACTCTTCTTAGAATCATCAAAGTAGTGAGGTCCTAGGGAAAACCACTGCCCAGAAAACTGGAGAGACCAACAGCAAAACAGAGACTCACAACCTACTGGAGCAGAAATTCATCAGCAGAAACATTTATAAGAAAGGTGGCAGGCAGGGGTCTGGGAAGGTTGAAGAAAGGGAAAAGAAGTAAGAACTGTAACTGGCTAATTACAACTCAGCGTTTAAAACTCCAAGGG
Organism: Cryptoprocta ferox; assembly: GCA_028646485.1. Taxonomy (NCBI): domain Eukaryota; kingdom Metazoa; phylum Chordata; class Mammalia; order Carnivora; family Eupleridae; genus Cryptoprocta; species Cryptoprocta ferox. Next base: position 62,352,149 of record CM053572.1, read on the forward strand.
GCCTCAATCATAGGGGTGGTCCAACACTTCTGTGAATTTTACCTCTGGGAGTTCAACCTGGTTCTCACAATGACTATTTGAGAAAATTTCCCTCCTGCTTCCAGCAGGGGGAGGGAGAAAGGAACCATTTTTAAACACACCATGACATTCTGTTCTTAACAAGTTCTGCCTTCTGGAGAAACTGTTTAACCACAATCTAACTTGCTGAGGTTCTATCACTTACTATCAGATATGAGGGAAGGGAAATACCCAATTCCAGCCAGTTCTAGATGGATTTTCAAAGTGCTAAAATGACTTTGTATGACTACCATGATGGATAGAAGTCATTACATATATTTGCAAACCCAGAAAGCGCAAAGCCCCAAGAATAAATCCTAGGGTAAAATTACAGTCTTTGCGTGACTGTAATAGGTCAGTGAAGGTTCATCAATTATAACTAATTTACCACTCTGGTTGGAAGATGTTTAATGGGGGAGGCTCTGCATGTGTAAGGGTAGGAGGCACACGTTAAATCCCTATAGCTTTCCCTACATTTTGCTAGGAACCTAAAACTGCTCTAAAAAGTAAAGTCTGATTATAAAAAAAGTTGATATAGCCTCAAACTTACTTTTTAATCTTTTATTTTTGTCTAATCATTTTTATTATATTATTCAATTCTTTTCTCTTCAAATCAGTCCAATTGTTTTATTCTTCCTTAATTCTATTTCTATTATTTACATGTTAAATGCTCACTTGGTATTTAGTATCTAATGCACCTAATCTCATTTAACTATTCACATCCACAGGCTGAAGTAGAAATTATCATTGCCATTATACAGGTAAGGAATCTTAGGTTTGAAAATGTTAGTTACCTTGATATTAGGGTTGCAACATAAGGTTATCTGTTAAGTTATAGTCTTAACTACATTATACAGTTATTAGTAATGGTAGGCTGTATCACATGGAATCCCATCAATGATGTTTCGGTTTTTATTTTTACTGAAGTAATTTTTCAAGGTTTTCTGGTATGCCTCTGTAAAGCTGAGTTTTTACTCAGGGTTTTACACACCCCTGAGTAAAATTAATCATTTCTTTTTCTTGAATAAAAATAGTCTATTCCAGTGTTTCAAAACCTGGGTAGAAGCTTCTCATTTTATTTGTTATCATTCAATATTTTCTATCAATATTTTGGAACAATTAGGAGCTATAGTTAAGGGAATAAGGATATCGAGACTTCTGGTTATAAGAGTTTAATACTCTAGAAAAAAGAGATGATGTTATTAAATTATAATCAGGGACAAAAAGTTACCCAAATAGTACACTGCAATGGCCGAAGAACAGAATGAAATTAAAGTAGATCAAGTCAAAGCTTGAGGACACAGTTACATATATACATACATATAAATACATGTAATTTTAAGACAGATACTCTAGTTGCCTCGGATGAAGAACCATTAGTATAATTTATAAAAATCTGTGTATAAAAACTATCAACATATAAAAAAGTTGACAGTCTTTTTATAAAAATGCTGGATTTGGTAAATTGGATTATAGTTTTGAAAATCAGACTAGCATTGAAGACTACAAAGCAGTCTTAAATTCAAATCAACAATTAGTAGCAATAACCTGAGTATTATCAAATCATATTTTGTCTGATTTCTAATTTATTATCTTTACTAAACACATGGCCATGGCCTTCAGCTGTGACAGACATATTACACAGGAGCAAAATGGGCAGCTACAGAGTAGATTAAACAAACTTATTTAAAAGGGGGAGCAAGCAGAGAGAAAGATCAAAGTTCAGGTGGCTAGAAAATCATCAGATTTAGGTTGGATTCAACTTTTTGATTGTTTCCATTTTTCAGAGACAAAAAAAATATACATTGAAAAATGAATGGCATACTTTTGAAAATAGAGAAGCATTGTTTCACATCCAGTTCCAAAGAAGTGGAGCGGGATAAATTTAATAGGCAAAACACTCACATTTTAAAAGCCACAAGCACCCTGGGTCTTTTCCTTATTAATGGACTGAAACTTCCTCTAGAAAAAGAAAAAGGAGGGAGGCAAACAAGAGGTCTAAAATGGGCATTTTCAGAGTATTACTATAAGGACAGAGATTGCTACAATTTAACCACTGAGCTGAAATGTGAAATCCTTAAAGTGCATTTGTAGGCTGCTGATCCTGACCTCCTACAGACCAATTAGAGCTAAATAATTGTTGGTATGACAACCTCAGGGAGAAACAAAAGACTTCACTTTCTTTAAGCAAAGCCACAAAGTTGTTCTTTGGAATAGAAAATAAGCAGAGGTGGCTATAAATTGTGGTAGTTTATGAGATCACATTGGATAATGACATTTTTCTTCTAATAACGTTATTAAGACCACAGCAGGTCAAAGGGGGCTAACCCATACACATTATTAATTTGTGCATTTCAGCTGCCTTTAATCTAAGAATTGATTATCAAAGCCAAATTGATTATTTCATACATATGAGTAATCAGTAAGGCATTTAAGCATCATATCAAATCCAAATTGCTTAGGGATAAGCTTTAAGTTTTACAACTCAGTAGGAGATGTATTAAAAGGTCTGATGGCCAAAGCACATAAGCATTTCATTAAAACACACACAGAGACACACACACTTGTAAATCACTTCTGATCTATGTAACAGCAGCTATAACTGATTATATGTAAATCAATGTATCTATAGTCTTCACCACTTTGGTACAGATATATTACTCTTCATTGTAGAGCTTTATTGAGGTATGAGTGATATACTAGAAAGTGCACGTATTGATGTAAAATTGTATGAGGTCTAGCATGTATCTACCCAAGAAAACATTATTACAATAGAAGTAACAAACATATACATTACCAGCTCCCCTCACCAACTTTTTGGTGCCCCAGTATAATCCAGCTTTCATTCTCTCTCCTCTACCAGCCATCTCTTGTGAACCACTTGTTTTCTGTCTTTACAGACTGCATTTTCTAGAATTTTATATAAATAGAACCAGAGAATAAGTACTCATTTTTGTCTGCTTTCTTTCAGTCAGTGTAACTATTAGAGATTTATTCATTTTCACATCTTTTTACTACTGGGTAGTATACTGTTTATTAATATATCACAATTTGTTTATATATTTACCTGTTGATGGTCATTCAGATTATTTTCTGTCTTTTCCTATTACAAATAAATCTGTTATAAACATTTCTGTGCAAGTAATATATGGACATATGCTATCATCTCTGTTGAGTAAATATCTACAAATGGAATGGCTATATTATATGGTGGGAATACTTTTAATTTTTTAGGTTCCCAACTGTTTTCTCAAGTGGTTACTGTATCTTTTACTCCTCATATCCACGTATGAATTCAAGTCATGCCACAGCTTCACAATCCACTGGGGTGGTAAATGTTAATTTCAGCCATCCTATTGGTGTGTTGGGGTATCTAACTGCAACTTAATTTTTCATTTCCTAATGACTAATGATCCTGCATACGTTTTTTGGCAAATGGCTTATGAAAATTTTTTGCCCATTTTTTAATGTTTGCTTATATATAATTGAGTTTTGTGGGTTCATTATATAGTCTGAACACAAGTTCTTTAATGGGCATTTTGCAGATATTCTTCTGAGTCTACAGCTAATCCTTCCATTTTCTTCAAGTGTCTTTTGAAAAGCTGAAGATTATAATTTTGCTGGTACCCCGCTTTCTAATTGTTTATATCTTATGGATTGTGGTTTTATCACCTTACATTAAAAATACCTGTTTAACCCAAAGCACAAAGTATTTCTCCTGTGCTTGATTACTACTTTTGTAGTTTTAGCTCCTTCATTTAGGTGTGCATTTCAATTAAATTTCTGTACATGGTATGAAGACAAGGTCAAATTTCTTCCTTCCTTTTTTATTATGGCTAATCAATTCTTGCAATACTATTTGTTGAAAGGGGTGATCATTTCCCCATTTAATTGCCTTGGCATCTGTAACAAAAATCAATTGACTGTATAGTGTGGATCTATTTCTGGATTCTCTACTGTGTTCTATTAATATTTTTGCCAATAATATACTTGATTATTGGAAATTTACATTAAATATTTTTATCAACTAAAGTACTCCAATTTTTTTTTGTTAGAAAAGCCGAAGTCATTTTGCAATTCTAGGTCTCACATTACCAAATAAATTTAGAACCAGTGTATCAACCTCTTTTTTAAGAAAGCCTGCTTGTATTGATTTGTAATTGATTTGGAATTGCATTCAATCTATAGACCAGTTTTGGAAAAATTAACATTTGGCTAACACTGAATATTCTAATTCAAGAACATGGCATATCTGTCCATTTATTTAGGTCTTATACAATTTCTCTCAGTAATGTTTTATAGTTTTCAGTGTAAATGCAAATATTTTGTCAAGTTTATCCCTAAATATTTCATTATTTTTATGCTACCTCAAATGACACATTTCTTAAAATTGTTCATTAACAGTTTACAGAAATACAGTTGTTTTTACATTTGGCTCTGTATTGAGAAATCTTGATAAAAATGTTTAAAGTTCTAGTAATGTTTTTGTAGATCATATATATTTTCTACACAGACTATCATATCATCTGCAAATAAAGACAGTTTTCATTCTTCCCTTCAACCTGTGTGATTTTATTTCTTTTCCTTGTCTTTAGAATGCCCAGGACAGGTTGAACAGAAGCCCTAAGAGTAGATATTTTCATCTTGTTCCTCATCCAAAGGAGAAAGCACTGTTTTACTATTACATATGCTATTAACTATAAATGTACCTATAGGTGGCCTTTATCAAACTGAGTAAGTCCTCTTCTATTTCTAATTTGTTAAGACTGTTTATTAGGAATAGATACCGGATTTTTGACAAATGTTTTCTCTACCTCTGGTGACATCATCCATTATCTCCTTTTTCCTTAATCTAAAGGTAGATTGTACTAAGGTTTGAATCATAAACAAATCTTGCCTTCCTGTGATAAATTGCACTTAATTATGATGTCTCATTCTTTTTCTACATTGTTGGATTTGATATCTTAAACTTTGTTAAGAATTTCTGCATATATGGGTGCCTGGGTGGCTCAGTCAGTTGAGCATCCAACTTCAGCTCAGGTCAGGATCTAACAGTTTGTGAGTTCGAAGTTTGCGTTGGGCTCTGTGCTGACAGCTTGCTCAGAGCCTGGAGGCTGCTTTGGATTCTGTGTCTCCTTCTCTCTTTGCCTCTCCCCCACTTGCACTCTCTCTCTCAAAAATAAATAAATGTTAAAACAATTTTTTAAATGTCTGCATCTATGTTGATGTGTGATGTTGGCCCGTAGCTTTCTTTAAAATATTGTTTTTCTATTTTGAGTACCAGGATAATGCTACTTTCATGGATTACTTGTAGAATGAGTTGGGAAATATCCTGCCCTCTTCAAATTTTTCTAAGACATTTGGTATTATTTCTACCTTAAATCTCTGATATAAATTCACAAGTTAGGATATTGGAACATGCTTATACCATTATCTATCTTTTTAAACATACCAATATTGTATGGATAACTATTTTAATGTCCTTTTCTTCTAATTCTATCCTCTGCTTCACTGTATTTCCATGGATAGATTTTTCTCCTCATCATGGTTTATATATCTCTCATGCACAGTAATTTTTTGTTTGATGCCAGATTTTTTCAACCTCATGGGGGTATTGATATATTTTTTTATTCCTTTAAATATTCTGGAGCTTTGGCATAGGATCCAAGTTGATCTTACCCAAGTTTGCTTTTAAGCTTTGTTAGGCAGTCCAGGGCAGTCATTTGTCTAGGGCTAATTCTGACCCCCTAATGAGGCAACACCAATTTTGAATATTCTCCCATATGACCTATGTATTATGAGAGCTTTCTCTATCTGCACTGTGGGAACACAAACTCTTTGTGATCACCAGGAGGTGCTCTGACAATTCCTGTCCAGACACTCATTCTCTGGCCTTGAGTAGTTTTCACATATACATGCGCTTATTACGTCCCGACCTGAAGACTTGGGGAGAACCCTGTGCAGACTTCCAGAGCTCTGTCTCTGTAGCTCTCTCTTAATACAGCTTTTACAGCACTCTGCTCTGCAAATTGTAACTACTTGGAGTTCCCCGCCTCTTCATTTCAGAGATTATCAGGCTCTTATTGGTTCTCACACTCCTTGCACGGTGCTTGATGTTAAGTAGGACAATCATAAGCAGTGAACTAGGACGATCCTAGAGGTCAGCTCAATGATGTCCTTTTTCCTAGATCACTGTCCACAGTTTCATACACTGTCTGTTTTTTCAGTTGTTTGGAGAGAGGGTAAGTTAATTTCACTATTTTATTACAACCAACAGATTAACTTGAATAATAAAATTAAGTGCAAACATATTTATAAGATAAATTACCCTAAGAGGTAAAATCTATCTTCTATCCCTGGAATGGCCTCTTGAATGGAGGGGAAGCTAAAGTCTCTTCCTGAGGAAAATAACATGGTACTGAGGTCCACTCAGAGACATACCTACTTTCAGGTCTTAGGAACCTGCTTAAAAACTGCATTTCATTCATGTCTACTGATTTCACATTTTGTGTGTGGCTAAACCTTTTATTAATATGTATTTTCAAACACATTTAATGGGATACCTCTGACTGATAATTTAATATATTGCAATTCACAAAGTACTTCATGTGTATTATCTGGTTTAAGCCTCACAATGTCCCTGTAGGTTAGAACATCCAGGTATTTTGATTCCTTTCACATAAAGATGTAAAAGTTCCAGAAGACACAGCAGGGCTGTCCCCCACCTCCCCTCCTGCCAGCAATGACCTATAAAGAGACAGTACAGAGACTTGAAGAGGTCTTCCAACTCCTGGTTCAGAGCTCTATTTGCCTACATTTGTAATGCTGACTAGTGCATTTAAATAAATAAACCATTTGGGCGTCACGTGGGTGTCTCAGTGTACTGACTCAAGAGTACTCAGTGTACTGCCCCAAGAGTACTTAGACTCTTGATTTCAGCTTAGATCATGACCCCAGGGTTGCGGGATAGAGCCCCATGTCTGGCTCTGTGCTTAGCAAGGCACCTACTTGGAATTCTCTCTCTCTCTCTCTCTCCCTTGGCTCCTCTCTCCCACGTGTGTGCTCTCTCTCAAATTAAAAACAAACCATTGGGATCAAATGTTGAAGCCTCATCATGTTAAACCTTCAGGTCATTGCATGTGCAGTAGATACAGCCTACATCTTGGCACTATTTGTTATCTGAGTTCATCAAATAAAAAGGATGACAATAAGCATTAACTAACCACCTATAATATTATCCATCTTGATTCAACTTTGCTAATATAAGTTATTTTGTTATGACTATTGTGATGTCCAACTCATAAAATTTAATCAAAGTTATGTGTTCAATGTAAGAAAATATTTTGAAGATTAAAAATCAAACTACCTATGTCTTTTTTAAAAAAAGAGAGTAAGCCTTTTAGGTGACTTACAGCAGTTAGTGGCAAATGAGACCTATTAGCAACACCATCCTTTTTTTTTTTAATTCATTTTTTAAAAACATTTATTCATTTTTGAGAGACAGAGACAGAGTGTGAGCAAAGGGGCAGCAGAGAGAGAGGGAGACACAGAATACCAAGCAGGCTTCAGGCTCTGAGCTGTCAGCACAGAGCCCGATGCAGGGCTCCAACTCACGAGCCATGAAATCATGACCTGAGCTGAAGTCAGACACTCAACCAACTGAGCCACCCAGGTACCCATAACACCATCCTTCTTAATTGATATCACAACAGATTAATTTCTCAAGCATAATTATATGTTGTCTTGAATCCCTAAACACTGAAACAGTTAACAAATTTCACCCATATGTTGTAAAGTTGTGTGTGTGTGTGCACGTGTGTGTGTATGTGTGTTTAAGTTTTTCCTTTGGTCACAAAGGTATGTAGATGCTGCATGTAATCTAGCCTAATAAAAAATAAAAATGCAAGAGGGTATGGTATATCTTCAGGAAATGTACTGCATGCTTAGAACTTGAGAATTTGTATTTTACATTGTATGACAACACAATTAGAATTCTTACTCTGGAACTTCTCAGAGATCTTTGACAGCTTAGTCAACATTGCAGAGATAAATGGTCAATAATAAACAATAACCATGTTTCCACCAGTAATAAAGAAAGCTTAAGTTCTATGGTATTCCTAAACAGTTTTCTAGATAAAAGTTATTCTTCATATACTTATAAATTCATTATTATTAACTATTTATAGTTACTCCTCACATTTATATGAGAATTTAGATGACCAAGTAGAAACTCATTAACTATCTTTTAGCCTACCGAACATGAACTAAAAATGTACCAAATTATAATTTAAGTATTTTTCTTAAAGCAAGATGTTAAATTGTACTAGATAGAATTATGAAACCTCACTATTCCAGAGAAGTATTTTGATTGTGAGGAAAAAAAATTACAGATCACCATAACAAGGAAGTGGAACCAGTAAGTCATCAAGGAAGAAGATAGTTCAGAGACCTGCTCTTGTTTGCTGGCTTGGCCCCACCCCACCATTTCCCAAATGTTCTCATTCTCATGGTTTCTTTGATTCTGTCTCTAAAGATTCTCTATTGTCCTCCCTACATACAAAGAACTCTCTGGTCGTTTGCTACTCATTTTAATTGAACATGATCTTTTCTAAGAATAATGACCTTGTTCTTCTTTCACATCAGTATCTCTTAAGTTTTAAGGGGTGGTATGGAGAAAAATTATAATAAGATGGGATGCAAAAATAACTAACAAAAGCACACATAAATCAGCATTACCCTCAAGGAGATTTTCTAGTCTTCACTTCCTGGGTATCTGGTGTCTCAATTAGTTGTGGAAAATGTAAAATTTAAGAGTTGGACAATCATCATGTCACTATGGATAGTAAAGTGGTAGATGAAATAAGGCACTATAACACATAAGATGTATCAAGATTTCTTTAAAGTCCTTAATGGAATATTTGTGTCAGAAATGAGATGATTCATTTTGAGAAATATCAAATAAAAGCTGTGCCACTGACTTAACAACAGGTTTATAACTTATCAATCACCTCCCCCACCCCACCCCAAGAGTCCCAAAACCTTAGACACTTCACTTCCTGGTTCTTCTTCCCCTCTCTATTTCACAGGCTTATTTTTCACAGGCTTTGCCATGAGCATGCGCCCAAGAACTGAAGTCTCTGCATCACCTCAAGGAATGCACATTTGTTCCAATCAGACTACTATATGCCTTACATGGACATAGGCAACTTCCAGGTAAGGTTGTAACCTCTGTAGTACTCAGCCAATAAGGAATCAAGAGAGGGACTTGCACACCAGGAGGTAAATTGCCTGCTGTAACTGCCCTGAGTCTGCCTATCCATCAGATACCCCCTCTTGCAAGAACGTTGATTAAAGCCTTGCTTCAATGTGCTCTGAATCTCTGCATCCCTCTTTTGATTGGGTCAGTGGGCTTATTTTGTACAGTTTGTTGATTCAAATTTTATATTTCTGTGTACAATGCATTGGTTCCTTTAAATTATTGATAATACAGTGTTTCCAGGATAATGCTTAAGAAACGGGGCACCTGGGTGGCTCAGTCTGCTAGGCATCTGACTTTGGTTTGAGTCATGATCTCACGGTCTCTAAGTTCCAGCCCAGGTTCTCTGCTGTCAGTGGGGAGCCCACTTCAGATCCTCCATCCCCTCTCTCTCTCTCTGGCCCTCCCCCACTCATGCTTGCTGTCTCAAAACTAAACAAACATTTAAAAAAAAAAGAATACATCAAACTATAATGTTACCTATTCCACATGAATGAACATATTGGCCATTTTGATCTAAAAGCACTGAAACTGCATGCTTCATAACAAGAATTATGTTTGCTGCATATCTCTGGGTGACTATGTTTTCATGTTAGTGTACGCTAGGTCTTGTTTTAGCTACTTCACATGTGCATAGGGGCACAACATGTTTCCAACCAGGTTTAAGCAGCCTCTGCTAATTCACAATAGTTTATAGATAGAAACAGATACTTCCATGTTGACTTCCTAAGAAAAAGTGTGGAAACACTGAAAGTTCCCCCAAAGCATTTGTCATTGTTAACTATGGTAGGCACAATAAGGCAAGATTTATAGTGAGACAAGGACTCAAAATCTGCCTGAACTGTACCCAAGTATTAAATTAATGGTAGGCAGAAAAGCCGAACTCTGTATCAAATGCATTCTACTCCTGGTGACTTAAGAAAAAGTGACTTTCAGGGCACTTGGATGGCTCAGTCGGTTAAGCGTCTGACTTTGGTCATGATCTGGGGTTCTGTGAGTTCAAGCCCCACATCAGGCTCTGCTATCAGCATGGAACCTGCTTTGGATCCTCTGTCTCCCTCTCGCTGCCCTTCCCCTGCTCACATGCACTCTTTCTCTCAAAAATAAACAAACATTAAAAATTTTCAAAAAAAAAAAAAGAAAAAGTGACTTCCCTTAATAGTGATAAACATTATCCCTTGTAGTAGTCAAGTCATAAGGTCTGCCCAGGAATCTTCCATTTCTTCTCCTTCAAAACAAAAGGTAGGAGCATTTCTTTACCATGTTTAGGGTAGGCAATATCCTGTGGCTTTCTTTGGCTAAGAAATTGTGAAGGGAAGAAATAGATACCACTTTCAAAACAGAAGCTTTAAGAGCCATGTAGTAATTCACCTTATTCCATTTTCCTGCCTCAATAGTCATCAAAGTATGTCTTGAGATAAAGCCTCAATCTACTTGGTCTTGGAGTAACTATGATAAACAGATTTGCCAACTAACACGAAGACAGTTGCTTTACTCTGTTGAGTATGTATTGTAAGAAATATCTCATTCTGTTTAAACCACTGAGACTTTGAGATTTATGAACTATTATCAGAGCATCATGTGGACTTCCAATATACACCCTGTCAATAACATCCACAAACAAAATGCAAGTAAATTGTATCAAAAATAAAGATTCCAACAGAAGATTAAATGGTAAATTCAAAGAATATCCTGGCTTAAGAGGTAAAGCAACAGTATTTTGGAAGTAGGAAAACTATCTACTTTAAAAAATAATTCTCAGTCTTTCAGGAAAAAAAGTGTGTATGTGTGTGTTTATTTTATTTGTGAACTCCTGGTACTTAAAATTTTAATTTCTTACCAATGGCATTGAGTACTGAAAACTATCAACTTCATAATTTTAATTCTAGGACTACTTACCTTTAGCTTAAACCAAGAATCAGACTTAAGAACAAATAGGAAATTAAATAAATGTGCACAGTGCAAAAAAATGTAAAATACTATTCAGGAAGTGTTTCTCCACAATGATTCCTAATATGTTAGAAATATTCTAGTAACCTGCCTCATGCTTCTGACAATGTCAAAATAACAACACTGAAAGTCTCCTCAGTCAGCTCTAGAAAGTGCCTATTAGTCCAATTAAAGGGTAGTGGCTGCTAACACTGCTAGGTACTAATGACCCATCAATCCCTTATTTCATCAGAATGTAGGCTATTTCTTCAAAGTTGAAGGCTTTTATATATTTTAACAACATGAGTTTTGAAATATAACAAATTTTATAATTAATTTAGCCATTCTGTGTCACCTAAGTACATTTAAAAACACTATTTGAATAATAAATCAAGAGCAAGAGATCAGTAAAGCAAAGCCATCAAATGTTTCTAGTGACATGGTCTTCAGCATATACACGAGTCTTGACACCGTCTTTTAGTTGCATAGAGAAAAGGTAGTTAAGGTTTCTACAGGCATTGATGATAATATTACTCCCTTTTTTTGTTGTTAAGAGTGTTACTGGTAAATTCTAGAAATAACAAAGAGATGACTTTCAAATAGTGTATTCATCCAGTACTCCCCCGTATCTGATCTGTCTGTACCTCTTCAGAAGCCACTGGGTAGTTGAGAGAGATATTCTGACCCCTATGCATGACAGTGCTTAAAGCTTCTTCTGCCTATTTTAGTGCAGACATGATTTTAACCCTCTGGATGAGCCTAAGTAATGCTTCAAATGTAACATCGCCTTTTTCCTTGCAATCTCCTGGAGTAGATTATTGCAAATATTTCTTCTCTACCTTTAGAACTTAAACTAGAACAAGTAAAATTTCTTCTATCATGTTCTTTTGTCATGCAGTCAGCGAATTTAATATACAGCAACATTAAAGCATTGTAGGAGCAGACATTAGTGTGAGTATGTCCAAAATATTTTTCAGAATGTGGATCAATAGCTATCATGCCCAAGAAAACAATTAAAGTCTGATTTATAGGTAAATTATGTAAGTATTATGTTGAAATCTGAATGGAATGTTAGTTTTAATGAAATGCAAAAAAATCATGGTATAGAATGTAGTTATAAAATTCTGAGAGCTGAAAGTCTTATTTGTAAATCAAGGATTGAACTTGATTATCTTATCTTTGCCAAATATTCTAGATTTGGTAAAAAGCCCTATCTTATTATAATTTCTTTTAATGTGATTTCTAATAATTTAAACAGTGTAACATCATACATAATACATGTCAATATACTGTGCCAATATAGGATGTGATATAGCTATACTCCTCTTTTATATTTAAGATGTATGAACTCAATACATCCTGTTATCCAATGCAGCCAGGAAGACATTTGTGAAGAAAAGTTAACTCAGTACTTTCTCTCACAAAAGAAAGAAAGAAAGAAGGAAAAAAGAAAGAAAGAAGATAAGGAGAGGGAGAGAGAGAAAACAAAATAAGGAAAAAGAAAAGAAAAAAACTGAAGGGGGTTGATTTGGGAACATTATCAAACTGATTATTTTCAATATAGGTACCCAATAGGAAAAATCATATCAATTAAGAGAGAAACAGGGACTTTATTATAATAAATGTGTTAAAGGTCAATGCATTAAACAAGGGAAAGAGTAAACAACGAAAATTGCAAAGGCCTATATGAAGATACATTAGCATATATCTTGATCACTTTCAAGTTAAAAAATGACGATGATCATAATAATAGAAAGAAGCTTCCAAATTTTTTTAGGAACTTATGGTGCCTCTGGGGGAGAAAACCCCAAAACATCATCATCAAAATTTTAATGAGACTTCAAACCTTTGAGATGTTGTCAAAGAAGCTGCTCCCTGTCCTCGCTTTTAAAAAGGAAATGAGAAATGTGAAAGCTTAGAAAAAAAAAATATCGGCTGGCAGAAAGAAATTCCATCTTGTTGGGTCTCTGAAACAGCGGAGGACTGAACACTTGTAAACACGGTACCTTGAGCAATAGTTGCCTTATGGCTTGTAGTTTGAGGCCAAGAATAGCATGATAAACTTAGAATGTGTTTATCTCTTGGCAGCCTCATTTTACTTACAAGCTGGGAGGGACAAAGACCAACAATTTTCCACCTACAAAGTGCATCTAAACTGGCAGGCAGCTCAGTGAGTAAGTCAACTTGAACCTCCAGATCACAACTATTCTCAAAGACAGATGGACAATTTTGGAAAGGGGGATGATTCAGCCAATATCTCAAGGCATTTGTGGTTACAATGTCCTATAGTTGGGGTGTGGGTGGGGGGAAGCTTTAATTTGGAGACTTCACATACGTTTAGTGCTATTTTAAGAGACAAACGGTTCATGTGCAAATTTTTATAATTCTGTGTTCAGTGTTAGTTGGAAACAGGTAGGAAGGTGGCAGCAGTTTTAGAACCTGTGTGTTTAGCTTTCTCTGTCTTGGAGAGAGTATTTTTCCAAATACTGATTTATTCTCTTATTTCTTACTTCTTTTGTAACAGTAAAGCACTGTGTCTGTTGATTCAGTGGTTCAATGTCAAGTGTTTAATGGTTGATCATAAAGCCAGGTAGACTTTTATACTTTAATAATTTGCTAAATTTAAGATTAGCTTGAATTACGTGAAGTATGGTTGGGAAAAGAGGAACACAGATGCTATAATTTTGAAGACCAAGCAGAGGAACTTCTTGTTACAAGGGTTGATATATGTGCTGAAGCGAGTGTATATATGTAGGAGGTGTATTATGTTTCAAATTTTGAGATCATAAAACAAACTCTTTTTTTAACCTCTTGGATTCCTTTTTTCCCCTTAATTACCCAAGATTATTCTGAATCCTTGGAAACTGAAGGTAACCTCTCTTGGTATTGGGACAGCTCATTTTATGGATACAGTATGGCTCTGATCATAAGTTAATGATTTACATTATCAGAAGGAATAAAAAATAATCCTGCTCCTCATCATAAAACACTCCCTGATCAAGCAGAAAATACAAAATAATTTCAGAATGGAAATTAAATACAATCAGGTATTTATTCAACTCAAAATTTTGTTAGAAATTTGTTTTGGGAAAAGCAAAATAAAGTGATTTTTATACTTTTTAAAATAAGTTAATAGATTTGTGAAGAAAAAAAGGAATGGCCAAAGCAATGAATACTGAGAAGTGTTAGAAGTAGATTATAAGAAGTTTGGTGAATGACTCATCATGATTTCTTCCAGACAGTAGCAAATTAACATATTTTACACCCAGAGCAAAATTAATGCAGTTGAGCCTGCCAAATCCCAATTCCTTTGCCTTACCACATGTCCAGAATAATTGTTTCAATAAAACAGTTTCCTGTGGACCTCCATCCCAGCTCATGCTGGAGTGTAAGTCCTGACAAGAATGGATAGTTTTTTTTTGTCAGCTTGTACCCTGCAACTTTTACTGAAGAAATCCAGGCCCTTCCAGACCAGTGTTACTATCTTTCTGCCTTATATTGCACACCCTGAGTACTTCACTTGTTCTGTATGAATTACATCACTACATGGAAAACTTACTTGATTAAATGTTTTCTAATAGCACATTTCCAATTTCTACAAATGTGTCATTGGCAAAATAATAATTTAAGGAACTGAATTTCTCTTGAGAACAACCTTATCAGTTTAAATTTTACAAGATTTTGAAAGCTTCAATTTGGATTTATACCTGGTAACATCACTGGACATATAGGATCTTGCTGAGTCCATCGCAGTTGTCAATCAGAACTGACAAAGACTCCTTGCTATTTAAGGTGAATGAGTCCCACCCAGAAAGCAACTACATTTAACTGAAATTCGTCATTCTCGTTGCCAAATCATTACTCTTTCAGTACCAGTGTTTTAAGTACTATCAGATATATTTCATGGAATCAGTGAAGCATCTGACACCAGAAAGCATCATGGTATGCTTTCTGTAAGAATTAGGAAAGGTATTTCTGATATGATTCCCATGGAACTCTTGGACTTCTTTTCCTTCCTAACTCCCCACCTGAATATTAGAGAAGCCACAGCCTCAATATAAATAATACTAGATCCCTAAAGGAGAAAACTATTCAAAGTGAGTAAGGAACCAAGGGGAAAATATAAGGCAAGCCAATTCTTTAAAAATTCTTAAAATACTTGTCAACGGCAAAAATGTCAGAAATGGAAGAATCAGTAATTGAGCCCCTATCCTGATGTTCTAGATGCCAAAACGTAGTCTCATTAAGGAAGGAATGTTGGTGATGACTCCTATGACAACACAGCCCTTAGGAACATTTTAATTGAGAGAGATAAACATTCCAAATTAGAAAAAGAAAAATGGATGAGAACAGGAAAAGTGCTTCTCAGCTTTGAAAAGGAGAGGGCGCACGTGGACACTGTCGTGGCCACTAGACATTGAGAGGAAGGAGAAAATGTTGCTCATGTTCTGAGAACATACAGTTCTGTCCAGGGAGAGAATATAAGAATGTAAAAAGTTAGACAAGGCATTCTCAAGGCAATATGCCATAAGGTTCCTGACTTCTTAGCAAAAGTGAATCTTTTATCTACCAAAAACCTAAAATAAATTGTTGCTTCTAGGTTTTATTGTCATAACCTGGCATAAACACAAGAGCTTTGAAAAGTCTGAAAACATAGAAAAAGTTTCTTTTCTACGCCAGGGGAGACATTCTGCCAACTACCTCTTAACTTAAAAGGGAGAATCCAATCCAATGAGACTAAATGAGATGACTGGAATGTAAAACACCACTGTCCAGTACAAACAGCCAGAGAACAGTTTCCATTTAAAAATGTCTTGCTGCTGAACAAACATAGCTAATTAACTCCCCTGAAGATTATTTTAGCCCTTGTTGCCTTTGCACAAAGATTCCTCAGGTTACTTTGAGATTGTCCTTTCATTACACTGAAAACAGTCCATCTCTATTTGAGTGTGATGAAGAACTTAAGCCACGGAGAGAGTTTGAAAGTTTGGCTCTGGACCATGCCTTTGGAAGGATGTTCCAATGTTTACCAATGCTTTTCCTTGGCTGCACAGTACCTGCAC
The DNA here is from genome assembly GCA_028646485.1 of Cryptoprocta ferox. Taxonomy (NCBI): domain Eukaryota; kingdom Metazoa; phylum Chordata; class Mammalia; order Carnivora; family Eupleridae; genus Cryptoprocta; species Cryptoprocta ferox. Next base: position 62,368,454 of record CM053572.1, read on the forward strand.
CTGTGTGTTATGCTAAGAAAATATTTCTGTCCCTAGGAATATTTAAACTGCTTAAATTCACAACACAGAAGACACTCTAACTCTGTGTTAAGGACCTGATTATTCTACCTTTGTAGACAATTCCAACCCAATTTTAGCTTCTTCTACATACTTTTTCCCACATTTTCTTCCTACCCTCCCCACTACCTACACTTTGGCTAATCCTTTGCTCAGGATTATCTACTGGATTAGCCAATGGAAAAAGAGGGAAAGCAAACCAAGAATTTCATACAGAAATGTATTCCATTTCCCATTATGCAAAATAACGAAATATTAAAAACAATCCTGATTTTAACCTAAGGAGTTTTGATTTCTAGTATTAATTATGTTCAGTACATTTGTCTGAACTCAAAAATCATCATATCAACCTCAAGTCTATTCACTACAAGAACAAGAAAATTCATTGAAAGTTATTTTGTTGAATGCTAAATGTACTTTTTTATCCACTAAACTTAAAAACTAAATTACAACAGTCCCTAATGGATGCGACAGTTGCACCATCTTTTCAAGATTTTTGTAAAGTTTTAGTTGACCACTTTTCAATTTGTCTTCATAACAGCATTGTAAGGAATGCTCAGTTTCTCTCTGCCCCAAGAGAAAAACATACCCATAAAAATTTATCAGAATATTTTCACGAAAAATATTTTCGTGAGGAATAAATTTACATATTCATTAAAATATAGTTTTGAATAGTCCGTTGAATATATTCTTAATTATATATTTTAAATATATTCTCATAAATAGCTTCTTGTGGCCCTCAGATTTCCCTTCCCTCTGCTTTACCTCCTTTATTACATCTTATTAGTTCAGTCCCCTCTTTCAATGTACACCCATCTCCCCATTGATGCCTTCTCACCCCCTAAATCCCCCTCTAGTTTGTTGCTAGGTAGGGTGACAAGACATACTGTCCTAGGACATTTCTGTTTTTTCACTTGAGTCAGTAAAATAACATTTGTTAAATATTTTAGCGTCTCCTTTCCTTCTCAAATGAATCCTGGTTGAACAATACGTGGTTTCTCTCTTGAATCCTCCTGTCATCTCCAGTCTGGAATTTGTTGTGTGATGACAGTCTTGGCTCCCAACAGGCAATCTCCATCTTTTATCTCACTTCCCACCAGACAGAGGAATAAGTAGTCAAGGAGACACAAAATTACTAAAAACACCATGAGAAAAAAAAAATGAAAACTGTCAAATGAACCTTTGCAGGAAATCCAATGGTCAGTAAAATGGACTAATAAGATGTAATAAAGGAGGCAATGCCACTACATGGTTGGCATTTCCAAAAGAAATGTAGTTTTACAAAAATTTGCCAGCATAGTTTTGACAAAGTTACACCTCTTTGTTTCCACAGGAATCACACTCATAGGCTTCAGCTCTTCCAGATGTGAACAGGTATATACTGACTGAAGGTGTTGTGACAAATATTTTCTCATGTGATTTACATGTTTTCAAACTCATAAAGTACATCAATGTGTTTGTAGGCACATGCTTAGTAAGTGTTAGAGCAACTTTCACATTCAGAAACAAGTTATCTGAGGGCAGGGAGAAGAATCTTATCATTATAGCTTGATCACTACAGGAAGTTAAAAAAGAGAGATAGAGATGGAAAGAATTAAAACCACCAGGAACATTAAAAATAAACAAAAGAAAGCCTGAATTTAGATAATAATATTTGAAGATTTTTGAAACTTATTGGGGGAATTAAAGAGCCATTAAAGTTTGTGCAAAACTGGAAAACATTCAGTAGAATATTTTTAAAAAGGATTTTTCACAAAAATATCATACACATTGCATTGTTTAAAAGCAGAAATAGGGCATTTCTACTCATGTTTCCTTATTATTATACACTCTTACTTTACTCATGCAGATAAACACATTTATGCCCTTTTAGGTGGGACTAATTATTTTCTGTTAATGACCTAAAAAATTCATGTGTTCGATGTTAACAGTATTTCTGAATCTTCCCTAACATTTTGATTTTCCTGCTCATTAATGCAATAAAATCACCTGTTTTCTGTTTTTAAAATCCTAAAATTTCTCTTTAAACATCAAATGGTTCTTATGGGGTGCTTGGGTGGCTCAGTCAGTTAAGCATCCAACTTCGACTCAGGTCATGATCTCATGGTTTGTGGGTTCGAGCCCCGCGTCAGGCTCTGTGCTGACAGCTAGCTCAGAGCCTGGAGCCTGTCTTCAGATTCTGTGTCTCCCTCTCTCTCTGACCCTCCCCTGCTCGCGCTGTCTCTCCCTGTCTCTCAAAAATAAATAAAAAATAAACATTAAAAAAAAAAAACATCAAATGGTTCTAAAAATCATTATTTTGATAATTTCATTTAAACGAATCACAAACATAGGGACTGGCTTTCACTGAATTACAATGATATTAAAAGTTAATGCAAAATGTTTTTGGTGCAATACGGTTCAGTTTGAGATTTAAAAAATGTTTGAAAAAATACTGATTTTGTATTGTTCAATATTATAAAATATAGCTGAGTGTGTCCCAGAGTTGAAGAAATCCTTTTCCAATTTTTTTTAAGTCTTAAGAACAACCTTAAAATTTAACTTCCACTCATTTATTGATCTTCCCTCAAAAGATTTACAGGAATATCTACATATTTAATGCAGAAAACTTAAAAGCACAGAAGAATTCTCTTCAACTTCTTTAATTGACATTTTATTGTTTTGGGGATGCAGGACTTTTACCTCCTTGGTTAAAGCTATTCCCAGGTATTTTATTATTTTTGAGGCAATTGTAAATGAGATTGTTTTCTTAATTTCACTTTCTGTGACTTCATTATTAGCATAAACAAATGCAACAGCTTTTTGTATATTAATTTTGTATCCTGTGATACAAATAATGAATTAATGAATTCATTTAAGACATTCTATGTTCATTACTTGAAGAGCCAATATTCACTTCCATGTAGAATTTAAGAAACAAACAAAGAAAAAAAATAGACTTAAAAACAGAGAATAAGCTGATGGTTTCCAGAGGAAAGTGTGTGGGGACAGGAATGGGTGAAATAGGTGAAGAGGATTAAAAGTACAATTACTATGATTAGCAATGAGTAGCATATTGCATTGTTGAATCCTTATCATTATCATTTAAAAAAAAAAACAGTAGAGTTCAAGGGAAGCAACACATGCCAACAGCAATACTCAACATCTAGTAGAGATAACCATTGTTAACATGTAAACATTTTGGTATTTACACCAAATACATGAGTCTTCCTGACATATAGGAGTATTCCAGGCTAATATAAATAGTGTGAAATCACACCATGATGCCTTAACTTACAGGAATAGTACTGTCAAGTTCTGAGGGGAAAAGAATCGTACCCAAAACACTGAGAAATAAAAGAATGGTGGGTGAAGCAAGGAAGTACAACAGGAATAAAAAGGAGAGAAAGATGAAACAAAGGGAAGGAGAGAAAGGAAAAACAATGGTTTGCCAAGCAGAGGTAATTCACCAACCATTCCTGGAATAAGCAATTTACCAGGCAATTTACCGGTAATAAGCTAAAATAGGAATAGCAAACCCATAGTCCTAGATTCTGATCCCCACTCCACAAAGCTGTTGTTTATTTGTTGTTTAGTGACTTGCCTGAAACAGCTCTGTGGAGTATGTCTCCTCAATGGTGTGCCATACTGAGGACTCCTCAGGTTTTGTTTTGTTTTTATGACTTTTTATTTTTAAGTCTGGCATCAATTACTATAGTTAGGTTAGGATTTACTTTTGTGAGGGAAATAAAAGGTAGTGATTCATGGGGTACAGGGGGCTGGCAATATTATATTTTTTGACCAGAGGGGTGGCTGAGTATTGCCTTTGTGATAAATCACTGAATTATACAACTTTGTTTTGTGTACTTTCTCCATGCTTATTTATAATAATAAGGTTATATTCATTATCTTGATTGCAATGATGATTTCATGGATATATATGTAAAATTTCATGGAATCAAGATAGCAGTGATGATTTCATGAATATATATATAGTTTCATGGATATATATACATATATATTATATATACATATATATGTGTATATATATGTATATATACCTGTGTGTCTAATATATATACATATATATACACACATATATACAGCATTGGTATATATGTGGCAAAACTAAACCAAGTTATACACTTGATATATATGCAGTTGAACGTCTTATCAGTTAGAAATAATGCAATATGAATTTAAAAGCTTTAAAAAAATAAGAGCTTAAGATGCATTATTTCTCTAAAATGAATCAGCACTATATGTTGGGTGATAATCATAAGATTATTCAACCTCAAGAAATAACACTTCCAGTCCTCAAAATAGACTTTATCTAGTATCTGATTTATTTTGTAGTAGGTATGAAAACTTGAACTGCACCTGGGAAGGGAGAGGTATGCAATATTTTTTTTAAAGACTTGATTAACACCTGCTTAAATATTTTCTCCCAATCTTTAATTAAACAGTTAAGGTAGGACTTCATCTCTAGATATACAATCAGACTGAGTCTGAGTAATACTCTACAGCTGTTAATTTCCCTTTCCAAAGAGTGAAACACCAAAAGATACTTCACTTTCCAAAAACAGTGCTCTTCACTTTCTAAAAGAAGCAAAATGTTAAAATAAAAAATACATACAAGTAGAAAAAAACTATTCCAACAATTTTTTATTCTGAATATTACAAGTACACATTTTCCCTCCATTCTAGGAGGAATGTCTAAAGATTCCAAATTAAATTTAGCTCAATAAAATAAAAAATTGAGATTTCTCCAAACATATCAACTATCAGTACTACTTTAGAATATGCATCTACAACATCTAAAAAACAGTAACATTAATAAATTAAGTTGCAAAATTCTAGTCCAGCCATTAGTAAGGTGAAGACTTTAACTCTGCAATTACTTTCAGCATCACCTAGGTTCTAGAAAGCCAACAAAAAAGGTATATAGAAAGCATTTATACTCTAAGTACATAACACTTAAGTCGCTATTTATAAAATAGTGAAAGCCATACTATATTCATAAGCATAGTATCAAATTTCTTGTCGCATTTTATGATTTGCAGAATTTTAGAGCTTCTTCGATTCCTTGACCAGTTAATTTTCTTTTTAATAGAGCATTGTACTTGGTAAAGACAAAGAGAGTGAAAGAGAAGAGGAGGAGAAAGGACAGAGGGAGACAGAAAAAGAGGGAGGGAAAGAGTAAGAGCACCTGTGTGATGTCATCATCAAAGTAGTTTTAAGGGTAACAGTCATAGTTGAGTTAGAGGGACAACTCTTTGCAGGTTATTTCCAAAGCACAGTAGTGGGACCAAAACCAATACTATCTCCCTGTGAGTATGCAGATTGTCACTCAGAGAGGAAAAGATTACTCATGAGAGTGTTTCAGTAATAAGGTAGCCGAACACTCAATTCTTAAGTCAGACTGTGTGTTTGAATTGTGGTTCTCTCATTCTTGCTATGTGATCTCAAGCAAGTCCCTTAACCACCCTGTGCATCAGTTTTCTCATGTGTAAAATAAGGGTATTGATGAGGGATACTTCACAGGATTAAATATGCTCACATACTGAAAAGGTTCAGAACATTGTTTGGCACATGTTCTATCTAAATGTTTGGTATTATTCTTTTTACCATTTTATCTGTGTGATTTTATCACTTAATAAAACAGGAATTTGGTACAAAAAGCCATGTTTTTATTTATCTCAAGTATTCCTTAACTTTAAAACATCATCTACTCTACCCACAACAGTTAAGTTCCTATATAGGTCGAAGAGGCTTCATCACAATATATAATTTTTAAGGAGTTATTCCAAGAACTTATTGATTTACTCCATTACAGTACCCAAAATGCATTCATGAATCCAGATCCAAAACCCATGGAAATAATAGTATCAGACGTGAACTTTTTTTTAATCTTTATTTTTGAGACAGAAAGAACTACAGAGAGAAAGAAGGGATCAAGAGAATCTCAAGTAGGCTCCACACTGCACTCCACAGAGCCCAACACGGCACTCAAACTCAGGAACCCTGAGATCATGACCTGAGTTGAAATCAAGAGTCAGATGCTTAACCAACTGAGCCACCAAGGCACCCCAGATTTGAACTCTTTCAGAGAAAAAGTCTTAAAATGTTTAGAATTAACAACTTGAGTGAATGAGAGATTTCAGAAACTAATCTTTGATTAAAAGGTCTTTTCAAGATTTTCTAAAATAAGTTAATTCCCTCCTAAAACTTAATATAAATATCCTCCACTAAAATATTAAATGTTAGTGAATCCCCAGGGACATAATAAATAGAATTTCATGTAAATAGGAGAATTTCATGTAACATAATAGTATGTTATTTCGTGTAACATAATAGTATGTTATCATTTATTAGAAATATAATAGCATTCTAGCTAAATTTTAAGTTACAAATATAATGCTTTAGTGAAGAATGTAGAATGAAAATAGAATTCTAGGGCAGTCATGAAGTAAGTGAACTATTTGGTTATTGTCCATTTATGTTAGTTGCAGTATTATACCTGAGTAATCTGTGAAAACAAAGCTTATGAAAGGCTAATATTTGGGCTAATAGAATATAATAAAAATATATTAAGCATGATAAGAATGGCTTAGGAAAGTACTAATCATACCAAAATGTGTCTGATTACTTCAGTGAAGAATGTATACAATTTTAGTGGATACTGTATCTCACCAAGACCCGCCTAGTGGTAGATATTTAAACATAATTGTTAACCCTTACTATAGTAATGAATCATTTTTTTCCTATCATTATTATTTCAATAACCAAATAGTCTTTCTGTAGTGTTGAAACACAAGAACTACATGGTGTTCTATGAATGGAAGTCTAAGTATGTATGCATGTGTATATGTGTGTGGGTCTATGTGACTGTATGTTCATGTGTATATGTAGTATAATTCTGAATCACAATTGTGATTCTTGTATATATACATACATATTGCATTTGCTATGTGGTGAACTGATTGAAATCAACACATTTAAAAGTACAAATTCTAAAGAAAATGGACTCAAAGAAGTGTATCAGCATTATTTCAAATTTCCTTTTAAAGAGCTAATTTTCTTTGCTATTCTTGATGGATCTAAGAATTCTATTAGTTGAATAGAATAAATTAAGATATATCTTTGCCACTCAAAAAATACACCTGAATGAATGTGGGCCCAGCACTTGCAACATATTCCCAGGTACTTTAAGGTCTCTTATCAATCACCTATAGAGGTAAACTTAAAATTGCAGTTTTTAGAATTTAAAATAGTTTTAAGAATAAATTAAATAGAACTATTTTACCTCTTCTGCTGAACTGTTAGAAATAGAGTCTTAATCTGCAAAGTTGTAATTCTCAAGGAGTTTGATATTGGTGACATTTTCACAGATCTATGACCATTTAGTAGTTAAATTCTGCATTGATCCTTGTATAGATCAACTCTTCCACAGGTTAATAGGAGAAGGATGACAGAATAGATACTAAGGTAAGCAAATGCTGATCATGTTTCTTTGACTTGTCTACGGACTCATCAAACGATAAGAAAATGCTATCCTTTCATGAATATAACCTCTCTTACTTACACTTATCTCACCCCCTACAGGATTTTCTTTAGTGTGGCATATGGTTCTATTGTTATACACTCTGCCAGTTGGGCAAGTGGTGACTGACAGAATTCCTAAAGGCAGTTAAGGCCTTAGTATAACAGAGCAGAAAATAAGCAAAACAATTCAGGCCATTTCCCTTTGGCTGAACCAGCACTCACCTCAGGTCTCTTTTCTCTCAACTCACTCTAAATAGAGTGCTACTGTACAAGTTTGTGAAAGAAGGGATTAATGAATATTCAAAGTGTTCTGATTTTACTTATCTTTGGTCCAACATGCAATCGAAAGATGTCTAGTACTTTTCAAACTGAGGATGTGCTGTCTGGGAAAGGTCTGCCTAAACTGAAATAGAATAGAATCAGTTGAAATAAATTGATTCTAACTTGGGATGCTTAGAAACACCAGATAACCAATGGAGGCTGGTACACTGATGGAGAAAGAGTGATGGGGGGGGGGGGGGAGAAGAATGAAGGGAAATTAAAGAGATTTAAGGTGAGGCAAAGAGAAGAGAAAAACACCTAAAATTAGTCTAAAATTGTTGAGGCACATATGATTTTTACTGTTACTGAGCTTATTGAGTATTACCAGCATTTGTGTTAAAAATTAACAAGTGTGGACTTCTAGAAGATCCACCAGATGAGTTAAAAGAAAAGGAGGCTTTGAGGGTTGTAAATACAGAAATATCAAAATTCAAAATTTCAAGAAGACAAGGAAAACAAATCTAACTTGGAAGTGATATCATATTTGGCAAAGGAAAGAGGAAAAAATATAAGTTCATTTGTTTCAAAGAAAATTCTTCCTCTAATCCCGATTTTGGTGACATTTTAAGAAAAAAATCATTTAAATTCATGACCTTAACATTTCTGTTTAAAGGGGTTTAAAACCCCATGATGCAACTTCTCCAAACACTCCAAAATATTAGAAAAAATACCTATAAAAATGTATTTTAAAACTAGATTTTTTTTTAAAGATTGCAATCACAACATGAAGCTCTGTAGTGGATTAGCAAATTCTTGAAGAGATTTCCATTAAAACCAGGATGGATGGAGAGGGTTTACATACAAGTTCAATGAATTAGATATGTTTAGCTGCTGAAAACAGAGAAAATCTGCTCAATTAAGATTAGAAAACCTTGCTCTCCCTACCCTGACACATTCTAGCATTTAACTCTGAAGTCTAAGAGACTTATAACCTGAAAATTAGGCATCCATTCTCTACTAAAATATGTTTCTTCTAAGAAACTTAGGAGAAATCCCTCTGTAAGTACTCTTCATATACTTCAATTTAGTGGCTCGACACTCATAATACAATTGGGCATAAAGAATGTGGGCTTTTAAAGTGGATTTTGGCACCAAGAGAAGCGTAAACCTGTTGAGAACCAGGACAGAAATATTTGAGGAAATTTTAGTCTCTCTTCTATTGAGTTGACCAGGAATATGCAAAAACCAAGCAAATAAAAGACTCTCAGTTTGCTCCAACGTATCCATACCTGAAGACAGCTTGCTGGACACCTGGATGGTAACTGACAATCTCTCTTACAACTGCAGAACTCAAGAAGGCACTCTGAGTACCTGAGTGCATGGTAGGGGAGGTCAAGAACAATATAATATTTGAAAATATTATGTTAAAAGATCTATTTTAGAGTAGAATGATTGAATAACAAGAATTTAAAAAGAATACTATAAAATCTTAATAAAAGGAACATCATCCTGGCAACTATATATAACAGAGATTAAGGCAAATTCAGAATTTTTTTTAAATTTGATATTCACAATAAAATATAACAGGATATCACTACAAGGAAACCATATAGTGAAATTTAGAAGAGCAAAGAGTCCTCAGAAAAAAACTAGAACTATAATTCATTTTTGTATTAGTTTTCATGTTGTTTTGCACATTTTATGGGACACTGAAATAGAGGAAGAAAATTTAAGCATAGAATAGCATTTCTTTAAAATTCTTTTATGGGCTATTAATAGAAATGTAGATTTTGCTTGTGGTGGTTTCAATTTGCATTTTCCTGATGATGAGTGATGCTGAGCATTTTTTCGTGTGTCTCTTGGCCATCTAGATGTCTTCTTTGGATAAATGCCTAGATGTCTTTGTGACTTCTGCCCATTTTTAATTGGATTATTATTTATTTTAGTATTTAGTTTTCTAAGTTCTTTATATATTTTGGATATTAACCCCTTATTAGATATACCATTTCTAAGTACCTTCTCTCATTTGGTGGGTTGTCTTTTTGTTCTAATGAGGGTTTCCTTTGCTATCCTATGCCTTTTTAATTTGGTGTAGTCCCAAGTATTTGATTTTGCTTCTGTTTACCTTGTCTGAGGAGACATGTCTAGAAAAATGTTTCTATGGCCAATGTTAACAAAATACTGCCTATGTTGTCTTCTAGGATTTTTATGGTTTCAGGTCTCACATTTAGCTCTGCAATCCATTTTGTGTCTGTTTTTGTGTGTAATAAAAGACAGTGGTCTAGTTTCATTCTTTTGCATGTAGCTGTCCAGTTTTCCTAACACCATTTGTTGAAGAGACTGTCTTTATCCTCATGGCGTATTCTTGCCTTCTTTGCCATAGATTTATTAACCATAACATCCTGGGTTTATTTCTGGGCTCCCTAATCTGTTTCATTGATCTACATGTCTATTTTTGTGCCAGTACCATATTGTTTTCATTTGCAGCTTTGTAGTTTATCTTGACGTATAGGATTATGATAGCCTCAGTTTTGTTGTTCTTTTTCAAGACTGCTTTGGCTGTTTAGTTTTTTTGTGGTTCCATATAAATTTTAAGATTGTTTTTTCTAGTTATGTGAAACATATTGTAGGTCTTTTGATAGAGATGGAATTAAATCTGCAGATAGCATCCCTGATTTAAAAAAAACAAATAATTTAAAAATGGGCAGAAGACACTCAAGATACTAAGCATCAGGAAAATGCAAATCAAAATCATAATGAATGATCATTTCACACCTGTCAGAATGACTAAAGTCGAAACAAGTGTTGGCGAGAACATAGAGACAAGAGAACCCTCGTGGCACTGTTAGTAGAAATCGAAATTGGTGCAACTACTGTGGAAAACAGTACAGAGGTTCCTGAAAAATTAAAAATAGAATTAGTATATGTTTCAAGAATTCCACTACTAAGCATTTACCAAAGAATAACAATATGCCAATTTGAAAAGTTATATGCACCCTGTTTATTGCAGTATTATTTATAATAGCCAAGATATGGAAGCAACCCAAATGTCTATCAAAAGATGAACAGATAAAGATTAAGTGGTGTATACATGCAATGAACTATTACTCAGCCTTAGAAAAGAATGACACCTTGCCATTTGCAACAACATGGATGAATCTAGAAGGTGTAATGCTAAGCAAAATAAGTCAGTCAGAGAAAGACAAATACCATATGATTTTATTATGCATGTGGAATTTAAGAAACAAATGAGCAAAGGAGAAAGAGACAAACCAAGAAACATATTTTTTAAAATATTTATTAAAACAAATTTTTTAAATATTTATTTATTTTTGAGAGAGATAGACACTGAGTAGGGGAGGGGCAGAGAGAGGGAGACATAGAATACAAAGTAGGCTCCAGGCTCTGAGCTGTCAGCACAGAGCCCAAAGTGGGGCTAGAACCCATGAGATGTGAGATCATGACCTGAGATGAAACCAGACACTTAACTGACTGAGCCACCCAGGCACCCCAAATGTTTATTTTGGGAAGGGAGAGAGAGAGAGAGCAAATGTGCACAGGGGAGGAGCAGAGAGAGGGACACATAGAATCCAAAACAGCTTCCAGGCTCCGAGGTGTCAGCACAGAGCCTGACAGGGTGCTCGGACTCACAAGCGGTAAGATCATGACCTGAGCCGAAGTTGGTCGCTTAACAGACTGAACCACACAGGCATCCCTCAAGAAACATATTCTTAACTACAGAGAAGAAACGGATGGTTACCAGAGGGAATGTGTGTGTGTCGGGGGCGGGGGAGGGGGGAGCAGGGGGAATGGGTAAAAGAGAGAATTAAAAGTACAACAATTGTGATGAGCACTGAGCAATGTACAGAACTGTTGAATCAGTATATTGTACACCTGAAACTAATATAACATTATCTGTTGATTATACTGGAAATACAGGCATAAATGAAATTAATTTTTTAAAGTTTATAGTGCTGAAATCAAATGAGTAATTCAGAGGAAAAAAAGCAAAAGCAGAGGGAAAGGACAAAGAGATGAAATCAAACACAAAGTTAAGGCAGAGATCCTATCTAAAATCATGGGGACCCAGAGAAAGAAACCAGAACAGGAAGACAAACCACCAAGATGCATTAAGCAGCAAAAGAGAAGCTCTTCTGAGGTTGGGGGAAAAAGCCTAGACAACCGCTAGCAATTCTTTTGTTAACATTTAATTATTTTTCTTTTAACTCAAGTAATACATATGTAGTATAAAATTTGGGGAAATTGGGAGAGGACGAGAGGGACAGAAAAACAGTCTGTGAGAGAGACAAAAAGATAGATACACATAGAGTGATAAAGGGAGAGGACAAAAAAGAAAGAAGAGGGAGAGAGCGGGTGTGGGGTGATCACATATCATTACAGCACCACCATGAGAGAATTAGGTTAAAATTTACGGCTCATTCATTGTAAATAGATTTGTGAATGAATTTTGCTTCTTAGAACTCTGAGATAACTCTGTTTATCTTTGCTACCTGTTCCCCCAACACACTTTATTTATCAACAGTATTACTAAAAATAATTAAATGACTACCTAGTTTTATATGGTAAATTTTGTAACCAAGTTCCCATCTAGACAGTTACATTACAGTTTTCAACCACTGTATCATGATACAATGATTTGGAGCAAAATAGTGTTGCCATTCTTTTGTGCCAATAAGTATATAAAACCTGTTATTTATCCACACAACTTCTTTAAACAATTATCCCTGGGGAGTTCTTACACATGTCAATTTTAACCTCAGGTCTTGTGACTGAAAAAAAAAAAAAAAAACCCACTGGAATCCATGGTAAAAAAACAAAACAAAACAAAACAAAAACCTTGAACATGTCTCATTATGAACAATTCTGTTATATCTTTAGAGTAAGTTTCAAGGATAAGAATTATTGGGACAAGTTGAAAAATCTTAGTATACTGATTGGACACTTCTATTTCCTTTTGGGGGGTATGAATTATTTATTCATACTGTTCATTTTTTATGAAGTGTTAGGTTTATGACAGAATGAGAAAAAGCTGTCTTTATCAAAATTGTAATCTTTCATCTATTATATGTATTACAAATCTATTTCTTAGTTTATTGAATACCTTTGTTTTCAAATTAATTAACTTTTAAATCTTTCATATTGGACCATGAATCATTTTTCATTGTGAGTTCTCTCTTTGGTTTAGTTCCTATATATATGAGGCATTCCATGCTTACGAGATCAGATACATATTACTACTATTTACTGCTATTAAGACTTCAATTTTTATATTAAATGTTTCCATCTGGAATTTATTTTGATAGATTTTGAAAAGTAAGCATCTCTTTTAATTCTATTATTGTTCCAATAAATGTCCTATCTCCATTAATTGAACTTTATCATTCCTGACTTTAAATGTCATTATTATCAATCTCCAAATGGGTGTATATATATATAGTTTCTTCATGACTCTGGCAGGAGGAGAGGAAGAGTAACTATTGTGAAATAGGCCAAGAATGTTCTCCATAATAATGGCCTACTCCCTATGGATAAGACAGGCTTTCTTTTCTTGAAAAATATATTGGACGTTATATTCCCTGTCTTCCACACCTTCCTTAGTTCTTTTTATTATGTCTGTGATGTTAATCTTTTTCTTCTTCATATCGTGACAGAGTTTATAAATGTTCCATATATTGTAGATGTAATTTCCTGTAATATCCCCAAGCTTTATATTGTTCTACCACATAGGACACAGGAGAAATGTTCCTGCCATCCCACATTTGTCTGATTAAAACCTTGCCACACGAGTCTAGAATTTGCCATGCTGTTAGTGATAATAGAGGACAATATATTTTCTTATGTACTTTTCAGGGGTGAAATTAAAATTGGCTCTCAATGACATCTCTAGTATAATCCTTTCTCCCATGTATCTACTTAAAAAAAAACTCTCAAATTCTATTTTATTGCCCTAGATTTCTTGTGATATTATTCATTCTTTCCCATTCCCATCATTTAAAAACTTTAGTCATCATTTTAATGGATACCTCCATGAGAAAAAGGGTGGAAAAGGAGGCAGGCAGGATTAAGAAATAATCCACAAGTCATATGTGGAATTTAAGAAACAAAACAGATGAACATATGGGAAGTTGGGGGTGGGGTGGAGAAGAGAGGGAAATAAACCACGAAAGACTCTTAATGATAAAGAACAAATGGAGGGTTGACAGAGGGAGGTGGGTGGGAAATGGGCTAGATGGGTGATAGGTACTAAGGAGGGCACTTGTGATGAGCACTGGGTATTTTAAGTGATGAATCACTGAATTCTACTCCTGAAATCAGTATTGCACTGTTTGTTAACTAGTTTTAAATTAAAAAACATCAGCTGATTTCAAACTTCTCGGTAATCATAAAAGCAAGAAAGGATTGAAGCACTATAGTGGATTTTAACAGCACAACTCAAGTCTAGGCTCTACCAATTATTAGATTTATGACCTCAGGCGAGTTACATATTTTTTCCAAGTGACATCATTTCTGAACAAGGACAATAAAACCAGCCTCACAGGGTGACAGCAAAGCTTAAATGATACTGAGTACATAAACCACATAGCACAGTATATCATAAATACCATATGTTATTAAATATAAGATTTCAACGATTGTAAAATACACCATTATTTTATCTACTATTAAGTAAGGGAGCAAAAGACTGTCAATTAAACTGTGACATAATGCCTTAATGATAATCCTAAGTGACAATCCATCACCCAGCTTCTCGTTTGCTTTGAAATTAATTTCAGCTACACCAATTTTTTGTGGCAGTTTCTCATACTTTCATTTGCATTCCTTTGAGTGTGACAGACAATATTTGTGCACAAAAATCTGTGATAAATAATACATTTTAGTCCTCTACTTTAGGGTTTTGTCCTTTCTTTGATAACATAAAGCACTTTCTTAGTAGTTGCCAAAAAAAAAGGCACAGCAAAGAAAAATTATAATTTTTCCAACAATTAAAATTTCTGCATTAAAATCAAATTTATATCTCTCTTCTCTAATCTGTGACTTTCCTTATATTCAATTCAATAACTTTTAACTGAATTAGTGTGTAATTATTTTGAAGACATTTGACATGGCATTTAAACTCAGTATGTGCCGTAACACCAATGCATACAGTTAATTGAAGTAATGACAAAGAACTGTGACCAAATTTGGGTATGCCTAACAAAACTGTCATTTGCATCTCAAAGTGCCACCCCAAAGTCCCAACCCAAAGTGACTATATGAAGTTCTTACAAGTTTCATCAGAATTTTTAAAATGTTAAAATATAAAAAATGTACATTTTAGAAATGGTGAAATATACCCAGTAAATATTATCAGCATGTATTATAACAGATCATTGAGAGTAAAAGTTGTGTTCATGAAGATCTCATATTCATTCAAATTTTAATTTTTTGAAAGGCATCAGACAATTTCATGCAGATGAGCAAACACTCCAAACATGTCCTTACAACATATTGGTTTATGTAAAAGATTACTTGACGATGATCATCAGTAAGATACTGTGTTACAGCTATACAATGGGGTTTTATTCAGTGAAAAAGGAAGAAATATCAACTTACGTGAAAAGACATGATGAACCCAAAACAAACATTGCTAACTTAAAGAGGACATTTGAAAACATCTGTATACGGTCTGATTCCAATTATTTGAGCTTCTGGAAAAGTCAAAAGACTAGAAATAGTCAATGTAAAAGTGGTTACCAGAGGTATGGGGTGGATAAGGCTAAGTCAGCTAGTGTAGAGCACAGTATTAGTTAGGTAGAGCTTAGGGTATTTTTTAAGGCAGTAAAACTATTTTATGTGATACTTTAATAGTGGGTACATGGCATTATGCATCTGTCAAAACCCACAAAATATTACAAAACAAATGACAGAAATAAAATAACTTAGGAGATCAAAACATCCCAGGAAGGAATGGTAACTGTGACAACAGAAGCTAACTATTACAAATGTATGCATGACCTCACTGAAGAGGATGGGTGTAAAAGGTCCTCACCTAGGTAACTTTGAAAACAAACACAGAATATACAACTAAAAACCAAAGGAACTGTACATTTGTACTCTGCTCTAGTTGATAAAGTTATTTCCGGCATTGGTACTGGTTAACCATTCTGATAGTGCTATACATGTGTACTGAAACTAAACAAATGTCTGGTAGATAGTGAGAGATTTCTCACTGTTGGATGAGAACTTCACAGATAAGAAGAGGGGACTAGAGTGATCCATGTTTTAAGGGATAAGAGTTGGAAACATCAGTATCAATCCATGTTTAACTTAATATAGATACAGGAGGTCACATATAGAAATATTTATAAATGTGTATATACACAGATTTATATATATATATATATGCTTCCTCTGTCAGTTGAGAAGACCTAGAAAAAAACAATCACACTCTAGTAGCAGTAAGTGCACTAGCACCCAGATTTTGGTTTCCAGTAACACCCACCTATAAATGGAACCAGCATTCCTTGGAGAAATAGCTGATTCAAGGACAGGTTGGAAACATATAAGGTCAATCTGAAGCATCTTGCAGTTCTAGAGTAAGGCTGTTGTCCAAAAACAAAACCCCAAATCTCTATTTTTGAAGGTATGTTAAAGGGACACAGGAGTCAACTGAGAGAGCTCTCAATGACCAAAGCTACAATTTGAGTGACAAAATAAAGTAGCATTGGATTATAACCCAAAATATAAAGCCAGTCCATATTGATATAAATGACTGGATAAATAAGCAAATGGGGAAGGGATTAGATAAATCTCTCTTATAAAATTTCAAATAATTTACGTAAATATTTTACCCTGGAAAAGAGGAGAAACATAAATCCCCACCCCTTAAGTGTGAACTACACACAATGAAAATACTGAGAAACTTTACAAACAGCCTGACAAATACTACCTTAACCAGGTAATCAAAGTCAACAAGAATAGTGATAAATCATGTTCATAGTATGTACCTGTTATGGTTAGTTCTAGGTGTCAATTTAGCTAGGCTACAGTACCCAGTTATTTAATCAAATACTAATCTAGGCATTGAAGTTAAGGTATTCTGTAGATGTTGTTCACACTGACAATAAACTGATTTTAAGGAAAGGAGATTACACACCATAATGTAGGTCGGATCCATCTAATCAGTTGAAGACCTTAAGAGCAAAAACTGAGGTTTCCCCTAAAAAAAGAAATTCTGCCTCAAGATTGCAGCATCAACTCCAGCTTGAGTTTCTAGCCTGTGGACTACCTTACAAATTCACAATTACGTGAGCCAATTCCTTATAATAAATCTCTTTATAGAGATCCTATTGGTTATGTTTCTCTAGAGAACCCTGATAGAGTATCCTTGATATGATGTGGTAAAAATGGCACTTTATCTCCATGGACTTCCTCTCATAAACCCCTAACTCCATTTGAATCATTAGAAGAACAAGAGGCAAATTCCCTTAGAGGGACATCCTTCAAAATACTTGGTCAATCCTCTCCAAAATTGTCAAGGTCATCAGAAAAAAGCAAAGTCTAAGAAACTGTAACAGCCAAGAGTTGCTAAGAAGATATTATGAACTAAATGTAATATGGTATCCTGGATGGGATCATGGAACAGAAAATGACATTAGGTAAAACTGAGGAAATCTGAATACAGTAAGGACTTTAACAATGATATATCTATCAGTATTGGTTCATTAATTCTAACAAATGCTCTTTGACAAAGGAGGAAAGACTATCCAATGGCATAAAGATAGCCTCTTTAATAAGTGGTGCTGGGACAACTGGACGGCAACATGCAGAAGAATGAA
>CM053572.1:62386634-62461973 GCA_028646485.1 Cryptoprocta ferox
GGGGGGTGATGGTCTTGGTGGAGGTCACTTGTGGGGAAGAGCACTGGGTGTTATATGGAAACCAACCTGACAATAAAGGTTAAAAAAAAAAAAAAGAAAAGAAAAAGAAAAAAGTGAGTATACCAAAGTCCTATGTTTCCTTCAATATTGTCATTAGTAATCACTAGCAGCTACTGAGTATCTACAGAAAGCCAATAATTGTGCACATACTATTTTATTTAATCTTCCCATTGTATATGCAATGTAGGTCTTTTCTTGCATTTTGCAGATTAGAAAGCTGAGGCCTAGGGAGTTTAATGATCTACTGGAAGACATGCAGGTTATTAAAAACAGTATTCAAATCAATCTGTCAGCCTCCAAATTCGCTCATCTTTTGACTACACTACACTGCCTCTGTGAACTAAAAACCAGTTTTGAAAGCATCAACAACTTACATATTTATAGCACCTTCACAAAACATCTCTCATTGTGATTTCAAGAGAATCCTGTGAGGTAGTCAGGGTAGGTGTTGTTAAGTTTACCTATTTTACAAAGAAGAGGATCGAGGTTTGGAGAGTTATGCCTAACTTGCCAGTGGCTGGACAGGATGCTGAGTGACAGTATTAGGTCTCAGTCTCATGTCTTCTCAAATATAGAGTTTGTATCCCCAAAGTGGGACAGGTGCATGGAGGAGAGCTGACAGGGAAGAAGGATGCAGAAATGGTAAAGAGACCAAATGTCCACCCCACCTACTTCTTAATTTTCAAAGGATCAGCACAGTGAGGGCTAGTCTACAAGACTTGCACACTCAAAACATTTCTGTGCCTAAATGTCAGAAACCATAAAACTTTGGCTGTACCTGCGAAGAGGCTACAAGGTCTGGTGCTTTGGAATCCACCATAGTTGCATGTAAAATAAGCACTTTCCTTTGTGATGAATAATCTACTTTCATTTGATAAGACTGTCTTGGAAAAAAATTCCCAGAGTATGCTATGATTTTAATAGTTAAATCTCTTTTTTGTGTGTGTGCATGTGGACTCAATTTCTCTACCTCTGTTCATTTGACATCGTTTGTGGAAATATAAAGAGAACTTCAAAACAAGTAACAATACAGCCTTCTCCATTGCACTGATTAACACTGACTAATGGTACTGATAAGACAAAGAGTGTTTAACCATATATTATTTCTGCCAGTGAGTTAGTTAATATTATCACAAGTATTGTGATATTATTATGGAAGTAAAGCCTATTTCTAATAAGTGGTAAAGCATAGTCAAATGCACTGTCAACAATGTTGTCAATTAATTGTCAATTGCTAGTGCCAAGGTAAAGGCGAGCTGTTTGTTTTCTGAGCAAACTGTTCATTGAGAAGATTGTTTTAATTATAAATCTCTCACGTCCTTCCACATTAAGTGTCTTACTAGAGGTTGAACAGTCATTAATGTCTTACATCGTTGAGCCTTTGCAGCAATTGTTTAATAGCTATTTTGCAATTATAAGCAGCACACTAGTTAAACAAAATTAGAGTCCACAATTATTTTTGTAATGAATTGGAAATATAAAAATACATGTAACTCTCTGGAAGTCAAAGCATACTTAATTCTCGTTAGCTTCCCATGGAGTGAAGGGTTAATTTATTAAGGAATGCAGTATGATTACGGTAATTACTGTGTATTAGTTCTCGGTGAGACTTTCATGAGTTTTAAATCCAGCATGGGTAGAATATCTATGTGATTCTCTTAAAACTCCATAGGGCACATTTTTATCTCTTATGTGCTAAAACACTGTGGATACACTTACCTTTAACTAATGGACTTTTTGAAAAATTAAGGACATTGAGTTTTTTATTAAGAAACAATAAATATATTTTGGATTCAGAATACTTATTGTGAGAAAGGACTTTTTTCTTGTTTTTGTCCCTTTCTGTAATTATATAATTATTTTAGGCTTCTGTACAATAAAGTGAAATCATAATTTTTCAAAACCCACTATGATTACTGTGCTTATTTCAATGCATGCATTATTTAATCAGTTCCAAGCTTGAAAACACAATTGGTGCTCTCCTGATAACATAGGAACAAGAACGATTTTTTTATCTCAGATATTTCACACTGGCTACTTACAAAGTGCTGCAGAACACACAAAACGAAGACAACCTAGGCCTAAAATGGAAACTATTATTTTAATTCCAGTTTCAGTTTGGAAATACACTCTCACCACAAACATTTCTTTCTGTTAAAGCTGATTTTGGCCACCTTAACTAAATTATCCTCCCCAGTTGTTCTCGGTCACATCAACCCAGGCTATCACCTTATAGCAGATAAAATTTGCAATCATCATTAGGGGGGTAAAAGTTACATGTTTATTATTTTGCCCTTTGTAGACTATAAGCAACAGAAGTCTGCCATGTTAATTTCTGTACTTCAAGTACCCTATATCCGCTTGGTGTATAGCATATTTTAACAAATAGATGTTAAGTGGGCAAGTTAATAAATTAATGAGTAAGGGTTTGTGGCCCAGCTTTTGCAACCTACCATAAATCTACATAAGTAGCAACAGTTGAGTTTGTAATGAATACTCTGCAAAGATAAGGATCAGCTTTTGCCATGAGGCACATCTGAGAACACCTGGGCAATAAGGGCCATGTGCATCAGTCATTAAACACACAGCAGAGCGTGGCTCTTAAATACTGCAGCATCAGATCACAAAGCCTGTTACTGGTTGAAGCAGAAGTACAAGTCATCACAGCATCTAAAATAGCAACCAGGGGTGCAATCCAAAGGGACGTCTTTACATGCTGAGAATGTAAAAGAACAGCTAATCGTGGATCTCTCTATTCTGTTTTATCCTTGTACAGAATAGAAAATATAAAGCTTAACAATAAGCCTGACTCATCTTTAAGGAAATGCTCAAGGAAGAGCCGAAGGAATAATTAAAGTGAATTTAATATCATTGGATTCTCTATCCATGTGAACCAACTTCTCTATAATATTTCCATTGTTTAGGTAATAGAGAGTTCATCATCTGAGATGAACAAAACAGGAAAGTACAGGAAAACACATGCTTGGAGAGAAGATCGAAGACAGATCTGCAGGAAACGAATAGTGCCAAATCATCAAGAGACATCCAAGAAAGCCATTATCCATGGTGATCTCTTTCTCCTTGAATCTTCAACAGCTCCATTCTTAAAGACCTTTAGGGTCCGTGTTATATTAAAGACACTTGTTTGTCTTATTTTTCCCATGATTCTCTTGCCCCCAAAGGCAGTTCTGTGCCTTACCCTAAAAAGTGTGATCATCATATGTTGCCATAGGTGGGGTGCACACCATGTAATTTTGCTTAATTATGTTATCTTCTTTGTTATTTGATTTTACAGATAAATATAGAAATTATTGAACACAGAAAAATGATTATGGTAGTATCATATCAAGCATTCCTTGAGGGTCCCCCCTGCCTTGCTCATTTCCATAAAGCAGTTAGGAACAACACATGATTAGAACACTTCAGAACACAGCCTGCCTAGACTGGATGACTGGACAAAAAACTAATCCAAAATTTTATGTCCTATAGCACTTGTACATTACCCAGCACTTGTACTATAGAGCAAGCCAATTGCTCACTGGTTATAACCATTTCACACTTGGAACCAGTCTCGAATTACATGTATACTGTGTCAATTAGACTTAAATGAAGTGTTCTTGTATGGGCCCATTGGAAATACATGCGTATTCAGCTAAAGAATTAAGAGCTTCACAATAGAAATTTATTTGGCAAAGAAGGAATACATATATAATTCATATATCTGTAGGTCTATTATATAAACACATAATTCCTGTGGTATAGGAAAAACAATTAACAATTTTCCACTGCCATTTTCAAAACAAAATGAACTGAAGAGAAGGAGAAAAGTGGTAGTTAAACATATTATGTGGAAGAATTACAAAAGCTAGACTGTAGTTTCCTTCATCAACTAGTCTACAGTAACTCACAGATTACTAACAACTTATGCAAGTTTTACATGCTTAGTCCATCTGCTCTTCATTAAAAAAAAAACTTGTCACCATAGCAACTGCCACATGCCATGGTATTTATGCTGCATCTGATGTACAAAACATAGTTTGTGTAGGAAGGAGTGTGTGTATGTATATGATGTGGCAGCTGTCGTCTCTGCCATTTTGTTGCTGCTCTAGAATAAAACAAGTAGTGGTTAGGAATACTCATTTTACTAGTGATACTAGTGCTCATTTAACTAAATCCTCACCAAAAAATAAAAAATTCCTTATCTAATCATCACACTGGTCTGCTGACATGTTTTACTAAAAAGGGATTGTTTTGAATGGTTGTTTAAAGAGAAAACCCCATTTTTCATCCTATTTTTTTTAAGAAAACAAACTTAATACAGCTGAAGTTCATTTTTTTAAAAACAGCCAGTAACATTTTTTTGTGTAAAAATACTACATCTAGCCCTACTAGATGATGCCACTTATTCTTAGTTATATACTCTCCAATAAATGTGCAAAACATGCCTCAATTCCTTGGTCATCCCATCAATTTGTTTTGGAGTCGAATTACTAGAATTAGACGGAAGACAGAGGTTGGAAATCATAGTAGATGCTGCTGACATAATTCTCCACCCTTTTTTTCTCACTGACTTCTACCACAGAGATTGGACACACTTAATATTTGCTCATCTTTTGCAAAAGGTAAATGCTTACAGTTCCAGCATCCCTTGCAACAAGAGATGCACATGTGATATAAGTCCAGTCAGTAAGATCTAATCCCCTGGGTAAGCAGTGCTCTTCTGGGGGAAAAATCAATTGAAAAATCTACTGACACTATCCCCTCTTCTAACTACAATAGGAGTTTCCATGTTCATTTTGCAATAAGGTGACAAGCATGTAGAGTGAATGGACAGCAGAAGCAGAAATCTATTTTGGCATGGTGGAAATGTTGTGCAAGCTTCTTTGTCCCTACTTCCTCTTATTTACAGTAATACCATTGCTTAGGCCATGATTAAGGATATTTTCTATTATGTACAGGTTAATGCATTCTTATCTGGCACAGAATTTTTTATTCTGCCAAGAATGCTTTGTATAATTCCATATTGATAAAACAGAACCTATTCTATTTTAGAGATTTCGTTTGCTGAAAAACCATACAGGTGAGAAAGATCGGACATATATTATGCCCTGGAGTCTTTCTTTGAAAAAAAGCTAGGGTTTCAAGAAAGTAGACAAAATCTCAGGTTAAAAAACAAAGAATTGAATAAATCAAAAATTCTAACCAAATAACAATCAACATTTTTTAATCGATTCCTACTGAAAAAGTTTTCTGACATATTCATTTGGCATTTTAAACTCAACTTCAATAAAAATTTTTAACATTCAAGATAGCTCATTTGACGTCTGCAGCCTCATAAGGATCATTTAAGAAACAGACTGATAGTATTTGCTTTTCGATGCCTAGTTCAACCAGATCAAAGTTTCAGGCTCAATTTTCAAATGTAACACACATGTTCTGAATAAAGAATATAGACCATACAAGCATTCAGGTGAGGCTTCAATGGCATCCAAACCATCTTAGTAGAAAACAGTTTTTGGTTTTTTGCCTTTGATAAAGCTTAATGCTCTGCATTAAGCAACAAATTACAATACTAAGAGTTAAAGTAGTCTTAATATATTTATTAAACATGAAAAAAAAAACCTAATGAGCTACCAGTAAGCATCCAAAACAGGAAACTAAGCACCAACTACAGCTAACTCTCCTTAAAGACTCTTCTCTAATCAAGACAACCTCTGTTCCTCCGATCCTTCTCCTACACACACACACCAGAAATTCTATTGGCCATAAAGGGATCTAGTTAAATCCAGGAATCATTTCTAATGAAAGAAAACTCCAAGTGAAAGAGCAACATGATCAGAGAACAGATAGAAAACAAATGGTTCACAGCCACAGCATACACATTGTTCATCTTCCATATATTCAAATTTCAAAATATATAGTTAATGACAAGATGTGTGGTCATATAGTCATGTCCAAGAGCTAAGAAATATTGCCCACTTAGAAAATTTGGTTTGTCCCCAGGATAGAATTGAAATTTAATATATATAGGAATGAATAAATGTAACAATTTTTAGTCTTAATGAGTTTACATCTAGTTCATTCATTTATCTAAACATAGAGTTATCTATTTATTCATTCAGTATTACTGAACTCTCTAGGAAAAATACTTTAAGCCCTGTTTAGATTTCTTTTCCTAAAAAATTGCCATCCATTTTTTTTAAGATACAGTAAATAATTTTGAAAGCTAAGATCTTTAAACCCTGTCACACACTTTAGTAAAAATAACACTTATTTTTGCTTTTTTGAATCAGTAGCTCCAACAAGACTATAGCTAGTAAAGCATATTACTTTTCCCATTCTATATTCATACAATTTTATTGTAACCTGAATTTAAATGTTACGAGAAAAATTCAAGGAATGGTATGAAACAGAACATAATTTGTCAAAGCATTCACCAACTTGTATTGGATTCACTGTTACAACTGGCTGAAATCTTCCTTGGGATGTCCAAGCAAGAGCAAGCAGCATGTAGACATAGAGTAGAAATACATTAGTCAGGTTTATAAAAAAAAATCTCTATGTATATATAACTTACTACAGTACATACTGCCAGATGGAATTTCAGGTGCCTACATCATCATAGCTATTATTAAATTATCCTTTTGTGATGATACCTCAGGTAGTCAGGACTGTTATGCAACAGGGAGTTAGGGAAACATCTTCAGTTTTTAAAGCTATTAAAATTTCTTGCAGGTGTGTTTGAGAGAAGCACAGCACAAATTCACTTGCACACTATGAGGATTAGAGACTATGCAGCCCATCCACAAGGGGCAATTAACACAAACAGTGTGAAGGAAAAAACAACCAGAGTTGCAAACTAAACAGAACTCAAATTGTACTTGTATCTCCCAATTATATTGCAAAGCACAGATGTTTAATCCAAAAAATAAATGATACTGGCAGTTTTGGGCTATGATATAATCCTACAGGGCCTACCTTTCTAAATACCTACTTTCTACTGATCTTGTTTTTCCCTTGTTCTCAAGATCGTTTTTTCTTTTTTCTCTGTGATGTGAGCCTATTAAAAATTTAAGAGTTTTACTCACCTACTTGTTGCAGCTAGCACATGCCTCAATGCGCTACATCTGGAATAGAATTTCTTCCGGCAGTCACTTCAGTTAAAGGCTTACAGGAGCATATTAATAAAAACCTTTCTAAGGCCCAAATCTGATGTTTATTAGGGACTAGCTCTTAACTTTTGATATCGTTGGCTTTAAAAACAAAACTCCCAAATACTTTACCAGCCGAAATGGGTTTATATATGAAAAATAGAAAATGTAACTCAGTACAAAGAAGGTAAAACAAAACTATAGGCAAGTCTGCAGAACAAATGAGAGGCACCGGTTCTTTTATAGAGGAAAGGGGGAAGCTGGGAAAGCTATTATAAACAAAAAGGCCATTGGAGTAAACCTGGAGCTCCAAGTATAGTGGCTTCTCATTGGCTGAGTTGTGACTGTCTGTCATTGGCTGGAGAAGGAAAGCAGGAAAGCCCTGTTTTCTCCTGCTGGGATAATAAAGCAGTTTCCCCTGTAAGGTCCCTCTCTTTCTGTTGAATCCGCAATTAGTGATAAGTGGTAGAGCATGAGAGTTCCCCATCCTGAACCTCCCAACCTCATTTTAGTGAGGTTCCCCTTATTAATTTTCACAGTACAAATTGAAGTTCATTCCAATTAGCCCCAACACCAGTGCTCCAAAGAAAAGCTGATTAGTGATGTTCAGTCTATCTATTTTGATGAGAAAACTCAAAATCCTTATTTTTCGTCACATTCTAGAATGTCTCATGAGCCATTCCAGAAAAACAGCAGAGAGAATAGCTTTGACTGCCATACCACACCTGTCGTTTAAGAAAGCTACATTAATCAATAACACCTGAACAGTCCAATGACTAAACAAGAAAGCAAAGAAATGGAAAAACAGATTAAATAGGTCTTCTCCCAAAATTAGAGCCCTAAAATCAAAGAGGAGCTACAACCTATGATGATTTGAAAAGACTATTAATGCTTGAGTTAATATAGAATTATCAAACCCGTTTATTTGTTTTTCCCCCCACATACAGCAGCCAGTTTCACTGACAATTTTCCTGCTCTGAGAATTTTTCGCCTTTGATTAATGACACTTAATAAAAATTCCAGCTAGTTGCAATGAAAAGAGTCACATGAACCAATGGTGAAGTACCTTACAGAACTAGGCTAGAAGGGGCAAAGGTTTTCATTGCTTAGGCCTTTGGAGTACACATAACCCTCGCTCAGAGTACATTAGGCAAGTTTGGTAGTGAATTAACTCCTTCCAAACTCTAGGTACACTGAGAACTGTCATTTTGAAAGATAACTAATTAATACTTATAAATACAGCTCATTTTTTTCTCAAAGGATTTCTAGACATTACAATGACGTGCAAACAAAATTAATCACACCCAATAGGATAATAGTAAAGAGAAAAAAAAACCACAACAAAACAAAACCCAAGTCCTGGGTCTACAAAACAAGTATAAACTAATTACCTAGGGAAAAAAGTTTAGCTGTTATTTTTATACTCAGCCTGCCAGGACTGCCTCCTGAAAGTACTCATGCTTCATACAAAGAAATGGACAACACTTTTATAGTGCCATAGATTTTATGGAGTTGTGTTTTTTACCCCAAATCATCCATTGATATTGATGAATCGCACTGCATCATGGGGCTGCTCAGAAAAAAAAAATTCCTACAGCAGTGAGGAAAACTGGCTATTCATTTACCACAGTTCACTGAGTCCCTACTTTGTGACATTCATTATTCTAGATGCTTGGAATATATCGATACACAAAATGGTACTCCCCAAAAATGCCCTTGTGAATTATATATTATGGGGGAGGGGAGTACGTAATTAAAAAAATATAACAAATAGGAAAAACTAGAGCATTAGAAGTTCTAAGCGTAAGGGGAGATAATATAGAACTAGGTAAGGGAAGGGGCAACTGGGTGGCTCAGTCGGTTAAGCCCTGGACTCTTTTTCTTTTTAATGTTCATTTACTTTTGAGAGACAGAGAGCAAGTAGGGGAGGAGCAGAGAGAGAGGGTGACACAGAATCGGAAGCAGGCTCCAGGCTCCAAGCTGTCAGCACAGAGTCCAATGCAGGATCAAAATTGTGACCTCAGACGAAATTGGATGCTCAACTGATAGAGCCACCCAGGTGCCCCTAAGCCTTGGACCCTTGATCTCAGGTAATGATCTCACGGTTCGTGATGATGAGCCCTATGTAGGTCTCTGTATTAACAGCATAGAGCCTGCTTGGGATTCTCTCTCTCCCTCTTGCTCTACCCGCTCTCCCACTGGTTCTCTCTCTCAAAAAATTGAAAAAAAAATTTTAAACAAAAGAATAGGTAAGGGCAATTGAGAATGACAGGTAAGCTATTTTAATAGGAAAAGTTAGGTTGCTATTTAAATGGACTAGCTAAGAGGGCTTCCTCTCTGGTGGCTAAATTAGCCTATTACTCACCTACTCATAATCACTTTGTTAGGAAACTAATGTTAGTTGACTGCCTCTCCATTTGTTGACTGCCTCTCTATTTAGCCTGTAGGAATTCCATGGTCTATGAGCCATTGATTTGCAGACCAAAGTTATTCTAGCCTCACTGATCAGTAGATGAATTGTATCCATCTCGCCTTTGACAGTAAAGTACAAGGTGAGGCTGTTCTCCTTTAGCAAAGCAGAGGATTGCTTCTGCTGGCCTGCAAGATTCAGCGACATGTAGGAGTTCAAGGTTTTCAAATATATCACTATCTTCTTCCCTATCATATCTCAAGTCTTGCCTCTTCTCCATCAACATCCTGACTTTAGCATAAGATCCTCACTGGAAGTGCATAAGGATGTCCTTATAACAACTTGGGGGCCTGATTTACAGTATATTAAGCCCTCTAGATGCAAAGAATTTCTTTAAATACTTCCATAGAAGCCTTCTGGAGTTCGTAGCTGACATGAATCTAACTGTATCCTTTTTCCAGCCCTCTGAGTCAATTGAAAACCTAGTTAACTCCACATTGGTTATAATTGCCATGCCCCTTTATTGTTCAGGTGTTAGAGATGTTGCAAAAACCAGCACTATCTCCATGCCAACCCTACCTGTATGCCAACCCACCACAGTGATAGTCTAGGGAATAGTGACAGTACAATACACAAAAGATCGTCCACAACCTCCTTATTATTAACAATTGGGTTCTAGTCACCCGCTGGCCAAGGGTTCCAACACCAGAATCATGTCCTAAAAGTCTGTTTTCTAGAGCCAAGTCTGATGCAACTTTCTTAGTTAGGGTTTCCCTAAAATCAGACCCTAAGATAAGGGCTTATATTAGAAGTTGGAAGAAATAAGAGGAAGAACAGGAAGGGTGTGGAATGTGAGACACAGAAGGGAGGGAAGCCAATAAAGGAAACACAAATGAGTGGGGGCATTGCTACAAACAAATTGGGGACAATCCTGTGAATTCTCTAAGAACCCATGGAACTTACCCCAGGATCATCCCACCGGAGGATTGAGTGGTTAGGGCACTTTTCACCGAATTCTATCTGCATTGGTTGTGAGATACCCTTGGAGTAGTTACCTTTTCTGCACAAGGTATATTGTGGCTATTGTGGTGAAATATATTTCAGAGAGCTATAGAATCCCTTCAGGAATAGAAGAGAGTTGTAAACACTGTGATATTAAGTTATTAGCATGCATGCTGGACAGTCTACTACACCAACAGATATCTCTAAGTGGGCCAGTGGATTATAGCTCAGGGCAACAAGAGCATCTGCAGAATGGTGGATGCTCTAAAATTTAAATATGTACTCTTAACAAAATTGAGTATTTTGCAGTACTTTTCCTTTTCTCCAATACAACGTTAAGGACTTTGGAACATCTTAAATCCATTTATTCAGCTCAAAATTTATAATCTATTGCTGTTACTAATGATATTAAAACAAATATATTAAAGCCCATAAAAATTATTGTTGTTGTTGTTGATTTTTATAAGCAGCCAATATTCATTAGGTTTATCTTCACATTTAGCATCTTTTTACCAACATCTCTGACTTCTCATCTGGGATTATGTTCCTTCTACTTAAAATATATTCTTTAGAATTTTCCTTAGCACAACCTGATAGTAACTAATTATTTTGTTGTGCCATTTTCGCATTTATTTTCAAGGGTGTTTGTACCATTGTGTATTAAATTCTGGTCTTAAAACTTATTTTTTCCTAGTAGATTGTAAACATAACTCTTTGTCTTCTGGTTTCCTTTGTTGCACTGATGAAGTAAGCTTTCATTGTAACCACTGTTTATTTAAAGTAAATCTCCTCTAACCGCTTTAAAATTTGTCTCTGGTTTTCTTGGGTGTCTCTGGGGTGTTTAAAAGAAGACTTAAAAAATTTTTCCCACTTGTGAGTCATTGGGCTTTTAAAATATGAAGATGGGTGTCTTTCATCTATTCTAGAGTATTTGCAGATATTTTTTCATCAAATATCATGTATTCCAGTCTCTCCTTTCTCCCTTTCAGAGACTCAAATGCAAGCAATGTTAGATTTTCTCTCTGAATCTTCTAAGTTGTTTGTCCCTCATCTGTATTTTTCATCTTTATATTATTTATACCTCCTTCTGAAGAGTTTCTCCTCATCTATTTCAAGTTAACTAATATCTTCTTCTGTGTCTAATTTTCTCTTATATCCATAAACTTAATTCTTAAATTATTTTATCAGTTTTTATTGTATAATTTTTGTTTTCTTTTTTAATTACCTACATATTTTTATTAAGATTTTGGTTTCTTTAGAGAAGTTTTAGATTCACAGCAAAATTAAGGGGAATACACAGAGATAGCTTCCACCATTATCAACATTTCCAACCCCAATAGTGCATTTGTTACAAGTGATGAACCTCCATGGATACATAATTATCCAAAGTACATAGCATACTTTAAGGTTCACTCTTGTTGTACCTTCTATGGGTTTGAACAAATGTATAAAGACATGTACCTATCTTTATGATACCATACAGCGTATTTTCACTGCACTAAAAATCCTCTGTGTTCTGTCTATTCACCCTTCCTCTTGACCCACAGCCATAGTTGAAATCATATATAGTATATAGTCTTAGTAGGGTGGCTTCTTTCACTTACTACTGTACATTTAAGTTCCCTCTATGTCTTCTCATGGCTTGATAGCTCATTTCTTCTTAGTGCCAGTACTTTTACCTTGTCTGTGTGTACCACTGTTTGTTATCCATTCACCTACTAAAGGGTATCTGAGCTCTTTCCACATTTTTGCAATTACAAATAAAGTTGATATAAACAACTTTGTGTAGTAGGTCTTACTGTGGACCTAAGTTTTCAACTCCTTTAGGGAAATATCAAGCATTGTGACTGCTGGATATATGATAAAAGTATGGTTAATCTTGTAAAAAAAATTGTCAAACTGTTTCCAAAGTGGCTGTACCATTTTGCATTCCCACCAGCAATGAAGTTCCTGTTGCTGCACATCCTCACCAGCAGTTAGTGTTGTCAATGTTTTGGATTTTGGCCATATTAGGTGTACACTGGTCTCTCCTATGTTATTTTTACAGTTTCTAACTTCCTGCCAAATTATTCAATATTACCTCTTATTTTTTAAAACCATAATTAGAGTAGTTGTTTTATTGTCTGATTCTGAGAGTTCCTAAATCTCATGTCTTGGTGCATCTGTTTCTATTGTATGTTGTTTCTGATGTTTTGTACTTGCTTTGATATTTTTAATTATATGAGAGAAGCTTCATTTAGTAAGTGATTTGGTAGATGATTTTGATATCTAAAATAATGGTATTGTCTTTCACAGATTATCTGGGATAGCTTCTGGGAGTTTTTAGAGAGACTTGGAGACTTTTAGACTTTCTGGGAGACTTTTAGAGAGACTTGGTCATTTTCCTGACCCTAAGTAATAACATTCTGGCTGCAAGTCCCTGTAACATCTGATTTCCTTCTGGTTCACACTTCCTTGGAAGCACAGTTCTTCATGAACCCAGTGCTAACTGGAGGCCAGAGTCTCCATCCTCATCAGGATCTGAGGCTCAGCCCAAATTAATGAGACCACTAAAGGAACATATTAGTTTTGCAGCTGCTCTTTCAGAATGGGAAAATAATCTCAAAGCAAAAGAAATTTTGAGCAGCTTATTTGAGTTCTCCAAAATCTTGGCCTTTTTTATAAGCCCTTTGCTACTTTCAAAAAGATGTCTTCTTAAAACTTTGATCAGGTTCTTCAGTTATTCTGACAGAAAGAACTGTTTTGGTCAACTAGCTATTACTGGAAGTAAAATTCTCAAAATCATGTGTTTTTTTTATTTTGATTAGAAAGCCTTTCATATGAATATTTTTACTAAGCCAATATCCCTCAATAAAAGAAAGATTAATAAACTTCTAAATATACCTTAAGAAAAACAAAGAGTTACATCTACTTATGGCCACTATATGGCTGATGCTCAGACACAGCAGAAAAAATAAACATACTACTACTTAAGTATAGAAAGAGTAATTTTTATTGAGAAATAATTGACATATAACACTGTAGAAATTTAAGATGTACAACGTGCTGGTTTGATACATTTATATATTGCAATGTGACTACCACCATAGTATTAGCTAACATCTCCATCATATCACATAATTATTTATTTTCTATGCTGAGAACATTTAAAATATAGTCCTTTAGCAACTTTTAAGTATATAATACAGTATTGTTGACTACAATCACAATGCTGTACATTAGGTCTTCAGAATTTATTAATCTTCTAACTTCAAGTTTGTAGCTTTTAACCAACATCTCCCTAATTGCCCCACCGCCCCAGTCCCTGGTAACCATCATTATACTTTCTCTTTCTGCAGGTTGTTTTTTTAGATTCCACATATAAGTAGCATCCCATAGCAATTGTCTTTCTCAGTCTTACTTATCTCAGTTAATATATTGCCCTCAAGTTCCATCTATGTTGTCACAAACGGCAGAATTTCCTCCTTTCTTGTGGGTTGAGTATATATGATATGTTATTATATATCACACATATATGAGATAATATATGTCACATCTTCTTTATTCATTCATCCATCAACAGACACTTGGGCTGTTTCTATATCTAGGCTGTTGTGAATAATGCACAATAAAGAGGAGGTACAAATATCCTTGTGATATCCTGTTTTCATTTCCTTTGGGTATGTACCCAGGAGTGAGATTGGTGGGTCATATGGTAGTTCTATTTTTTAATTTTCTTAGTAACCTCCACTACATTCCCACCATTAGTGCACAATGCTTCCCCTTTCTCCACCTCCTTGCCAACACTTGTTATCTCTTGTCTTCTGGATGATGGTCATTCTAACAGGGATGAGGTGATAACAACTGTCATTTTGATTTGCATGTACCTGATGATTAGTGATGTTTATTTCATGTACCTCTTGACTATTGGGAAGTAATTACTAAATTTGTCTCCTGCCATTCCCCTCTGAAGTTGTGCTTTGTCAACTTTGGAACTAATCAAACACTCATTTGTAAATCCTAAATCTCTTGTTCAGCTGTGAAGTGTATAATTATTCCGCTGAATTGAATTCTGCTCCCTGTACAAGGCAGAATGAGCAGGGGCCTTAGGGAGAAGAAACCTAACAGATTATCGTTAGCTTTAAATACACAAAAACACTCTTTGACTATTAGTAAATATACAATGTCAGACTCATCAAAGAATATAGGGCTGTCTTCATTTTAAGCAGAAGTTGTAGTAATTCTTATTACTACATTTACAGATCTCTGGATATTTGCAGCCAGACAGAATGTGACTATCTGCATGGTAGAAATAGGGGACATATAAGGGCCAGCTTTGAGAGAAGTCATAATGAATTAAGACATGCCACAGAATCTGTCCTCAAATATATTCTTTGGATCATATTTTATTACTTCAAAGCAAAAGATTAGAGAGAAAAAGTCATAAGTATTGTCTTCAAATTGTTAATGTGCTTTTGCCCCCATTAAGTATATTTACATAGACAACTTTATATGATTATCTAGAAAGGTGCAAATAACTGACCTGAAGCAAAAAGTTGAAGAAGTTTTACATAGAGACACCAACATGGCCAGGGCATGTTCAAAGATTAAGAAAAGGGAAGTACAGTTGAACACAACAGTCCAGAGACAGAAAGCTCAGTTATCACTCAGTTCCTCATTTCTTCATCACTTCTTCTATGTGAAAATGTGTAAATGGGTAGAAAAATAGCAATGATAAAATGTTCTGAACAAAGACTAAAAGCGTTAAGGTAGTAGAATCATTGGTGGTTTACAAGGAATTTAAAGTGGGCAGTAGAGAAGAAAGCAGGACAGTTTGATGACAGAGGAAGAAAGAATGATCAAGAGTTTAATATCTTTTGAGCTCTAATAATGAAGAATAACAGTGTCATTGACAACTATAGCAAAGTCAGTTTGGGGAAATAAAATAATGACCAATAATTTATTTTTGAAAATGTGAACTTTGTAGGACATCCATTGTGCAGTGACTTAAGAAATGAAGAACTGTAGCTAAGGCAAGATGTTGGTGATATG
This sequence comes from Cryptoprocta ferox, assembly GCA_028646485.1. Lineage (NCBI taxonomy): Eukaryota > Metazoa > Chordata > Mammalia > Carnivora > Eupleridae > Cryptoprocta > Cryptoprocta ferox. The sequence continues at coordinate 62,402,289 of CM053572.1, forward strand.
CATGTGGCAGACATACACATATTCATAGAACGAAAAATGATAAAGAGTATATCACTTTAAGAGAGCCATGTCAGGAGGAAAGGAAACAGAGCTAAAGATGATGTAGTGGATGCTGATGAGACCCTAACCAGATCCCATTTACTAGCTGGAGCACCCTTCTCCCAATTTTTGTGATTACTGGCTAAAATCTTGGGTACAAAACTCCTTTGCCTCAAAAAGAAAACTCAAGGAGTGCAAACTGTGCTCTAGAGCATTCCACAGGATCAGATTGAAATTAGTCTCCAACTGAAGCCACACTAAAGCTTAGCTTTTCTCCCCCCATCCTATCTTACTTGTCTCACATCCCTTCTCCTGAACGCCCTTCCATTAAATCACTTGACCAATAAATCCCATCTCAGACTTTGATTCCAGGGAACATAACGTAAGACAGATGCCTTGTGTGAGCAGAGTAAAATCAAGAAAAAAATGAAGCAAAAATTGTCAGAGAAATATGGCTATATCTTGGAAATAGTGAAAGAGAGAGAATCTGGATTGAGGGGAGAATGGTCATTGGTGTCAAAGGTGGTTACAAAAGATAAAAACAAAAGTGAATTAGAAATTTTAGATGACATTTCTGACCTCTGAGGGAACAATTTCAGTAGGATAGTATAAATACCTTTTCCCATGAAGTTTTGATATAGAAAAATTTTCTATATCAAATATAAAATTCAATATAGAAAAGATTCTAGATGATCGCTTGAGGAAATGGCAGGATCCAAATCTCTTTATTCAAATCCTATATGTGAAACATAAAATCACATGAAAACCAAGAACAGAAAACCCAACTTCTTTGGCTGCAGTGTGAATAGAACAATTCCCTAACATGTATGCCCACTTCAGTATCCTCTCATTCTCTCCTCTCTCCTCCACTGTCTTAGAGGAAGAGTAAGGAATATTAGGGATAAATGTTAGGGAGATGAGATTAATATAAAAAGTAAGAGGTGTCAAAATTCTGAAAGGATTTATTTTGGACAATTACATAGGGATCTTGGCCTCACTTAGTTTGGATGTTCTCAGAGATATAATGGCTCAGTAAAGGCTCTGAGGATATCTGTAAATCTGCCTAAATTAACTCATCAAGCTGGGATGTAAGGATAACTTTAAATTACCCTTTACTGAGGAGAAATATGAAAATCTAGGTAGAAATGGTGAATCCCATCTTTTGAAATAAAAACAAAGGAAAAATTCAGATTATCTTTCAGTGAACATCTCAGATGGCAGTTAGAAACTATACTAAGATCTTTATACCTTTCTTATCTCTTGTTTCTTATAACCTACCTATGATCAGACAGCTGAAACAAAAAGGACTGACATGCTTATGCTATAGGGTCTTCAGAAAAGGGACTGCTGACAGTAAGGTTTGGAGGAGAAGAACCTCTATGATATATTACATATTGACAACTACCAAAGGAAAGGGAACTTTGGTGGGATGCTGGGGCCAGGGACCTCAGAGTCTCCTAAAAGGAAGATGGTGTGTCATCAAATAAACTGAAAGTGGAGCACTGGGCTGAAGCACTTGAAAGTCCCAAGCTTTGCTAGGGACTAATATAATAGGGCACATATGAGGTTATGAGGGCCTGGCTAGTCTCAATGACAGTAGGGAGATAAAAAACAGAGGGATATTAGAAAGAAAAAATGCCAGAAGATTTGTTGGGCTCGATGAAAGGCAGATAGTGAGAAAGATGAATGGAGATTGAAAATCTTCATATCCTTGTGTAAGAAAATGTTTAATTTAAACACGTTCAGTGATGAGCTTGTTTGTTTTGATAGTACAATAGCATAAACTATTTATAGCCAATATTCACATATGTTGTGTCTATTGTAGCTATTTTTTCTATATTCACATTTGCGGGGGGGGGGGTTTAGTTGTATCTTTCTATAGAAAATGAGAAAACATGAAGAAGGAAGTGCAAAGTTGGAAAGCTTTTGACTCCTAAACTCCTTTAAAGGAAATTCTATAATTGAAAATTTGGAACTATCGTGTTTGTTCCATGGTCACACATTAAATCCGCTTAAAATCATGTGGACTTGGTTTAGAATGTATAGGGTCATTCCTCATGCAATAAAACTGGTAAGAATTTATCAATAAAATTGTAGATATTGTCAACTGATTTGGATATAGAAGAGCATAGTCCTTAATAGTTCATGAGGAGTAGCATTTCCCTTGCACTGATTGTTCTTAGAGAAAAATAATTATATTTGACTATAATAAAAACATTATCAGCTATTATAGTTTTCAACAACAGATGTTCTAAGGGCTCAGAGTACAGGAGTTACCCCCGTTCACCTCTTCACCACATCACCATTAGCCACTCCAAGACTTCCCTGGATAATGCAGTAGAGGGTCAAGGTCAGAGTCTTCTGAATTCATCATGAATTGATTCACTCTCCCAGCTGAACACATCTCTCCTGCCTCTAGGACAGCATACTGGCAACAAGGAATCTTTGCAACCGTGACTCTCCCTTTATGACCCGGGCTTGGGACTCAGCCCTACCACAAAAGATGCAGGAGGGTGCAGTGAAGGTGAGAGGAAGCAATCTTGATTTTCTTCCCTAGAGCAAGAATGCAGATAAGGGCCAAGGATGAAATGCTTGAAGTACAACTGGCAATACGTCATCAGAAAGAAGACAACACTAAAGTGAATAAGCATAAATTGATTAAAAAGGCTTTCATTAATAGACCCCACAAATGAATTCTATTTGTAACTAATAAAAATATTTAATATTCAAATTAAGTGACTGAGTTCACATTTTATTTATCAGAAGAATTGCATTTTCCCCTCCTAGATGCCTCTCAGTGATAAACTTTAAAATAACCAGTATTCTTCCTCTGGTCTAAGGGATCCATTATCCCTTAGTAGTATGGAAAAATGTAGTATGATTATGATTGTATGATTCTGACCTATTTCCTAGGCTTCTTAAGTAAATTCTTTGCTGTATGCCAAAAGGATCAATAAAGTGGCAGTGGTTGGTACTAGCAGAGTAGGCTCGTGGATATGGGAGAAAGAACTCCCTGATGAGATCATTGCTCTCCTACCCTTATAGGTATATCCACTCCCCAGTGGACTACGGACTTGCTGGTTAAACCTAAAGGGATATGATAAAAAGAGACTTGGAAATGTTATTTTTTAAGGGAACCTCCTTTATATTTGATTTGTGTGTCCATTTGGATGGAAATGAATATAGTACACTTTTCTATTCCCTCCACTTCCTTATTCTGTATCACAGATAAGAAATGAACAGGGCTGGCTTCATGAATTCATAGCCTGTATATTGCATATGGTTCCACACTTAGAAGGACTTATATTTAACTCAATGCTCTACTGTCATCATCTTGAAGTTCATAAAAACATTTTTGAACAAAGATTTCTGCCTTTTCATTTTGCACTGGACCTCACAAACTATATAACCAGTTATGGGAATGGAATTGTGGAAACTGTAAATTTGGGAGCAGGAAACATGGGATGAGTAGCTCAAACCTTCCCCTCTCCTCCTCTCCTCCTCTCTTTGGGATCAGCCTACTTTCAGAGACCATATTGTTAGATTAATTCTCCACTTATACGAAGCTACTAGTAAAGAAAATATTCTTGTGGGCAAGATTGTGGTTTTCCAGGATGGCTCTGACTGGGTGGATAGGTCTGCCTAATTCTGGGGCACATATTAGTCATATGCCTACATCCTGTTTTCCATTAGTGCTATTACTATTGAAACTGATATTTTTATTTCTCTTTGACTGACTCTTTTGTGTATCTTCCATTCAGTTTAGAACTCAGGTAGGTGATAGAATGGTATAAACACCAATGAGAACTACATGTCATTGGGAGAAAGCATTTTCCATTTATTGAGATGGTCGGGAGCCTTTCAGGAGTGAAGAATTCGGTTACAGACTCTTGTTCTTGATAGAGAAAAGATACAAGAGAATGGCAAATGTGGTTAGAAAAGAAATACACACAGATCCCTATGCTCAAAAATCTCTGCCCTAGTGTTCAAATAGAGATTTGTTTAAATTAATGAATGGCATCTTTTAAAACTAAAATATACCTTGAAGGAGTAAGTTCAGGTAATCTTCAGAATGTGGTCTTACTTAAGTTTGTACTCTTCTAACTGAGATAAACAAACATGCTGAACTGGCAACTTTAATAGAAAAAAATGCATTTTTAAATAGTAAATGGAGAGCATAATGTTCCTGGGAATCAGGGAGGGGTCCTTCATAAGATTGGGAAGGGACGATAATCAAAATGAGAAGACACCAAACTTTGCAGTTTTTCATAGTGTTCTAGTAATCTCAGATTTCTACCCCAATCCTCCAAGTCCATGAAAATCATCTTCTTTGGGAGCTTTTCTAGTATTAACACAGGTGGCCAACAGCATGAACTACAGAAAAATCTATCGGCAAATTTCTAAACTAGCTGGCACCATCAATCACCATCCAGAGTAAGCTGCACTAAAGACTTTCAGAATACCAAGTCTCTGTTTCTCCCCCTGGGCTGATGCATGTTCTTTGGTCAGTTATAAGGGTAGAATAAATAATCCAAAAAATAGACCACCACGAAATCTTAGAGTGAATAGAGGGCATGAAAAGAGTCCATACTGTCCATTTCCTAGCCTTGGTTGGGGCTTTCATCCAAGAACTGATGATCTGTAGCAATGGTGAAACAATGTGGATAAACAATCATATAATACTTGCTTATTTGGATTTATCTAATAAGTGGGAGAAACAACAATTCAGCATTCCCCAGAAATTCTCATGTCACAGAATCAATTTTACACATAAGCCCTGTTTGTTGGCCCAATATCATCAGTGTTTTCATCAAGAACCTTCACAAACTCTTTAGAGGAAGCCATAGCTTTAAGTACCTTTGAATTCATTTACTCTAAATTTACTCCTCATAATGCTATTACCATAGAGTGGAGTCCTATTGATAAACTCACCTGGAGTAGGGCTTTGTGCAGCTCTGACCAAAGATCCAAGGCCACATGGTCACATGTCTTTTTGTTCTTGGTTAAAAGGATACAGCCCATTATACACATCTAACAGTTTTCTTGCTTTCTCTTTCTCCACAAAGCTCTTTTGTTCAAATTGGGCAAATCTGCCCTTTCTCCTGAGTAACAAACTAATTCTCTTTATGCCTTTCCATCCTATATAACACATCTAAAAATCTTTGCTAATCATGTTACATTTTTGTTTGCTTCTGTCATTTTATTAAAATAGTTTTACACAAACTGTAACAAGTCAAACAACTGACAAATATAAAGAAAAGTTATTTACCTCAAATTGTGCTTCTATGAAACTGGGTGCTTGCTCTCTGGTTACCAACTTCAAAAATATGGTGCCAAAATTAAGACAGACAGGAACAAACAATAGCCTCCTCTTCACAACAAGGTTAATTTCTGTCTGGTCATGCTACCTGTGAAAGTATACATTCAATGTCAAAATTCATCTTAAAAGACCAAGTGCTTTCCAATCAGTCAAGTGGATGTTTCTGTATCAACACAGTTCCTCTCCAGAATGTGGTCAAAAGGGGACCATCATTTGACTTTAGTGATAATCCACAGACTTCCTCATATCCCAAAATCATCTAGGCACTATCCCAGGTTCTTATATGACTATTAGTGAATGACTCCAGTCAGAAGACAAAAGCACTCCCAGTGGAGAGAAGGTGGTCACTATGTATTCAAAAGTGAGAAGAAACTATGAAGCTCTCTCAGGCTGCTTCCAATGGTTTGATGAGGGACACACTGAAGACATCATGAGTCACATTTAACCACTGTGAAAGCCTCTTCCAGTCTCATCCCTCCATCTGGGAGTTAAAACTGATTTCAGGAAGCTAAGGAGATAGCAGGACATGCCTAGATGATCTATTAAAACAAAAGCCAGATATTTCAGGGTAAAACAGGTCAGATTCCTTGTGTATTAGTTTTATGTCACTGCATATCAAATTGCCACATTGTTAGTAGACTAAACCTTCAATAAATTTATTATCTAACAGTTTTTTTGGGTGAGAAGCCTGGCACATGTTAGCTGGATCCTTTACTAATAGTCTCACGAGGCTTAAGGTAAAATGCTGGCCCCCTGTATTCTCATCTGGAGAATCAATTAGGAAAAGTTCTGCATCCAAGCTCTCTCGGGTTGTTGGCAGAATTTGTTTCTGACTGAGGTCCCTATTTTCTTGCTAGATATCAGCCAGAAATTATCCTGAACAACTAGAAACCAAACTTAAGTCCTTACCATGTGGCCTCCTACACTGGCTACTCTGACTACCTTCTATCTGTGACCTATAAACTCTCTTAAAAAAAATCTCACCTGTTTAAGTTAGACCTAACCAGGATAATCCCCCTTCTGATTAACTCAAATTCAATTGATTACAGACCTTAATTACATTGGAAAAATATCTTTAACCTTTTCTATATAATGTAAACTAACCATGAGAGTGATATTTTCATGCATAAATGATATTTTCATTTATACATCAAAGGGAAGGGGATTCAGGACATGTACACCAGGGGCTTAGAAGCTTAAGGGTCTATGTTACAATCTTGCCTACAACATCTATACACCATTAGTCTGCTAGCATTTCAGGGATTTTAACAACAAAAATAGTAAGTCTACCTCTGTTATTTGCAGACATGACTAAGTGGTGTGCTGTATAAATACCTAAGGTCTTGTAAGTGTTGGATGTTTGGGGAAACAGCCATCATTATTCCTCTTTCTTATGGCTTCCTAGCCATTGTGAAAAGAAATAGACAAGAACGAACCAGGATCAAAATCTAGTAAAATTACTAAAGGTGAAACTGGTTGGAGGATATATCAGGTTCTCCTTATCTCCTTTCTTGATTTAGACTTTGGCATTCCTAGTCTGTAATGGGAGGGGGAGGTAGGGGTAGTTAGAAGATGATGTACATGCTAAAGCAGATTCTGTTTGTCTCTCTTCCACATGAAGGAAACTCACCTGTTTTACTGATACCTAAAAGAGAAAATGACACAAGGAGATGGATCTGGATCGCACTGTCTGAGCTTCAAGGCAGTGGGTCTACTCTCCAGTTAACAAGGTTCATCAGTCAGCACAGACTCCATTATGATGCAGTAACAAGAAACCACCAAATCTCAGTGGTTAACATACCAACAGATACTTCTTGTTCATGCTAAAAGTCTAACACAGGTGACCAGGGGTTTTCTATTTATCAGTCACTCAGGGACTCAGGCTAATAGAGTCCTTTTCTTGACCTGTGCTTCTTCAAATCACCACAGCAGCAACAGGAGGGAAGTGGTGAATCACCCACTGACTCTTAACATTTACAGTGCAGAGTAACACATGTCACTTCTACTAGTTTTTATTGACCTAAGCAGGTTATATGGTCACAGAGGGAGGTAGGAAATGCAACCCTACCATGTGCCTTAAAGGTGAGTGAACCAAAAATATTCAGTGGGCAGCTTCAACAGCTACCACACATGGCTTAGTGAATGTCACTCTTCTCCCACAGAAGACACTGGAACCAAGGAAGGCCTCAAAGGTATTGACTCCAATACTGTCCCTTCGTAGGGACATTTCTATTGGCAATGTGAAAAAAGAAATGTAACGATTTCCTCTAAATAGTAAGTACAGGCAACAGAAAACATTTGTGAAACAGCCCTGTAGTGCCACACCTCACCTTCATGAAGATTGCTTCAGTGAGAAGCTAGCAAATGCAACTCTCTCCAGGCTGCCTTGCAGGGAGCTGAGAGTGGTCGTAGCCCCACATGATGGGCTCCAAATAGGAAGAGGGAGAACTGTGCCTGCCACATTTTAGGAGGCTGCCTTCAAATTCAGGCTGCGTGTCTGGAGTTGCTGTGCCGAGCAGGATCTGTGAGCTGGCTCTGTGCTGGGTGAGAAGTGTAAAGCCTGGTGCCAGAATGCGAGTGCACATCAAAAACCTGGCACGGGTGCTCTTCAGAAACGGACAGAAGACCAACTAACATACGGCTCATTCTTCTCGTGTCATAAATGGAAGGCATTAATCACTGGGAGGCCTCCCAGAAATGAAAGTTCATCTATTGGTTATGGGGTGTCAAAAGGCAAATGTGGAGTGTTTTAAATTCACTTAGTTTTCCTGCAATATAAAATACAGGTTTCAAATGCTGGCTTTATCATCAAAACAGGCTCCTGGCCCTGCCAAAGCTAACATAAAGAACCCAGAACTCCACACAGGTTTCTCATTTATAGCATAATTTCCTCCAAAGACAGCTATTTTAAAATGTAGATTAACCCTTAATGTCTAAATTTTCCAAACTGAAACTTTGAAACAATGAAGTCCCATCTGCCAGCATGGAAAAACCAAGTGGTAAAAGAGTCGCCTGCAGCTCTCTGCAGTGAGGGCCAGAGCCCACTGTCTGGCTAGCTGACTCTCCACATACCACCAAGTGCAATGGTCCACCCTTGGGAGGTCCCCCCCTGGAGAGGTAACTGTTGTGCTCCCAAGCTATGACTTGTAATCATCTGATAAAAGAAAGGAATGCATCATCTGTTTTTCTTCTCTGAGAAAATACTCAAGTGAATGTGTATCATTAATACCTACGTGAAACAATTCAACCAAAGCAGCAACTCCTTAAACATGATCATCATCCATTCATCAGACTAATCTTAAGGGTATAAATATGAACACATGAAAAACATTACTTCACGCTCATCTCCAAAATGAAAGTATATATTTCTTGCCTCATCTATTCTAATAACTTTTGCTTAAGAAAGAAGTATAGTTCAAAGGGCCACAAACTGGGGTGTCTGGCTGGCTCAGTTGGGAGAACATGTAACTCTTGTCTGAGGTTGTGAGTTCAAGCACCATGTTGGGCATACAGCCGACAAAAAATGAATAAATAAATAAAATTTTAAAAATACAAAATACAGTGGCACGTGGGTGGCTCAGTTGGTTAAGCATACAACTCTTGATTTTGGCTCAGATCATGATCTCACAGTTGATGGGTTCAAGTCCCACATCAGGCTCTGTGCTGACAGCTGGAGCCTTGAGTCTGCTTCAGATTCTGTGCCTCCCTCTCTCTCTGTCCCTCCCCTGCTTCCTGTCTCTCTGCCTTTCTCTGTCTCTCTCTCAAAAATGAACATTAAAATAATTTTTAATACAAAATACAGAATACAAAATAAATAAAGAGCTGCAAACTGGTGACCTGTGACATCTGTGTATGTGTGTGTGTGTGTGTGTGTGTGTGTGTGTGTGAGAACATATGCACTTCCCTGCACAACATCATTACAAATTAAACCTGTATAACTCCATGTGGGGCATAAACTCTCAATTTTCCACAAACCTCACCGGTCCTTATCATCTTAAGGTCTGATTTACTCTGATTTACCTGCTCTAATAATAACAGATATTTGAGTATGGGTGTTCTACTTGGGTTTTTTAATTAGTCAAAATTTTTTTAGTATGTTAATAAATTTTATTCTGTGAATCATACATGTCACATACATTTAATTACAACATAAAACAATCTTACTAAATTAGTTGGTTTATTTTACTCTAATAATTTTAACAAATGGTACAATGATTTTTTTTATTATGGTAAGTGTACTCTTAATCCCCTTTGCTTTTGCTCCCATCCCCCCTCCCAGCTCCCCTCTGATAACCATCTGTTTCTTCTCTGTAGTTAAAAGTTTGTTTCTTGAGGTACCTGGGTGGCTCAGTCGGTTAAGTGTCCAACTTCAGCTCAGGTCATGATCTCGCAGTTCATGAGTTCAAGCCCTGTGTCAGGCTCTGTGCTGACAGCTCAGAGCCTGGAGCCTACTTCAGATTCTGTGTCTCCCTCTCTCTGTCCCTCCACTCTCTTTCTTCTTTCTCTCTCTCAAAAATAAAAATTAAAAAGAAAATTTAAAAAGAGTGTTTTTCGGTATGTCTCTCTCTCTTTGTGTGCATGTGCGTGTTCTACTCTAAAGGAACTTAAATAGAAGACAGCAGCACATAACCATGCCCCAGAATTGTGTCTACCTTTGAGATCTTATTGAACTGAAGACAGAGTAAAGATAACAATCCATATGCAAAAATGCACATGACTAGTCCTTACATTCTTATTTGGACCATTCCTACAGCATGAAATTTTGTCTTGAAATAGAATAACACTGTCTCAAAGTTTAGCACGACCGATACGAAGAATCTAAACCCAAAGCCTGGCACATAAGAGACACTTTCTAAGCATTAGCAATGAGGGTGATGATACTTTAGCTGCGGAGTTAGTTTTAAGCAAAGTGGTGATGAAGAGCTTAGGCTTTAGTGTCTGCAGACCTGAGCACAAATCCCAGTTTCACCATTTATCAGTGTGTGGCTTCTTAGGGGCACACACCGTGGAATCAGGAGTGTGTCAGATGTCCCAAAGGAGATGAGTAATTAGAAGAGACTTCACAGATACAAGAAATAGGAACACTGAACAGGAACATTCTCTAAGGTTTAAGACTTAAAGAAATAACATTATCAGATATCCAGGTAAGACAAAGTGTTTAAAAAGAAATTTTATTAAAATGCCAGATTCTACTGCAAAATAAGTAAGATTATTGTCAACAGACCCATAGAAGACAGAGGACTTTAACACCGTTTGTTGGTATCGCTCTTTGAATCTCTACCCTGACGGGTTACTGAAGTAACAATGGAATAGTGCAGGGTCTTATAAATACTAACCAAGGCTTGGGATCAGAGATTTTGGTCTTAGGGTCCAAACATGTAACTAAAGGACCTCGCACAGGAACCCCAAAGACTTTACTTTCCTGAACCATGCCTGTAGAATCAGTTTTTTCTGGAGAAATCCTTTTCAACAGGCACAAAACATAATGAAAAGCTTCAAACTGAAGAATAACTAACAGAGAAATTGCTAGAAAACACCTTCTCTCCCTCAGTACTGAGTACTTGATGGATAAAAAATATTTTTAAAACAGAACATTTAAATGCGATCACTAATGAAATGTAAATATTGAATAAGATAAACATCTGTCATGGAATCATTATTTATTCTCCATGCTGCAAAATTATCCCTGCCCTTTATTTCTCATCCAATTACTCATTTTATATTTTTTCAAGTGACTGTCTATCATTGGATTAAATGTAAGCCTTTAGAGAATAGAAGCTGCTGCCACATACCTTTCTTTACACACATCTCTTGTGAATTCAATTTTTTGACCTTATTTGGTTTTCCAATCCAGTGAGAAGTAACTTATTTTAAATAAAGGAGGAAGTCAACTTACCCTTAAACTCAGAGGTTAATCTCCGTGTAGGCCATCTTTGGCATATTTAATTGGCATGGGAAATTTTGCTAGGACAACTTTTGCTGGGGCTTCATAGAATGCTCTTCAGAGAGCCCTCTTGGGTTTCATGAAATCTGTACTTCTTGCTCATAATAACATCTCTGGGCAAGGGGTTGTGTTCATGTGCTGTGAATATAGGGTTTTCAGAGGTTAGTACAGAAATACTGTATACATTTCAGGGGAGGATTTCAGCTCCTAGAATAGGTCTGCTTTTTGTACCAAATTAAATAGGTTCTAAATAATAATTTCATCTAAGTCCTTATTTGTCAAATATTTACTGAGTAAGTACCATGAGCAGTAGAGGTAATATGGAGATACCAGATATTAACAACATAGGTCTTTAGGCAGAAGCAAATAAACATTATTATTTTTTAAGTTTATTTATGCATTTTGAGAAAGACAGAGAGAGCAAGTGGGGGAGGGGTAGAGAGAGAGAGAAAGAATCCAAGCAGGGTCCGCATTGTCAGCATGGAGCCCGATGTGGGGCTCCAACTCATGAAACTTGAGATTATGACCTGAGCTGAAACTAAGAGTCAGATGCTTTACAGACTGAGCCACCCAGGCATCCCTGAAATTAACATTATTGAGGGTCAGCTATTATACTTTACTACTGGATTGGGCAGGTTTGTGCCAGCACACTAACACAGACAATACAAGGCTAAATATACAATTCAGATAGACTCTGTAGCAAGCTAATACCTGGTATGAGTTCAAGGATTGGAAGGCATTTGTGGCTGACCAGAGAGGCCTTCACAGAGCAGCTGCTGTTTCACTTGGAAAACCTAAGATTATTTAGTTGATGTAATGGGATACTACCCAAGGAGATAGAGACAGTATAAGCAGTCACTAGAATCTGAAAATCTAAATATGCTTAGGGAAGGAGGATAGACTAAGTTCCCTAGAGAAAAGAATCCTCTGTTGGGGGCAGGGGAGGCATCAAAGAGGTGAAGTTGGAAGCACACAGTGAGATCTTTAATGCCAGGGTGAGGCTATTTGTTAATTTAGTAGAGAGGTGGATGCTATAAAGGTCTGATAACCCCATGTTTTAGGAAGATCAGTCTGCCAGAGATGCATATGAGAGACAGCATTAAGAAAAATTGGGGGATAGTGTATCCTACTGGAAGACTAATAAGTAAATTAACTAAGCACAAATGGTTAAAGATTTCAGTAAGATACTAATTTTAAGTTTCGGTATCTGGGAGTATAGAAGCAAAATTAACAGAAGGAAAGCATCTGGAAAAAAAACACATTGAAAGGGCAGGGTGAATGCAGTTTTAGGTATACTGAGCTGGAGATGACTTCAGTGGACAGAGAGAGACAAGTGGTGCTTACCTAGGGCATGTCTCATACACATTTGAAATGAGGCAAGCTCCATCCCATCATCTACAACATCGAGCGGTATTACAAATTTTCACAACTGCCACATACAGCAACACTAATGGATGGTCTTTGAGCATATTCCTTTGTCCAAGTTCAACTGTAAAATCTGTAAAATGGAAATAAGTTGAACTTTAGTAATTCTTTTGATAAAATCATGAACATTTGCTACCGCCAGAGGAGAGCAGCAGTTAGTTTCATACTTTTCAGAAATGCATAAAAGAAATAAATAGAAAAACACAAGTCTTTCAGGTCTGCCTGATTTGTTATTGTTCAGGGAGAAAAAAGCTGTAATTATTTCATCTAGTTAAAAGAGAGGAAATAGTCTAGGGCTATACTGAATAAAGCAAATTTAAATGAACTGTCCAAATATAAGGAAACACAATATTGTAAGTTAAATTTTTTACCTCCCAGCCAAAAATATATATTTTTTTTCATTTCCTTATCCTTGCAATTTACAAAATACCCAGATACCAGGTGGAAAGGTGCCTTTCCCTCACTGGCTCCTCATCCTTCCCACACCCCATATCACCTTCATTCTGCCTCCTGCTTCCTCCTCCATGGGGAGCACAATCTAAACAGTGTTTAGGCTTACTGGTTGCAGTATAAATATTTAACATATCAGGTAGAATTGTAGCCACACGTCTGCCACTAACTTTACGTGTAGTAAATGATTAAGTTACTGTTTCCTTAACTAACCTCTGGATCAGGCTCATCATAAGGATTTCATAGTTTGAACAGTTTTAAACAACAAAAGCAAGAGAATAAACCTAACCATACGTACTGAAATCACTTGAATGCATTTATTTGTTTAGTTTTCATTGCAATGGCAAATCCATAGAGATTAAACAAGAATAAGCGAAGGATACTTTGTTTGCAAGCACCTACCAACTGAAAAGTTGGTCATGCCTATTTAGCTAAACAGACCTACCAAGTAAAGTCATTTTCTGGGCAACTAGAGTTTACAAAATGCTATAACGACTTGAATATTTCAGTAACCAATTTCTTGGTAGTAGGTATGAATTTTCTGGACAGTAATGACAGTTCTCCAACTTAACCTTGTTGCAGATCTTCATCTTTACATTAAAACCTGTGTAACACCACAGACTGTCAGTTGCATTGTTTCCATTAATATGTTCAAAAAGTAACTGATCAGATATCTTTAGCATTCCAGAGGAATGGAGAATGAAAAGTAATTTTACAACTATATTGATATTAGCAGGCGACAGGTGTTACATTTTTTTCAAATGCCTTTCACCAAAATCTCTATCTGAAATTATCCATATTAGTTAATGATATCATCTTTTTTCTGTGATCCAATTTCATAAATATAAAATATAAATAATATCACAAATTCTCAGATATGTTTCATTATACCTATCTCTCCAATTCTACTTTAATAAAGATTTTAATAAACTCATACCTACAGTCTTCAACAGATCTTACTGCCACCAGACTCGTCCCCTCTGATTTTTCTTAAACCTATTTGCCAAACTAGTCCTTTCAAAAATCTGTTTAATCATGCATTTCCAGAACTTATAATAGTTTCTGGTACTGATTATAAGTAAATCCATAATCTCCAACAATCTTGTCCTACTTCTATAATTTTCTCCTCCTATATCATTTTATTTTCCATGATCTGCCAGCATGTGCCTTCAGCTCAAGTTTGAGGAGTCTCATTCATATTTTCTTCCTCTTCCTCAACCAGTAATCCCTCCCATCCTTAAGCCACAGCTCAAATACAGTTCTCCCTGAAATGATCACTGACTGGCCTGACAAACTGCACAACGTTTCCTCCCACCGTCCTTTATCCTACAATTTTGGAGTTGGTCTTGTGTTATTTTGTGATTCTTAAATGGAATAAATTCTTTCATACACAAATTCAGTTGCCTTCATAAATAATAGCATGTTATATTTGTATCTGACACAACTCAAAACAGAAAGGTGATCCTGTAATGGTCATTCAAACTATAAATTCGATAACTTTAGATCACATGTCATTCAATTGGATAATGATTTTTCCCAATTCCCATTTCCCAGTTCCCTATTTGATTTTTTGGTACTGGTCATCTCATTTCCCTCCATTTGTTTTCTATGTGTTAGTTTTTAATTCTTTTTTTGTTGTTGTTTGATGTATTACTTATTTACGCCATTCTTATTTCCAGAAATTTCAAGGTGGCTTACAAGAACACATGTTGGTCCTTACTGCACACATTAGAATTAAACAAAAAATTAAAAGAATATAAAATGCTAATTAAATTCAAATATAAATAAATAAGTTATAACAAAGTGCTTTAGTAAGCAGAGAAGCACCATATTAAATTTTTCAACTGGTTGAGATTTACATGTGTCTTCATGTGTAAAGCACTTTACAAGCTTTAAGAATATCTTCCAATATATGTGGTTCAGTAGTTAGTGTTTTGTTTTGTTTAGTTTTAATACTTTTTCTCGTTTTAACTTTAATAAAATCTACAATCCAAAGAGTTTAAAAGCGTCAAATAGTTCTACAAAGTTCATTATGAAAAACAGCAGACGCTCCCATCCCCTACTACTAAGATTTTCCCTCTTGGTAGCAACAATTTTTTTCTCTTTATGTCTTTAACCAATCATGTTGTTATTTATCACCAGGTCTCTAATATGCTTTTATTGGTACTTTTTAGATGATTATTTTGATATAACTCACTATATTTAAAAGTAACATGATTTTCATTTTTGCTAATTTTTGAGTGAGTTTTAGGTATCATTTGTTTACTTACATACTATATAAGGTGAGCATTTAGAGCTCTCTCCTCCAGCTCCCTTCCCCCCTTCTCCAACTCAGAATCATTCCATCTATGTCCCATATCACCTTAGTTGTAACTTGATAACTTTTTCTGGAGTTTTCCCTACGGTTATCCTGTTTTTCTTGTTTTATTCATTTGCTTGGTTCCTTTCCGCTCCAAACTCTTATCAATTGCTAATCCTCCACTCTAGAGGTTCAGATGCATCAGCTATTTTATCGATTACATCTACTTAAAAAGGAACCTTTCTTGGAGCCTCTGACCTTATCCTTTCTGAGCAGATTTCCCTGTACAGGTAGTACACAGCTCTGATTCTGGGGCTTCCTTTCATTACCCATCTATGTCAGCGGATGTGCTGCTCTACAAATCTCATTTCTTCACGTTTCCTGTGTTTCTCCTTTGATTAGTGGCACACATTCTCCCGCATCTTATTAGATAAAGAAATACACTATTTGAGAAAGTGAATAGTTGAAAATATCCTTGATTTTCCCATCATTGATAGGCTGTCTAAATGTACACTTTTAATTAAAAATTATTTTTCTTCAGAATTTTGTTGAAGACAAAATTCTATTGCATTTTATCTTTCAATGTTACTTTTGAAAAGTCCAGAGTTATTCTGATGATTTATAGTAAACCTGATTTTTTTTTCTCTTCTCCCTGGATTTATATACTATTTCTTTAAAATATTTGTCCTCACAGTTATGAAATTTTGTCATGGCAATGCTTTGGTATAACTCTGTTTTCTACGTTTCAGTAGAAACTCAGGAGACCACTGCAATCTGGAAAAAAAATTCTTGGCTTATACCAAGAAAATAATTAATGTTCTACTTTTAAAGAAATGTTCTATGGAATTCTTATTTTTCAGATACTTGACCTACTGGACAGGTCCTCTAACATTCTTATCTTTTCTCTCTTGTTTTTAGTCTCAGTGACATTATGTTCTACTTTCTGAGAGATTTTCCTAAATTTATCTTCCAACGCTTTATTATTTTTTGTCTAAAATTTAAAATTTTCAACTGCTCTTTTTTTCTCTGTGTCCATTTTTGCAGCACTCTGTCCTTGTATTTCTTCTTTTTCAAAAAGTTTTATTCTTCCTCATCTGTTTCCTCTCTTTTTTTGATGGTTTTATTGTGATTCCTATGCTACATATCAGAGACTAACATTGTAATCTTTGGTTGTCTGTCAGTATTTTTTAGATAATTACAGTATACTATTTCTGGTTCTCAGTTTCTAAATCCACTTCAAGGAAGGATGTACAAGGATTCTGATATTTAAACTTCATTTTAAATACAAAGCAGAGGGATGCCTGAGTGGCTCAGTCAGTTGAGCTTCCGACTTCAGCTCAGGTCATGGTCTCACAGCTCATGAGTTCGAGCCCCACATCAGGCTCTGTGCTGACAGCTCAGAGCCTGAAGCCTGCTTCGGATTCTGTGCCCCTCCCTCTCTCTGCCCCTGTCCCACTCGTTCTCTCTCTCTCTCTCTCTCTCTCTCTCAAAAATAAATATTAAAAAAATTTTGAAGCAGAAAAGAAAAAATAACAATGTATATTACATATAACTTTACAATGATAAATTTGAGAGTCTACTTGAAAAAAATTAAAGAGAAGTCAATAAAAATAAGGCTTTTTAATAGTTAAAAGAAAACTTTTATTTACTGCAATATTGTGGAAAACTTTTTACTCTAAAGGAGAAAAGACTTAAAGAAAAATCAGTTTTCTAGTCACCAAATAGTTTGCCAGATAAAGAAAGTAGAAATTTTTGGCTCATAGAATGCTTTCAGAACAAATGAAATTTGTACTTCTCTCCAAATTTTCTGTAGGATTTTAAAGTTAGAAAAATGCAAACCTCATTCACAACTGACTAATTTTAAGAGTCTATTAATATATAGAATATGCATATTCTTTAGGAGATAGGTAGGTAGATAGGTAGGTAAATATATAGATAGATAGATAGGTAAATACATAATTTTATTTCTAAAGGCAATTCACCACACCTCTCGCATATTAGACAACTAAGAAAAATAAGCAGATTAGTCATATAAGCACTATAGATAATTATTTTCAAATGATTGTCACATAAAGCGTAAGTTCTCAAATATAAAAATTAATAATTATTTTAACAAAAGTATTTAAGTAAAATTTATGCAAGTAAAATTACTAGATATTATCTTTACAAGTAAGTTTGAGAATAACTATTTTTTTAATTGTTATTGAGACAGATTTAAAAATCATTCTCAGGGTGACTGGGTGGCTCATTAAAAATAAAAATAAAAATAAAAATAATTCTCAAGAATACAAAGAACCATAACAACACAATTCAAAACTGAACATACTGATTTATAAAAAAAAAATCACTAAACAATACAAAAAAAAAAAAAAAAGCAAGCAAGCAGGCAAGAAACCAAAACAGTAAACCATGCAGAAGAAGTGAAATTAGAATGGTATCTCTTATCTACTAACACAAAGTTATTCTTGGAGTTTGTTCCTTATTTGATTTCTCTTTGAGTCATAAGCACACTAAATATGAAAAGACTAACAAATACATTTTACTAAATTCCAAACAGTTTACAGGTATTGGCTGGGGAATTTTTAAACTTTAAAGTGATGTTTATAAGAGGAAATAAATAATATGCCTTGTATTCCTTCAGTTGAATGTGATTTATTTCCAAATGTTCAAAAAATTGATGAAAATGAACATAAGCTAAAGCCATTTAATACCTCTAATTTGGATAAATGTAAAAAGTTTTACTAAACACCTACACATTAAATGCTACAACAAGACATAACATGTATATATTCTGAGATATGCTTTCTTATATCAACCCATATATCAATATATAATACTATAGTTTAAAATATACAAACTTCCACTTCTCTCCTCTTTAAATTTTTCAACCAACTTTAACTCAGAACGTGGTGACTCAGAAGAAAGGCATTGCTAAAAGGGCAAAAGATCCCAGAAAAGTCTAGGCCTGTGACAAGGAGGCTTTCTCAAGTCTCAAAGGAACAGCTTCAAACTCAGTCACAGGCTGTGTCTTCAATGCCACAATCAATGCTGTTTTGTCTAAAAGAGTACTAGGAATGCCATGAAAAGCATGGCCATGCTAGAAAGCAGATAGAGCTGAAGATAAGATACTCCTCTGAAATGAATTGTTTCCAACAAAATATATTTAGTTCATTTGATGAAAATTCACTATATACTATATATTTACAGTATATAGTGAAATCACATTGGGAAGTTAATTGAATTATAGAAGAAACTCCTATCAAACAAGAATAAATCTCAATAGCATACTTTACTGTCCAAAATGTCAATACCAGAGGTAGTCATAGTAAGAGACATGGCGATGAGAAAAATTAGATTAAGGGAGAGCAATAAAGAGGAGGTACAGGAAACCCACTTGACAGCCAACTGACCTCATGGAGTGTGGAAAGGATGGAGATCATTTCTCAGTCCAACCATCTCTTCCATCAGCCATCTGACACTACTAGGCACAATGTAATGGTTTTCTTCCCCAAGACTATGAGGGAAATGATCAGTTAATCAACCATCTTCAATTTAGATATCTACTTAGACATAACTTATTTATTAAAAGATCTCTTTCTCAAGTTTTTTGGAATAATGTTCCTCAAGAAGAAACATTTAGTTGAAACATTTCAAGCTAAATTATGAAGGAAAGAAATGTTTTTACTTTGATTTTTCAAGTCTCTTGGCAGACACTGTTAATCTTAAACTTTATACAAAATTCAAAGTCATGACTTTTTATCATTTAAAACAAGGGTGCCCAATGATTTTAATTGATCAAGAAGAACACTAGAAGCTGTTAAAAATGAAACTTTGAAAGAGATATAAATAGGTTCACCAAAGGATATATAATAAACTTTTTCACAGATTGCTCACAATACCACACTACACAAGAAGGTATTGTCATTGTAAAGCTGCATGAGAATGCATGGACGAATTCCACCAGATTTTACACCAGAATTCTAACAATTCTACTCATGAGAGGTATTGTAAGCCATTATTTCTGTACATGATACAATTTTATTTTTTTGTTGCCTCTGTTTTGCAATGATATTGGCTACGTGCCTAGATCCTTTTATAAGAATACATTTCGAAGTAATATTTAAATAATTTAGCTTTATTATATGGTATTTACAGGAACAATAATAGATATTCATTTAAGACACCATTCAATGCTGTATGCTCTAGTTCCTTCCCCTTTCCCTTAACAGTCAATGGAAAAATCACTGTAAAATCCGAGGCATTAATAAATTTACTAGATGCTTCTTTTCTCTTTCTCTAAGGTTAACTAACTTGTTTTTTAATTCAGCATTTGTTAGGTTCTTCAATTCCAAGATTAATTTTTTTGTTGCTCTAATGTAATGTTGCATATTCATTTGCAAAACAAAGACACATGGGCAAAAACTTCTGCAATATTGTCTGTCTAGGGACAGCTCTGAGGATTACAATATGCTCAGCTCTCATTTTTTTGAAACAACTTAGGGATGCAATCTTTAGTTGAATTTCAAAATGGATTCTAATTTTTACATGGATCCTTCTGGCAAGGAAATTCTGGGTACCTTAAGGAACTGAAATAAAAAGTATAAGGCATAGATTCTTGAAATCCCCCCTCCATCTAGATGAAAATGAGCATAGGAAAACATACTGTGATAATCCAAAACATTCATTATGAAAATCATGTAAGATTTGAAACTCTCTCTGCAAGCTGCATTTGATTACAAACTTCTCTTGGGACTATGCCTAGGTATTCTTGGGCTTGTGACCAGACTACATTGCTTAGCCTACCAACCATCACTGAACATACTTTAATACCACTTCACTCCACAAGACCTACACTGTGGGAAAGTCCACATTTGACACACTTTCTACACAGCCCTGATTTCCCCCCCAAAATTTCATATTAAACTTAGTAGCAATGTTAAAATGCTCACTGTCCATATCTTCTGTAACACTGCTGCTCTTTTTAGATTTCTGAAATCAAAACTTCTTTTTCCACTGGTACCCCGTTAATATTCAATCTCTTCTTGCTCTGTACCTAGAGTTATCTGATGGCAAGGCTAGCTTTATTCGCACTGCAAAAGTAAATACCCTGAATCTCATCTGGTAAGGACAGTAAAGGAGTGGCCTGGAATGAAAAGGAGGCTGCTGAAGGAAAGACGCAGGCAAAGGGAGGAAGGAGCAGGGTCATAAAGAATATAGTTATTTGAATTATAGTATATTGGATCTTATGACTATATATATATTCATCAGGGATAGTATATATTCAAAAATATCTATGTCAAATACTTTTATTTGATCTGGAGCATGCAACTAGTCCTAAAGGAAGGTTGTAAAGAGGCCTTTCTATGGCGAGGATCAAGGAAGGAGAAATTTTAGATTAATATTCCTATAAAACAATACTTGCATATAACTTAATATCTGTGTTTCAAACTTCAGTTTCTCTTTAATTCTTAGGGAGTAATGATAAATTCTTAACTTTAACATTTGAGATCCTCCCTAGTTTGACTCCAAACTACCTTTCCAGTTAACTCTACCTATCATGACAGTGAGACAATTCTACAACTTTGCTTTAATATCTCTTTTATCTCTTCATACTCCCTCTAAAAAATCCTCCCCTGGCTTCTTTACTTAAGCAAACCCCACTAATCTTTTAAGATATAGTTAAATTTCTTCTTTGATGCTTTTCTGACTTACCTCAACTGTATTAATGAACTTTCTTTAGTGACCTCACCTTCTTCTAACATTCTAAAACCCTTTCTACTACTTACTTATTCATTCAATAAATGCTTATTCAGTTCCTACTGGTATAAAGATACAAACCTGTACAAAGGGCAAAGGTATAGACCTCCAAGATTACAAGCTAGAAGCATAAGACAACGTCACATACAACTACAATCCAGAACATAAATGGCGTAGGTAAAGTGTAAACAGAGTGTTATGGAATGTCAGAGAAGGAAAACTACATTTAGATGGGGGCCATAAATATAATTTTAGCAGACATACTTAATGTATTTCTTAAGATCACTGTTCATTGATGTACTTTTAATGTAGCGCACTATGGAATTATATTTTCACCTTGCTTGCACTCCATCTCTGGTTTGTAAGTTATTTTCAGATATGGAGACTTTTTCAGTTAGTCTACTTCTGGCTCCAGGTAATAAGAAATCCTGATTCAATTAGATTGAACAATAAAAAGTTTATTTAATAACTTTAGGAAACCCAGACATAGCATCTTTTTGGCATTAGTTAAGAGATCATTAAGATCAGGTACAAGGCAATGATATCCTTTCTCACTATTCCTTTCCAACATTCTACTGGGAGTTTTAGCTAAGGCAATAACACAATAAAGAAAATGAAAGGATTGAAAAGGAAGACATAAAACTCTTTGTTTGCAGGAGAAATGATCATCTATGTAGAAAATCTAAAAGAATCAATAAGAAAACTCCTGGAACTAATAAGAGATTATAGCAAAATTGCAGGAAACAAGGTTAATATGCAAAAGTCAATCATTTGTCTATAAACTAGCAATGAACAAGTGAAAATTGAAGGTAAAAAATATCATTTGCATTAGCACCCAAACAATGAAGCACTTAGTTATAAATCTTATAAAACATGAACAAGATTTATAGGAGGAAAACTATAAAACTGTGATGAATGCAATCAAACAAAAACTAAATAAATGGAGAGACATTTCATGTTTGTGCATAGGAAGACTAAATATTGTCAAGATGCTAGTCCTTTCCAATTAGATCTATAGATTCAATGCATTCTGAATCAAAATACCAACAAGTTATTTTGTGGATATCAACAAACTAATTCTAAAGTTTATAAGGAGAGGCAAAAGACCCAGAATAGTCAATACATTCTTGAAGGAGAAGAAAAAAATAAACTGGAGACCAGACACTTTATGACTTAAGGACTTACTATAAAACTACAGTAATCAAGACAGTGTGGTATTAGTGAGAGAACAGACAAATAGATCAATATACCAGAAACATACATACATAAATATGTCAACTGACTTTTGACAAAGGAGCAAAAGGCAATACAACAGAAAAAACAGATAATGCTTTCAACATATAATGCTAAAACAAGTAGACATCCTCTTGCAAATAAAAAAAATGAATCTGGACACAGACCTTATACCTTTCACAAAATTAACTTAAAATGAATCACAAACCTAAATCTACAATGCAAAACTATCAAAGCCCTAGATAAAAACATGGAAGATTCAAATGATCTTGGGTTTGATGATGACTATTTTAGAACAAACATCAAAGGCACAATCCATGAAAGAAAGAATTGATAATCTGGATCATATTAAAATGTAAAACTTCTGCTTTGAGGAAGGCTGTGTCAAGAGAATAAGAAGAGGACCCACAGACTAGGATAAAATATTAGCAAAAGATATATGTCATAAAAGACTATTATCCAAAATATGCAAAGAACTCCTAAAACTCAACAATAAGAAAAATAACGTCCTAATTTTAAAAAACTGATGAAAGACCTTAGAAGTCACCTCATCAAAGAATAAATACAACCAAAGAATACATACAAATGGCCAACAGACACATAAAAATATTCTCAACATCACTAATCATCAGGGAAATGCAAATCAAAACTACAACGTGATGTCACCTCACAGTTGTTAGAATGGCTGTTGTCAAAAAGACAAGAAAAAACAAAGGTTGCTAAGATTGTAGAGAAAAGGGGAACCTTTGTGCACTGTTGGTGGGAACGTAAATTGGAACAGCCTTTATGAAAAACAGTATGGAGTTTCCTCCAAAAATTAAAAATAAAACTATCGTATAATCCAGCAATTCCACTTCAGTATTTATCCAAAGAAAACAAAAACACTAATTTGAAAAGATATATTCATTGCAGCACTATTTACAATAGCCAAGATATGGCAAAAACCTAAGTGTCCATCAATGGATAAAGAATATAACACAAACACACACACACACACACACACACACAGAGTGAGACAGAGACAGAGACAGAAAGATGGACCTTGTGGGCATTAAGCTAAGTGGCATAAGTTAATATACAAAAAGACAAATACATAGGATTTCACTTATATGTTGAATCTGAAAAATAAAACAAAGAACAGACAAATAAATAGCAAAAAAAGACCCATAAATACAGAGAACAAATTGATGGTCGCCAGAGAGAAGGAGGGGTGAGGTAATGTGAAAAATGGGTGAAGGGGAGTGAGAGGTATAGGCTTCCAATTATAGAAAGTCATGGGGATGAAAGATACAGCATAGGGAATATAGTCAATGATACTGTAATAGCATAGTATGGTGACAGATGGCAACTATACTTGTGGTGAGCATAGCAAATATATAGAGTTGTTGAATCACTATGTTATATGTCTGAAACTAATGTAATATTGTGTCAACTGTACTTCAATAAAAAAAAGAAGATATATGAATTACAGATATGAATATGAAAAGATGCTCTACATCATATGTCATCAGGGAGATGCAAATTAAAACAATATGAAATACCACTACATACCTACTTGAATGCCCAAAATCCAAAGCACTGACAACACCAAAAGCTGGTGAGGTTGTGAGCATTAGGAACTCTCATTCATTGCTGGGGAGCAGGGGAGGGATGCAGCACGGTACAGCCACTTTGGAAGACAGCTTGGTGATTTCTTAAAAAAAACTAAACACAACCTTAACATAGGATCCAGCAGTCATGCTCCTTGGTATTTACCCAAAGACGGTGAAAACACGTTTGCATGAAAATCTGTATAAGGATATTTACAGCTGCTTTATTCATAATTGCCAAAACTTGGAAGCAACCAAGATTTCCTACATTAGGCAAATGGGTAAACCATTGTACATTTAGATAAGTGAATATTATTCAGCACTAAAAAGAAATGAACTTCTAAGCCAGAAATAGACATGGAGGAAACTTCTATGCATACTCCTAAGTGAAAGAAGCCATTCTAAAGAAGTTTCATCTGCTTGATTCCACATATGACCCAGAAAAGGCAAAACAATGGAGAAAATAAAAAGGTCAGTGGTTGTTAGAGGGTAAGGGCAAAGGAGGGATAAATAGGGCAAAGAGTATTAGGAGAGTGAAAATACTCTCTATGACACTGTAATGATAAATACACATTATTATACGTTTCTGCGAACACATACGATGTAAAACACCAAGATGAACCTTGATGCAAACTGTGGGCATAGGATTATTATGATGTGTCAATGTATGTTCATCAATTGTAACAAATGAATCACCCTGTTGGGGGGTTGTTGATAATGGAGGAGGCTATATTTGTGTAGGGGCACAGCTTTATAGGAAATCTCTGTACCTTTCCCTCAATTGTGAACCCAGAACTGCCCTAAAAAAATAAAGTCATTTAAAAAAAGTCATTCACAAATTTTAAGTCAGTATTCGAATTTTGCAAGAGTTCTATGAAATGGTTTATATATTTTAATATATAAATATGTTCTTAAAACTCTTCAATGAATTTCTGCTACATTTAGAATACACTCAAACTCATTAATGCAGCCTAAAATGAAATGCTGGTCATTTCTAACCTCTCCTATCTTGTTTCATATCACTATAGCTCTTGGCACTACCCTCAAGACACACTAGCCACTTTCTTTTCTTGATCCATGCTAACTCACACTCCATACTGAGTCTTTGCAAATTGATTCTCTCTTGCTTCGGAAATGTGAAGCCTAGGTTTTGCATAGCCAGCTTCTAGGAAAATTTTAGTGTTCACATCGTTTCCATAAAGAGATCTCTCCGGAAACCCTAATCAGAGTCCCTCAATCTTTACATACCATATCACTGTTTATTATCGTCACCACTCTGCCAACTTCAAAATGTATCTTGTTAATTTTTCTGTGTACTCCTTTATCTTTCTCTATGTCACTCCTCTCTAATATAAGCTCTATGAAAGCAAGTATCTGGCTTATCTTATTACTGCCAAATTTCCAGCACCTAAAGCAGCACCTAGCACAAACTAGACACTCAACAAGTATCTGTTGAATCTATGAACATCTACTTTCCTGTTTTCTCTAAAAATATGTTTACATGAGGATGGCAAATGTGAAGCAGAAACTGTTGTATAGAGACAAAGATATGAATTTTCTTCTAACATTTTATAACACTTTTCATAATCAACATTATATTTCCAAAACCTTTTTCTACTACCCATCTCTGTCAAAATAACAAGCAGCAGTTTCAAGTGAACATATCTTTTAAAATAAGTCACAAAAACAGCTTTGGTTTCAATAGCATTTTTGCCCTTCTCATTTGGGAAAAAGATTCTCATCTACAAAATAGAATACAGAAAATCCTTGTGAAGTTACATCTGCTGCTTTTCCCATCCCAATGCACTTCTACCCTGCCATGGAGCATTAAATGTAGAAAGTCATGAAGGACCTAGAGGAGGTATAGGTAACTAGTTAATGCACATTACCTCCATAATCTCCCACTGTCCTGTATTCCACTTTATCGCAATTCATCGGAGCATGAATGATTCTATGCATTCATAAATATTGTCTAAATTGACTGGTCTTAGCCTCCCAGAAAGCAGAGGGTGAAACAAATACTCGTGTACTACTATTTTATTAAAGATGCAAATCCAGGAAAGCATAAGTGAGAGAGGAGGATGAGGCTAAGAAGAATAGACAAGCTAAGCAACTGAGTATTTTATGGTATCAAGTACAATTGGTGTTGAATCTTGGAAGACCCTAAATGTTCACTATCAATGTGGAATGTCCCTCTCCATCGAGGAAAGGGGTAGATTTTATCGACTAGATCCATTGTCCATTGGTCAAAGGTTTGTCCTGCAGAGTAAAGAGTTCTGGCCTCTCTACTCCTCTGTTTCTCCCCTCCTCCCATCTGCATTTCTGGATTGTACTTGTATAAATGCCAAACTTCCATACTGGGGTCTTATTTTTTTCTTTTCTTTTTTTAACATTTATTCATTTTTGAGACACACAGAGAGAGAGAGAGAGAGAGAGAGAGAAAGTAAGCGGGAATGAGGCAGAGAGAGAGGGAGACACAATCCAAAGCAGACTCCTGGCTAGGAGCTGTCAGCACAGAGCCCCGTGTGGGACTCGAACTCACGAACTGTGAGATCATGACCTAAGCCGAAGTCAGATGCTTAACTGACTGAGGCACCCAGGTGCCCTCTTATTGGGGTTTTATGCCTCAGTATCAACAAGGGAACAAGGAGGAGCAATTCTCAACATGACTGTAAGAGGATGTACAGTCCAGTGATGCCAGTGTGTAGTCTGTCAGAGCCCAAAGAGCAATGGTCTCCTCAGTAGTGCCAAGACAAGTCACCAAAACAATGGAGACAGATCAGTACTACAGATCTCAAGTGTCCCTGGTACAACTATCCATTCCACTTTTCAGTCTGCACTAAATAATCTTATTATAAATCTAGGAAAAAGCCGTAATTGTTGAAATTGAAAACAATAGCAAAAGAAACATCTACCTTTAGGAGAGAAGAATCTCCATTGATCGACTGGCCAGTTTTGTGACCCACTACAGAGCTGAACATTCACTTAAGCACTTTCCATATATTAATTTTATGGCAGGTGATAGCACAGTCCTGCTCCAGAGTACTGGTTTTTTTGTTGAGCAGTACTCTCAAAACTTCCAGGAATCAGAAAAGCTTTGGACTTTGGGCTACAGAGGAAAATGTGGGAAAAATGAGAAACTAGTAAAGCATAAAGAGGAGTGAGCAGAAGAAAGAAATAAGTAGTTTAAGTAGCTGTAGATACCTGTCCCCAATTATCTTAGGAGATATTCAAAGACATTTTGTGCTACTGATGTTCAAGCTCTGACCCTAAGAGAGGACCAAGACAAAAGAGGAAAGTGAACAATCATTTAGAAGACAGGGACAATTCAAATCAGCTACTGAATTCCTTCAAGAAAATACAAGGAAACCTTATACCTTGCATAAGTAACTCAGGATGGTGAAAGACTACTATCTTGATGTTTTTTACATAGAATTATAGAGCAGAAAGAAACTTTAGTGATCATGAAATCCCAAGTTTTCAAATACAGAGAAGGAACTATAAACTTGAGAAAGTGAGTGATTCGTCCAAAGTCAAAGAGTAAGCTAATGGCCACAACAAGACCAAAACACAAGACTCCCTGTCTTACTGTCAATGTCTTTCGATAACCTCAGGTGATTTAACTTTTCCCAGGGAAAACACAAAGTAAACATTTTCCCCCCACTCAAGAAAAAAATAAATTAAATTAATGAACAGGGTGAAAAGAGGGCATATATATATATATACATGTATACATATTTATATTTAATTAAAGCATTTTAGGAAAAAGTAAACACGCAAAGAAATGTGTATTACTTTTTGATATTCGAGCACAAATTTTTCTTAGTACTAACAAAAGATTTACTGACCTGATAGGAAATTACTAGCTAAAATCAAACCCACATAGAACCGTTGACTACTCATTGCTTTGTTTCATCCTATTCAAAGGCTCCCATAAATGCTAAATCTATATCTATTCATAGAACAATGAACTGCCAGCTTCTGCTCTAATGTACCACATTATCTACATTGACCAGATCGCTGCAGAATCTTGGCAAGGATTCCTTCTGTTAGAAAACTAATTCATTGCAGTCAGACACATATTTATGCTTTATTTATGTCTATTGGACAAAAGATTTTTAAACAGAATGGATGTTAAGATTACATTAAAAGGTCTGACAGAAGGCAGAACTTCAGAGTGAAGATTGTCCTCCCTTTAACTCAACCCAATGCAGGTCCCTGAGATAAACCTCACAGAGACCGAGCCTGCTAGTTCAGTGATCACACTGGCTGGGCAGGAGCAGAGGGTTAAAGACTCAGAGAAAAATCTTGCCCTCCTTTTAAACAGGATAATAAACAACCTTATTTTGTTTTGTTTCAACACATTGGTTGTGCTTCTGCTGTTCTAAAATCTGCCTGTGCCGCAAGGGTCCTGGAGGTAACCTGCTGCCGTTGAGGCAACAGGCTTGATTTGCATTGACTCCCGGTGACCTCCCTGCAGGCAAAGCCCTGAGGACACCCTCCTGGAAGTACAGGTAGAGTTTAAAACACAGGTCCTGCCTGTATGATATTTTTAAATTGGCAGAGTTAAGAGAAAGAGAAGCAAAAATTATTACCAACATGATTCATTTTTCTCCCAAAGCGCCTCAAGAGTCTCCAGAAATATTTAGCAACACTCCCACTGCATTTGTATTATTTAGATTTATTTTACTTGGAATAAAGTCATTTCTTTCCTACCCACATGTCCGAGGTTTCTCATTATCCTCAGAGCAGTCACATGACAGATGGTAATGGCTTCTTCTGTGCTGAAAAATGTCAATTGTCACACTGTAGAGAGATTTTACATTGTGCTCAAAATCTGCTGAAGAGAATGGTGTCAGTCTTTCAAATATGGCAAAAGACTTGACCCTACTATTTCATCTAAAGATCCAGTACTCACAACTGAAAGGGATGTAGAAGGGATGTGACTGTATCTGAGATATTAAGGAAAATATGTTATTTTTCTCCTGATATTTGTGTGATTCAGAAAAGAGCAGTGTATATGGGGGAGGCCTTGTTTTGTAGCTATTGTTATTGTTTTTATATGTTTGACTGGGTAGTTGCTTGGGTTTTTATTTGCCTGAATTGTGTACAAAATTATGCCTATAAACAGGAGGTATTTTAGATGAAGGTTATTCTAACAAAGCACACATAGAAACTTCTTTTTTTTTTTCCTGCAAATGAAACATCTCTAACAAGGACCCTAGCAAATGTCTTTGGGAGTGTACTTCTATAGACATGTTACTTTTATTTTATGGATAGTAGAATCACAATACATTTTAACCACTAAATGAATGCTTGTAGAAATTAACTGAGACAAATCTAAAGTGTGAGTTTCACTTGACATCAACAGGAACATAGAAATAAACCCTGTGGCTCTGGGTAAATATATCATCTGAGCTATCCCTTAGTCTAAAGAGATAACTGATTTCACCATTCACTCACCTATTTCTAAAACTCAGATAATTCTGAAAGAATATTCTATTTAATCACATTCTCCCTGATTTAAGTTAAAAAAATTTTGTTCAGTAAAAATTTCTTGAGCATCTACTGAGCTCTAATGATACAAAAAAGAATAAGATAAAGATAGGTATGCAAGTCAATTTAATATAAATCAAGTACTATTAAAAGGGATAAGCAAAATGTTTTAGGATCAGACGTGATGGAAACATTAGGAAAGCTTTCATATAAAAAATAAGATTTTTACCTGCATCTTAAAAAAATAAGTGTGGTTTCACCAGATGAAGGTAGTAGATATGGAAGATCATTTTAAGTAGTGGTAAGAGTGTGAAGGTGTCAAAGTGTATGGAATATTTGAAATATCTGGAAAATGTAAGTGATTTCTAATATGATATAAGAGATATGATGTGGATGAGAAGCCAGAAAAATTGACTAAACAATTGTGAAGAGTTCTGATTTTATTCTATAAGCAAGGAAAAGCTATCAAAGGTATTTGGTGTGTACTCATGGGTTTGTTTCTTTTAAGCAAAATCATCTTGGTATTGGGGAAATAACTGAGAGAAAAGATCAATGTGAGGGGAGAGACACTGGGTTGAATGGCCAGTTAAAAGGATTTTTATAATGTTTTATAACAGATAAGGGCCTGGACTAGAGGAGTTATTATGTAAATAGAGAGAAAGACAAGATTAGAGGTAAAAGAGAGAATATAAAACTAATTGGATATGAGATTTGAGAAAGAATGAATCAGAATTTTTTTTAAAAAGGTTTATAGGTAGAAAGAAAGTTAACCAAAAGCACTAATGTAGAAGCAGTATTCGGAGAAGTGAATGTTTCACCGGAGATATTTTGGAGTTGAGAGACCCAAAGCAGAAAACATTGACAATGTTAACTACATATTACTTTTGTCTCCATGAGTGAGTTGGGGATTTAGAGTTGGGGTCATGAACCTAAGTGACAGTGAAGGCATGGGGGCAGATGAGGTCCTTAGAAAGGAGGTGAAGTAAGTCAACACCTGGAGGAGCTGGCCCGGGCTGAGGAGTGGCTGGCTCCTCACCAGTGCATCGGGTCAGTACTCCCCATAGGCCTTGGCATACCCTGTCTCCTCAGGCCATTGTTGACTTCTCAGTCCGTTTCTCAGGCAAATCCCTGCAGATTGTATAGCACGCAGTCTTTGTAAAAACCTGAGGTCCTTCCTAATGAAGTTTTTATCAATAAACTGAGGCTAAAAATAGATGGCAGATCATTTCCCCTTAGCAATTTGGTTCAATTTTATTCCTGAAAATTGTATTTATATATGCTCTGAGTTTTATCATTGAATTTAGCATGTAAAATCTTTGCCTTTTATGGACCTTGATTATCAAATTATATTTGGTATTTTTTCTATTGAAAATTTTCTATATTTTCTATTGAAAATAAAAGCATTTCAGATTTTTTAACAAATAATGATACCTTAAGACTAATATTTACTTAAGTCATTCTTACTTCAACATACACTATAGATAGCTCTAAAAGCTGGTGAGAAATCTGTCTATATGCTTTACTCTTTGGCACCATTTTCCAGTGTTCGCTGTTGATAACTTCTTCAGAATTAGATTACCACTTTGGTTTAGCACATTACCTACTAAAGAAGCTCAACTGTGTTTGACTATATTTCTTCTTGGCTTGGGGAATATTCAGTATAGACATAAAATTCAAACTTTCCTTTCCCAGACATCCAAATGAAAAATGGGGGGCGGGGGGGAATGAGTATAAAATTTTAAGCAATGTTTAATTAAGTCAATTCAATATAATTTAATATATAATCATTAGTTTCCCATGTGTAGCTGTTCCCTGCAGTAATTCTAAACATTATATTTAGAATGCTAAATACTATCTTACTTTCTTACTTTTGTGGGTGATATGGGGGAGTAGGAAAGCAAGGGAGTGATGCATGAATAGATAACTAAAAAAAAAAGAAACATGCAGAAACCTCTGTGGTTTATGATATGTGTTATAAGAGAGATTTTAAAAAAGGCTTCCTACAATATTTCTTCTAATGAGAAAATTATATTCCAGACAAAGGGGCAAGCATAAATTGTAAGAAAGGTAAGAGATGGCACATAGTTTGTTGTGAAAACAATGAATAAATCCTAAAAATCCTAGAGGGGACTTCTTAGAGTATTTAATGTGCTCTTGTGTAGTCAAATCTCTGAGACAGAGAAGGGACTCAGCCCTTCTGACAATGGCATAAGGGAAAGTACTAGGGATAGCAGGCGCTGTTGGTAACCTACCCAGAACCCACATTTACCTTTGGAGAGCTGGCCTCAAGTTACTGGAGTTGCTTTGCCAGCAAAGATAAAGAAGTTCCTGGAAATTTATATTGCCATTCCTTCCCTGCCACTCCACTCCCCAGCCCCCATGACTGATTGGTGCCAGAGTATAAGAACCCCACTCCTTTGCTGATAGTAGCACCAATGGTTCTGTGCAATTTAGACTATAGAACACCTCCAGGAGAATCAGGCTGAGGCTTGCCTGCCAGACATTATTTATATAGGCTCACTTTGATTCTTCCCCTTCTCTGTCTTGCTCCCCTTTCTTCCTTTCCTGGA
This sequence comes from Cryptoprocta ferox, assembly GCA_028646485.1. Classification (NCBI taxonomy): domain Eukaryota; kingdom Metazoa; phylum Chordata; class Mammalia; order Carnivora; family Eupleridae; genus Cryptoprocta; species Cryptoprocta ferox. The sequence goes on from CM053572.1 coordinate 62,434,411, forward strand.
TTTTCCTGGGAACTCTGCCTTAATAAATTCCAGGCACACCAATCCTTGTCTGAGGGTCAGTCCTGGGAATAAGGCTGAAAGGATATTTAAGATCATACCATGGAGTACCTTGAATGCCAGCCTAAGGTTTTTAACCGAAATTTGTTATCTTCCAGGTATTTGTCATAGTTTAGACATTGTCTTTTTTTTGGCAGGTTAATCCTAAATAGATAGAAGCAGGCTGCCTCTACCATTGGAGGTGGGGGGGGGGTTGAGGCAAGAGGATTAATACAGCCTACATACCATAAATTAACCTAAAACCTCTCAAATATGGAATATCTATTCTCCCGTCTTTTCAATGGTTGTTTAATATTTTAAAGTTGTCTACATTTGCTAATTCAGATTTACAAATTGAAATATAAAGAAAAGAAAATGGATGCTTGATGCAGCTGGGGAACAATACACTGTTATGTAAGAATTTTTTTCTTACCTTAGGTAACAACCAGTCAAACCCTTTCACATTCTAACTCTTGCGTAGTGGTACCAGCACAACCCTTTGTATCATTTGGACACAGTTACCTTTTATTTAAAAGGAGGGAGAGGGAAAAAATGTGGAAAAGCATTTCCTCAGGCCCTGAACAATGCTTCTCAATAATAGATGTGTAGGGATAACTAAACATGAGGGCCACCACTAAGTGCCCAATCCCACGTATCTGAGGTGCCTATGTTCCTTAATAAATTGTGTGTGTGTGTGTGTGTGTGTGTGTGCGTGTGTGTGTGTTTATAATGAGTTGGGCATTCTAAAACATAGGGCCAGGGCCTCACTTGCCCAGGTCTAGAGTTATACTAAACAGCAAAATGCTATTTCAACTTTAATTTATGAGTAACATGTCCTTGGGAAAATATGCTGAAACAGTTCTTTTTGAAGGTTTGAAAAGTGGAATCTATATACATAAAGGAATAAAGGTTTGATAATGTTTCCATATAAGATATAAACTGATATACATGGTTTTGTAAGTTAAAATGCATTTTACCAGCTCTATCTCTTTCATAAGAAAAAAAACCTATATTGAAATACATCCCAGAATATGTAAGCCACATACAATTTCAATAAACCTATATTTATACATTGCAAACAACAAAAAAGACATATTTTCCTTTTTTTCTTCTAAGAATTCCTCACAGTAGACAGCATATAATGCCAGTAGACCACTGTTTACATAGTAGTATTGAAGAACAGAATTTCAAGAATATTCTGCAAGAGGTATTTATAATCAAAAGTACTTCAATTCAGTAATGCACAGTAAGGCTAAGCTAGTGCCCCTTAAAGGATGTTTTATCCTAGAAAAGGACATCATTTCAAATAATATAGAATATGACTTACGTGCTGTAATCCAAAAATGTAAGCTACATGAGAGAGTAGAAAAGAATATAACAAGGAGTTTAGAGTCATGAGCTATTGTCCCAAGAGGGTCAGTAAAGCATTTAACTCTGACATGAACCCACACACTTAATCTTGCCTCTTTGGCAGGACCACCACGTATAAAAAAAAAGCACATGTTGTTCCTATTATTGAGTCATGAGAACAAACAGTTAATACTTGCTTGTTGAATAAATGAATAAGTAAATGATCAATCTATTTTGACCTCTGTTTCCAGACTTGCAGAATGAGGAAGCTTACACTATTACTGGATGATTGGTTGTATCTGTATACATTTGATCCAGGTTTGGGAATAATTCAATGAAAATAGGACCTCATTACACTACCCAACGTCATAATTAGAGATGGTTTGTATCTCTTACAGTTTTCTAACCAGCAGTATCTAGATCTGAAATAAACTACCTGCAGTGCTATGGTTAATGGTAACTTGAGTGGGATGTGATAATAGAATTCTAGGTAATTAATCTGTATTCCCTTTACTATTTCTCAAATTTTTGTTACGCTGCAATGCATTTACACTCCTGATTCAGAACTTCCAGTTCTATATCTACTGTGAGGGGAAAAAAAAAGTGCACAAGCTATCTTGGGATTTTCAAAATGCTGTGCATCTTGTGCCTGTACAAATCATAAGATTCTTAGTCTGAACCTCGTTTTAAAGAAGCGTTGACATGCATATGTTTGAGAGGAAATGAGCCATGAATTACCGAACCTCTCAGCATGCAGTCTTGTCCAGCCTTGACTCTCAATTCCTTCTAAAACTCTTTGCTTCCCTGAAATAAATGTCATGTGCAGGTTTTGTTCATAGCCAAGCAAAGGTTTTTCATAGCTTTACAATGGTTTGAAGCACTGGCTTCAAACAAAATAGACTGTGTCAGGGTAGGGATTCATAAAAAATGTTTACGTTGATATGACTCAAGCCCAGGCACAATTTCTTATTTTCCTTTCAATGTGTCAAAACCCAGGGCATAGGGGTACCTGGGTTACTCAGACGGTTAAGAGTCCAACTTCAGCTCAGGTCATAATCTCACAGTCCGTGGGTTCAAGCCCCACATCAGGCTCTGTGCAGACATCCCTGAGCCTGGAGCCTGCTTCAGATTCTCTGTCTCCCACTCTCTCTGCTCCTCCCTGCTCGCACTCTGTCTCTGTCTCTCTCTCAAAAAATAAACATAAAAAAATTTAAAAAAAAACATAGGGCATAGGTCTGCCTGAAAGTTGGAAACATTTTTGACAATAACTTGGAATTTCCTCTAACCTAATATACCAGCTTCAAAATGAATTATGGAACCATTTTAAGAGCAAGTAGAGAGCTCCAAAGCTATTGCCTACATACGGACAGTCTTAGAGCACAAAACAGCAATACCTACGGTGGGCAGAATAATTGGTAATGATGGTTTTTAAGGAAATGCATTCATGCCATATGGTTGAAAGAGAGACATTTAGAAGAGTAAGGTTTGACAATCATTTAAGAAGAAGAAATAAAATAATAAAATTTAAGATTTGGCAAATGTGAAATGTTTTTAAAGTCTTCACTTTCCTTCATGGGAAAAAAAGTGTTTCTTTTTGTTTACATATTTTTTAAAGTTTAAATAGGTTATCTGAAATATTTCAATACATTTTCAACTTTGGAATCAGTTCAAACTTAATAAATGCCTATCACTGTGGAATGTACTGGAAAGACAAGGCAATGTTATTTAGGTTTCCTTCAGTGTCTCAAAATTGTAGCTGGAAAGACAAGATAGACCCATAAGTATTAGTTTATACTTGAGATAATTACAAATAGAATTAGAGGAGTGTTTTAGGCTCCCCACTTACATATCAAGACTTATGTTAAGGCATCAGAGCTAAATTTCCTTGTCAATTCATAATGAGCATCCAGTCATAACATCCCCTGTATTATCTTAGAAAGCTTGCTGCCTTTCCCTAGTTGTTAGGCAGGCAAGATATAATTTGAAATTCATCTGACCATATCAGAAGAAACCAAGAATTCGAGGTTAGTCTAGAAAGACATAGATCTATCAGTATTCATAGGTGGATTGTTATCAGATGGCAAGATTTGCTAGAAGAAAATATAAGCTACTCCCAGGATAAAGCAGTTGAATGTAGTGGCAAGGTGTTATCTAGCTCTCCCCACTTCTCCTACTTCTTGGTCATGGAGTGTGGGCATTTGTATTGTGAAAGGAATGAGATCCTTTCACAATGACATGTGATGGTAGTCTGAAGGAAAGATCTCAGATCCCAGAATATGAGACTTTAAATGATGATATCCTTAATGAACAATATATTTCTAAACCCAAAAGGGAAATAGGGTACTCTCATTCAATTATTCAACAGACAGGACTTCATCATGTAACATTTGCAACAAAAAATCTGGATTATCTAGTTTAGCTAAGAAGACATATGACAGTAAGCTTTCATCAGTTCTGATGCTTGACGCCAAAATTTATTTGACTCAAAGAAGTTTTGTTTTATTTAAACTCTTATTAAAATTTCTAATAAAGCTGTCTTTCACTTTTTCCTCTATTTTTCATAAAATGACATAATAAACAAAAAGGGTCAATTGGACACAGATGATAAATTATAATGGTAGGTTAAGGACAATTATATTACTGATATACATAATTCTTCAAAGTTTTAACAAAGCTGGCATTTCTTTCAAAGTGATGCCAGGTTGTTTTTTGGAATAAATAAGGAGAATAAACTGCAACTTTAATATCCTTACATCTCGCATAGTCAAGAATACTGGAATGGAGAGGAAAATGATGCTATTTAACATGTATGGGGAAGAATGAAAAGGAGAACTAGTATGGGATGGGCAGGGGAATGAAGAAATGTGGGAACAGTGAACCTGATCTTATATGTGATACATCGTTCATTGTAATGGAAGTATAATAAATTCCATGAGATTTTGGTATTTCAAGTGGATATTCGGAAGACACTGGAGATTTATGTGCTAAGCCAGGCCATCTGTAGATACAAGGATCTCATCATAAAAGGAATGCTTGAAGTTGAGAGAACCAACTTCAGCAAGACTGAGCAGTGATATCCTAGACCTGGCTTGGACAAGCTTTTGAGGACAAGTGTTGAATTTTCAGAAATTTTCCAGTTGATTGTCAGATGGCCAGTATTAAAAATTAATAGATACATAATAGAAATATAGTTATATGAATTATATCATAAACAAAGGTAATAAATATTCAAAATGCATCACTTTCTAATTAATCTCCTTTTTTATTACCTACCTTCTTGAGGTTACTTACATCTATTATACCGTGTATGGGGACAGTGTACGGTACAAATGACAGTTGTGTGCTCTTCCACATTCCTCATTTAGTGACATAAAGTTGGTAGCTTAAAAGCTTATTTTTACGGTAGACTATTGGTAAGCTTTCCAAATTATTTGATAAAGTAATCCTGAGTTAGAACGAAATCTTTAGAGGAAAAGAGGATCCACGTTACAATTAAACTGCTTTGTAATAGTTTCTGGTTAGACTTAATGGTAAAAAGTGAGGCCTCCTATAAATGGTGATTGAAAATAAAAGCCTAGAAGTAGCTGCATTTCACTTGATTACTATTAAAGGGCCAATAGACTGTTTTCCTTTCATTAAGGAAGGTAATGTTCCTGAGGAATTAATGACTTTCTTCATCAGTTCTTGGGGTGCTCATAAAGTTCCCTTGAAACAACTCATCAAATGGTCATTTATACCCACTCTAGAACAAGTATGCCAGAGACCTGCAGAAATGATCCTTTCTTTCTCTCCCATTTTCCCTAGGTCAACAACAGAGCAGGCGCAGTTTAGTTCCAAAAGCATCAGATTTTCAACCAAGGCGCAAAATTAAGATTCTTCTCCAAAATAATTAGAAAGAATACCTTTTGAAAAAGTTACAAGTGAAGTTCAACATTGTATGTTAGAAACCTTGTTAGAAACGATGTCTCTTAGCATGACAAGTAAATGAATGAGAAAGTCCTCACATTATTTTCAAACCCTCACAGGAACCCAGGGCCATTTCAGACCTGCAGGATGCAAACAGGGTAAAAGGTAGCAGGAGGGTGCTGCAATCACCAGCCCCAGCACATTCTAGCACATTCCATTCTGCTTGCTCAAATTCCTGAAGGGCGAGAGGATCTCTTTCCAAACCTGGCATGGACCTTTAGGGACATAGAGTTGAGAGGTAATCCAAGAATAAGAACAACTAAAACACGAGGCAATACTTCAGAAAAGATCTGAAAATAATTTAAAAAATATTGTTTTTCTCACCTTAGGAGAAACCTCAATGATTTTCAATAGGAAATCATTAAATTTAAGTTAAAGAGAAAACCCAGAACGTATTAGATCATCCATGATCTCCTGAAAGGACAAGTACCAACAGGAAAAATAAAGATGAGAAAGGCTTCCAAACTCCAGAGGCCTTATTATTTGGCAGGTGACTTTCCGAATGTTGCTGTTAAATTCCATGTATAGGTACTCTAAGCCCGAAAAAGTAAAAACAAAACAAAACAAAAAGAAAAAAAATAGACTTCAGGACTTAAACAATCCCTTATGGCAGCTGGTTTTTTATAGAAAAAGTTACTTGTAACCTAGTTTTATTGTACCTCACAATGCTAACTAATTTGGCTGAGTTAGAGTGTTATAACAATAATTTATTTCTGGTGTACTCCTAACACCTATCGAATTCTTCTTTAACCAAAGCAACACAATCTTTCTCTTTAACCACACCAAATTAAGCAAATCACAGAAAAGAGAAGAGACCATGCTTCTCCCCTCCCCCACTCAAAGATAAAGATGCTGGTGGATAGATTAAAAGAAACATTGATAAGGAAGTTGGAAATCACACCAGGATAAGGAGAGAAGAGGAAGTGTTGCCATAATAAAAATGTTATACTGTCAGAATTCAATGTAGTTGTTGCTGATTCTAGTTGGTTCAGCATATATAATGATCAAAGGATGAATTCTGAGTAGGTGTGGAGAACTTTAAACAAAGGGCTCTTAGGTGCAAATTCACATGATAAAGGCTTTACTCCTGCACTTCGCTGGCTTTTTCAATAATCTCTTCTAAAACTGAAAGTAAAGTTTATAACAATAATAAAACAAATTTGTTCATCTCAGTCAGCTAGGCAGGCGCCAAGACTGCTGGGACTGTGACTTGTACAAAATTGCCCTCCCTCCCCTCACAACGCCCCACTCTCTCGACCTCCTCCTACCTCCAACACCCACCACACCAAAAAAAGGTAAAAGTTAAGGAAGAATGTGTCTCACCTGAGTGACTGCGAATTCCTGTGCTAGAATTGTTAGTATTTTACCGAAAAAGAAAGTTGGTCATTTTGAAATATAGAAGATGCAATCCTATTTAGAGCAACGGTGAAATCAGACATTGTGTGCTCACTGTGAAGTTTGCAACATTTGACAAATTGTAATTCTGTTCTTCGCAAACTTCTAAACACTTCCTGCTAAGTGACAACAAGCTTCAGCAAGTTTCTACAAACCTTCTGCAGCTTCTTCATCTCACTATAAAGAACAGATGCCGTTTAGGGGCTGCTGTGAGCTCTTCTGTTCTCTGCACAATATGTACACGTACAAAAAGGAATTCATATTCGATGAAAATGTGATAGCCAGGGCCTCCAGAAAGCTTTAGCAGTAAGTGCACAGCACTCCAACAGCTGGCCTAAATCAAGGGCTCTCTGTCAATCACTGGGAAATGTGACAGACTTGTTAACTTTGTGGCAAAAGTGGCAAAATTTACAGTTTTAGAGAATCACATCAATAACAAAATAATTTGTGTTGTTAAAATATACAAAGATGCTCCAAACTGTTTTCTAACAAGTTTAATGAAAGTGAATGTATATTTTCATATTTAATATTAGAAAAACTAAAAAAGTAGGTAAATATAGTTCTAGTCATTTTCATTTAAATCATTAGAGGAAAAACAGTATTTCTTACCATGACAATTAATACCAATAAATTCAAGTTATCAAAAAGGAACTAATGCATTCTTGGAAATTCAAGTTTATTGTATACTTGATTTTCAAGTTTATTTTTTAGTAAATTCATCCCCCCAAATATAAATCTACTCACAGAGTTCAAAAATAGATATTTGCCTGTACAAAAATTTATTTTACAACATTTTATATAAATCTTATTGTGCAATTTCAAATTTTATCCAATATCCTTGTAAACAAGGTTTCTGTCAGACTTTGTGTTCAAGTTAATAAAACAAAAATCATTCCTAGTCTGTAGCAGTGCTTTCCAGACATTCATGTTCTTAAGACCTTGATCTTAAGATTCATCTGTGATTCTTGTTAAAAGTGGCAATTATCAGGCCTTTGCCCTGGAAAGTCCAAGCAGTAGATTTGGATTGGGGATCCCTAGGCAATACTTAGAATCAGCAAGTTTGTCATGCAGTAATCTTTAAAAACAAGATTGATAAAACAGTGTCCTAAGACATTAACCTATCTAAAATTCTAATAATTTTAGCAGTTCAACTTAAGGATAACTAAGAGAAAACAAATACATGAATCGAATAAAACTGTAACATTATAGTAACTGAAATATTTCCATACCTATTTCTTTAAGCAAGAAATAAAGAAAAAAGAATGAGGAGTTTGCAAGTCAATTCAAAAACAGGGGAAAAATACAGTTTTTATTAAACATACCTATCATTTATATTTATAAGGTAAATTTTGATACATGATATTCCGTATATGTATTATATATATATACATGCACCTATATATGTACACAGGCATATACACAATATATATAATACATATATGGTATATTTATACATAATACACAGATATGGCACATCTTATACCAGAATTACTATCTTATATATAAATACACTATATGATAGTATGCATATATTATCATACATTATCATATAGTGTACATATATATACTAGTTTATCATTAAACTACACATAGTTTAATGATAAAATTGTACTAGTATATTCTATACACATATATATCATCAAATGTGATATATCCTAAGGATATATATACACTAAAAGATCTAATTTATCACTAAAACTATGTATTTGGGGCAGAGCCCTAATATTATGAATTTCTTTTCCCCCAGGAAATACATTACATGTGTGATAGCATAAATTTCCCTGTACTATTCTTTGTAGGATTTTGCCTATACTTGCTTTAATAATTGGCATCTTCTAGATTGCAATTTTGGTTATCATTGGTGATGATAGATATTATTTGGGTTCTAAAGCTTTGATAAATATTTTGATTTAGTGTTTCCATTCATGCTATTTTTGTTAATTTAAATTAAGTTAATAAACACATTAAATGTGAGAAGCAAGAGAAAATAATATTCTATCATTTATTTGCTTTGTGATCTTTAGCAAGTTTCTTAATGTCTCTGAAGTTCATTCCTCTTCTCAATAAAATGGTGTTGATAATAGTGCCTGGCTCTTAGGGTTGTTGTCAGGATTATGTAAATTAAAAGATTTAAAGTACTCACAACAAAGTCTAGCACATGGTAATTGCTTGATATATTAACTGTTAGTAATGAAAGCAAGATGGCATCATGTCTTCTCAAATAACATGGTCTCTATAGTGACCATATAATTTATCACCAGTTAATTTCTAATAACCATGACACAATTAATAATTTCATGAGGACAAAGGTGAAAACCTGAACAATAATAGGAAAACTTCTTGTCGCTTAAATTTCAATAGATATGTTTTAATTATTAGGAAAAAAGACTAAGTAGAATGAAGTTAGAATAAATTTATAGAATTTTATAGCCAGAAGAGACTTTAGAATCATAGAGCATCATTTTGCTATTTTACAGACAGGCAACTTGAAGCCTACAAAGCTGGAGGGATTTAACCAAAATCTTAATGAGAAATTGGTTTCTAAATCTGGTGGATAGATGGGTCAGAGTGACTTGGGTTGGTTGTTATGTTTGTCACAAATTACCTTCAAAAGACAATTTAATACAGTATGTTTTCTTTGTTTTGTTTTTCCTAAGAAAGAGCTAACAACATTTAAAGAAAGAACTAAGTCTTGGGCTAAGTAAAGTGGATTTTATTGTTTTGGGTCAGTCCCAGAAAGAAGATGGAGAGTGGACAGGAAACAAAAGGAGATGGTGCTGTTCAAGTCAAGGTGAACACCTAGGGCTCAATCAGAATCTCTTGGTGGGAGTGCTGGGTATATTTTTAAAAGCCCTCATGTAAATATAATATGCAAACTAAAGACAGGCTTGAAAGGGTTCTTTTCCTTTCTTAAGGCAATTGTATGTTAATCTTTTTGTTTTGTTTTGTTAGAACTTCTCCATATCTCCACCTCCCTACCAAATTTAAAGCTGATTCTCCCTTCCGTTTGCAGAAATAGAACTGGTGGCCTAGGAAAAGCCAACCCCCATGCAGAGAATACCTTATCTATAGAGCATGCTGCAGAAACAGACACAGAACTCTAGTGAGGCCAATCAGAACCCAACAGGCTGAATTCTAGGGATTGCATTTCAGCTACTGGGACCATTTCTTTTACTGAAGTAGGGCCTTGATAATAATCCTAAGAATGTGCCACTCTGCAGGAAGTGAAATGCAGAGATGAGTCCATGTGACATTGTATGAACCCCAAATTTAAGCTGCATTTCATACCAGAAAGCTTTCAAGAGCCAATAAACAGTATTTTGCTTAAACCAGTAAGGACCAGATTTTTTTTTTTTAATCACTTTTAACTCACCTGTAAACGTATCTAAGTCACCTTGGACACTAAGGTTGAGGCCCTTGCCTATATCATGGTTGGCATTGGAACCATAACAGGCCTGGGCCTAAAGGCAGAACTCACCAACTAATGGTGAAGGAGAAAGAAAATGCAGCAAGACTTACAACCAAAGCAATGGTTCTCACCCTGGATTCACATTATTATAGGCCCCACTGACTTCCAAAACTATACTCAGCTCCTCCCCTAAAAGATTCTAATTTAATTGATCTGTGAAGCCCACACCACAGATGATTCTAGTGTGAGGCCCAGGGTGAGAACCACTGTCTAGAATCCCAAATCCATTTGGAGAACTCACTTCCTGATGACGAATCGGAGTCCTCTAGCACAGTGAGAAAGAACCCCGGGATGTGGTCTCATATGGGCCCAAGTCTGAATCTTGAAGTGCTTCTTGCCAGTAAGTCTGTACAAGTCTTAAACCCTTGAAACATGAAGTTGGTTTGCGTTTTGCCTTATTATAAATGTATATAATGGGAATTACCCATTCACACAGCTATGAAGACTGAATGAAATAAAGTAGCCCTTAACACAGGACTTGACACATATTAAGCATTCAAATATCAGCTGTCAGTGCTGGTGAAGGAAGAAATAGTTCAAAGACAGGCTGGCATCAGAACTCTGTACTAAACAATTACTCACTGTGTGGCTTTGGACAAATAATTTTCCATTTCTGAGCTTCAGTTTTCTAAGTTATTCAATGATACAGTAAAATGATGCATTGAAAGATGTAAATATACATCTTTAGTCAGTTACATATATCAGATGTCATGAGAGTGCCTAAAACACAGTAGTCATTTAAATCTTAGTTTGTGGTCTTAGGCTTTTCATAAATCATAAATACAAGGAAATCACCACTTCTCTGATTATAGGAATAAAAATTTAAAGTTAAGTGAATTTGTGGGAGGTTTCACATAAACATGGGAAGCATATGCTAGAAAACTGACCCCCCCCCCATCATGGGTGAATTCATACTTCTGAGATAATTAATAGGAATCACAGATTGCCAGTGACAGAAGGTACAAAACAAAGCATTATCAAAGAAATACAGTGCATGGAGAGGTTCAACTGACCTTTACAAAATAGCAAGGTCAGGTTGAAGGATAAAAAGTAGGTAACAAGGACACTTCTTGCAAATGAATGAGAAAAAAAAAAACACAGGATGATTTCTTAGCCAAGCTTTGGTCATGTTTCCAATTGAGCTCATTCAGATATAACTATCCCTTACCTCCACAGTGCTGGACACAGGGAATGGCTGAATGAGTTGATTGCTTCATGAGCAATAAAATACATGCATGAAAAATAAAATACATGCAGGAATAAAATAAATAATGAAGATCAACTCTAAATAGAAACATTGGTTGATGACATTTTCCCCTAAGTCCATACCCATAGGACTGAAACACTGAGTTGTAGCAGTTCTGGGTTCTGGAAGAATAACATTTTTGAAGAGTTCACCTTAACTGGAAGCAGACCTGTCACTGCCTGCCTTGTTAGAGCATCTGATAACCTACATAATTAGCAGAGGACTATGAAAGTAAATCCAAGCTTAGGAAGTAGAAGTAGAAACTTGAAAATGGAATAAAAAAATAGTGGCAAATAATTATTCATTAAATACTCTGACTCTCCAGAGTGAAATAAAACCAGTATTGAGCAACACAGACATAATCATGACAGGCGAGTTTTCTGAGATGCAGGTAGAAGGTGAGCTTGCTCTCTAGAAGTGGGGTGTCAGCTCTGGATGAAGGTTAGTGACTTCTCCAGCAGTGTTCACAGGAACTCTGGATGTGTCAGCCAGGCCTACATACTCTTTGCACTCACCCTCAAGTCTCAGTTTTGAAATGTGTGAAAGGCACCAAATTAGACAGTGTCATGTGAGACTATGAACATTTTTCTTCTTGCTTTTAATTATTGGAAATTGTAATTGACCTGTATAAGTGATGTCTGTTGTATTGTTTAAATAGCTGAGCTCTGTTGCTAACTCTTTTCATTGTTAATGTTAACTCCTTTCATTGGGTGTTTGCTTCAGTAACCTGAGTGTGACAGAGATGTCAACTATGAAAAACATAACATTTTTATCCCTGAAACAAAGAATAATTTTTCTGCTGTGTATTTTTTTTCACTGTAGCACCATATGATCTACAAATCTGGTTTACTTCACTCCTCTGAAAATCTAAGGGATTAGAAATACTCTTGCTCTTTATTAATTACCTTTCTCATTTCCACATTAAGTTTATCTTTTTAATAATCAGTTTGCATTCAAGTTCTGAATTCCTTCATGGCAGTAAGCCAAGAATGAAAGAAAATATTGTTGGTGAAGAAGGCTATAAGTGAAGCTATGAAAGCCTGATTTATTTTTGTCCATTCCTCCTCATTTGTACTTCAAGAGGGGTTTTTCTTAATTTCTCCTCAGTCAGTTCATCTTTCTTCCTTCCTATAAACTTTAGGTAAGACAGCTGGATATCTTGGGATTCTGCATATTCTACATCAGCAAAATTCGAAGTCTGTGCTATGAAAGGGGTGTGATTCTGTTTAATCACAGTGTTATGTAACTCTGCAGATTCTCTAAGGTGTAATGATATTTAGAGGTGACAGTAAAAGCTTTACATTTCCACCAAGTGTTATACAGAGAAACCATGCACAAGGAAGGCTGAACTCTTTTAAAAAGCTAGAACATAATGAACTTTTTTTTTCTCTACACTTTGATCAAACAAAAATAGCTAGTTGAGATTTTGGTCACAAACCTGAGATGCTGTTAAAATATACCTGTTAAACTGACAAATAAATCCTACATACTATTTATGGATGTTCAGTACTTTCATAGAATATACATTAAGTAGGAATGAAAAAAATTCAGATGGACTCATGTGCAGTAGATATTTTTAGCTTTTATTTGAATGAAAAAATGTATTGACACATTTAGGAATGTGGCTAAATCCTTGCATTATTTTTCCTTTAAAGTGTTTATAAAGCCCTTTTTCACCAGGACATTAGTAACAGAGGTAGTAGTACAAGTAGTAGCAGCAGCAGTAGCAGCAGGAATAGTAGTAGCAGTAGTAGTAGTAGCAGAAGTAGTAGCAGTAGTAGTAGCAGTAGTAGTAGTAGTAGCAGTATTAGCAGCAGGAATAGTAGTAATAATAGTAGCAGTAGTAGTAATAGTAGTAGTAGCAGCAGTAGTAATATTTAGGTAGTGTTTTTAACAATAAACATTACTTATAATATACTTATTAAAAAAATTATAACAGAAATCTTCTGTTACACAGGTAAGAAAAATTATGTCATGGTGTAATTTAAAGATGAATATAGCATTTTATAAAGTTTTTACTTCATATAAAGTTTCACCAGGAACTCTGAAATTACATGATATTAAAATATACCAGCATGGCTTACTAGCAGATCTCAAGGCATATTAAAATACAGTAATTAAGGCAGTTGATAGTAATTAAATTGTGTTGATGGAAGGGGAGAAAATCAAATCATTAGAATAGAGTAAAGAGTCTATAAGTCGACTCACAAATATAAGCACACGACTCATGACTAAGAGGCAATGCAGAGTGGTAGAGAAAGAATAATATTATCAATGAATAGTACTGATCTGATTGGATATCTATATAAGGAAAAAATAATTCTTGATCTCTTCTTATTCCATGAATGATTACTTCCAAACCATGGATCCAAATGTGAAAGGCAATAAAAAGTCAAGAATCTAGAAAATACATAGAATATCTTCATCACTTTGAATAGATAAAGCTTTCTTGAAAAGGGCTTAAAAAGCCCTTAATCATAAAAAAAAGATATATAGAAATAGATCTACATTAAAATTAAAAACTGTTTAAATCAGGGCACCTGGGTGGTTCAGTCGGCTAAGTGTCCAACTTCAGCTCAGGTCATGATCTCGCAGTTCGTGAGTTCAAGCCCCACATTGGGCTCTGTGCTGGCAGTTCAGAGACTGAAGCCTGCTTCAGGTTCTGTGTCTCCCTTTCAGCGCCACTGCTGCTCGCACTATGTCTCTGTCTCTCTCAAAAATGAATACGCATTAAAAAATTAAAAAAAATTTTTTATATCAAAATACACCGCTGAGAGTAAAAAAGCAAGCCACAAAACAGGCAAAAACATCTGTAATAAATACAAATGGCAAAGGGCTTGAATACAGAAGAAATGATATCATCTACAAATTAATATACAAACAACTTGTGACACCTGGATGGCTCAGTCAGTTAAGCATCAGATTTTTCATCAGCTCAGGTAATGATTCTTTGATTTGTGGGATTAAGACCCATGTGGGGCTCTGGGCTGAAAGCACATGTGGAACCTGTTTGGGATTCTCTCTCTCCTTCTCTCTGTCCATCACCCACATTCATTCATTCATTCTCTCTCTCTCTCTCTCAAAATAAATAAACATTAAAAAAATACAAACAACTCAATTTAAAAATGGGAAATATACACTTCACAAAATATGATACTCAAATAGGAAAGGGTACTCATTCTCATCAATCATCAGGGCAATTCAAATTTACCACAATCAGATGCCATTTCACACCACCAGAAAGGTAAAGTTAAAAGAATTGACAATAACCACTGTTGCTAAGGATACGGAGAAACTGGAACTCACATATTTCTTTTGGAAATGTAAGTTGGTTCAACTATTTTGGAGAACTACTTAGCACTTTCCACTAAAACTAAACATACACATAATCAGTAACACACCAATTCCACTCCTATGTATATTATTTTTTTCCTTTTTGTTTCTCCTATGTTCATTCTAACTAAATGCATACACTGCTGTTCTGAAAGACATGTTAGAGAATATGTAAAGCACCATTAACAACGGTTCAAAGTGGAAACACACCAATTATACATTACAGCATGGATGAATTTTGCAAACATAATATTGCTCAAAAATTGCTGTACATTTAAGTTCAAGACAGAAAAATCTTATAATACTTGAAGCCAGACACTTGGCTACCTCTGAGAGAAGAGATGAATAAGACTCTGGTAATATTTTATTTCTTAGCCTACATGGCAGTTCCATGGTGTGTCTACTTAATGACAATTCATAAATTGGTATATTTTTGATATATGCACTTTGCAGCAAGTTATGCTTCAATAAAAAAACTTATTAAATAAAAATATGCATATAAGAAGTAAATGAATTATCTTAAAACAGGAATATAAGATAAATTATACCTAGCATAATTCAACCTTCCTTCAAGAAAAGTGGAAAATTAAAAAGTAGCAAAAAATGCAGTGAAAATGAAATTTCAGTTGGAATATTAGTACTTGGGATCCTTCTATCAAGAGCAGATTCCTAGAATCCCAGAGTAATGTGATACAAATGTGCTTACATATTTTGTTAACCCTTATTGACGTCATGAAGCATGTTGGCATTGTTGGGGGAGAAATATGTATCTCCATATCTTACTCATGAGTAAGTTTTCACATAAATTTATATAATCCAAAATTCTTTCAACTCTAAATTATCATGTAAAATCTCTTTTCATTTCAAACTTTCCCCAACCCCCATCACTATTACAACTTACATCCATAATAAGTGCTGAGCAATACTGTTAAGGAATGAGTTTTAGTATTTTTTTTCTTCAAGATTTTTCAACCATATCCTTATGTCTTGATAAAGCCTTACATACCTCCTGAGTAAACCACTACTTGAAATTCTCCCAAGATGGGGGTACACCAACATTTTGGAAAAGAAATGAGATTTTAGCAATATTAAATAAAACTGTAGTAAACAACCAAGGAAAAAATCACCTTGGAATCATTCCTGGAGAATATGAAGAAGGAGAAAAATCTACTTTTACATAATGATTCCCCAATTATAAAATGTTCTGAGATAAAGACGTCAAATTCATGGTACTCATAATACTCTCTCAGTACGGCACAGCCACAAAGCGCCTATGTGGCTCAGCAAGTTAAGCATCCAACTTCGGCTCAGGTCATGATCTCACAGATCATGGGTTTGAGCCCTATGTCAGGCTCTCTGATGACAGTTCAGAGCCTTGAGCCTGCTTCAGATTCTGTGTCTCCTCTCTCTGATGCTCCCCCACTCATGCTCTGTCTGTCTCTCTGTCTCTCTCTCTCAAAAATAAAGAAACATCAAAAAAACAATTTCTTTTAATATGGCACAGCCGCATCCCCCCTTCTCAAACATAGCAAATATCATTCGTTTGTCAGGACTTTTTTCCTGCTGAGTCTAAACGTGGTATCTGAGTTCTTCTCAATCCTACAATGCAGACAGCCTTTAGCAACTGTTGGCACATAAATGTAAGTCTGACATCCTAATCTACAGGAGAATTTAAGATTTGCTAAATAGGATAGCCATTCTTACAAAATTAGATTGTTACGGGAGAGAATTCATAATATTGTAAAATGTCACTTCTAGCAAATCCAAGGGAGAGATAGGCAGACCAAACAGCTCAAGTCTCCTCAATTTGAGAATCTCCTTCTTAAAATATTATCCAAAAACTTATTTTAGTTTCTCTTGTTGATAGTGCTGCTACTTTAGCATTTTGTTTGCTTGCAGTTTCAATATCCAAAAACCAGTACAGCTGACTTTAGTTTGGTAATTTAGATTACTAATACCTTTATGCACCCAAATTTTTCTGGTCTGCTTAACGGAAAATTGATGGTTTATTGTTTGTTTGTTTCACTGTTATTTTGTTATCATTCCACATTAAGATAAACTTTTCAAACTAAAAAAAACTTTCAAGAGATTTTATCACAAATGACAAAATCTGAATATATGCCCCAGAAAAAGCTGTTCTTTCACTATGGTGACACACAATGCTCATGATGTCCAATACAGAATCAGAATCTAATCTATATTTCTGAATGAATAAACAGTAAAAGACAATCTTCATTAATATATCCAGTTAGAATAGTATTCATCAATATCTGCCAAATGACCTTGCGATATATCTATTTGTCCAGGTACTTTCTCATAAAAATCTAACATAAGAAATATCTGAGTATTGTTGAGTTCATCCACACTTAATGATACAGATTAATATTTAAGATGTATTGGCGCCTAAAGAAAACCCTTGCTTTAGGAAAAGAAACAGACAAAAAGTGCTCGAATCCATTGTGCTAAATGGTTAGTGAAATTCTGCAAAATTTTGACTATTTTTATGACATTTGTTCTAGAAGTAACAGAAGCAGCTCATTTAACAAGCTGATAAATATTTTTTTAAATGCTATACACAGCCTCATTCTATTTTTTTTAAATTTTTTAATGTTTATTTATTTTTGAGAGAGAAAGAGAGAGAGAGAGAGAGAGAGAGAGAGAGAGAGAGAGAGAGAGAGAGAGAGTCTGAGCAGGAGAGGGGCAGAGAGAGAGAGAGACGGAGACACAGAATCTGAAGCAGGCTCCAGACTCTGAGCTGTCAGGACAGAGCCCGATGCAGGGCTTGAACCCATGAACCATGAGATCATGACCTGAGCTGAAGTCAGATGCTTATTTGACTGAGCCACCCAGGTGTCCTGAAATATATTTCTTAATGAAACTTTTTGTTTCAAACTGATATTTCTAATTAAAATAGAACAGGGACATCTTGTTTATAAGAATATGCACTCAGAATTCACTCAGATTTTCTTTAAATTCTCAGAAGAATTCTATTGCCATAACCCAAATGGCTTAGGGTAAATGCTATGACTCACTGAAGCAACAATTCAGAAAATGCTAAAATTATAAAAATGTTTTTCCCTTAAAAGAGCATCTGAACCTGGCACTGTTGGTAGCATTATATAGGATAATTTCTCCTGGGCTCTAGAAACAACAGCCCTGTCCCAAAACTTTTGGGCCTATAAATTAGGTACAACTTTCTCATTCCTGTTCATGCTGACTTCCAGCAGTATCCATTTACCATTGATATACTGACCCACCAAAGCTTGCTTTATATTCAAATGTAAAATATATCTACTCAACGCTCTACAGTTATGTCTGCAGAAGTTGTTTGGCATATACCGTATATGTGGAGATTACAAAAGAGCACATATTCCTCAAACAATTTATAAAATCTTAGAGCTGGCTATGACAGGATGTCAAGAGAGAAGTCAGACAAGACTTGAAAGGCTAAAGGGACTCCTATGACCTACTTCAATGGCTGGGGAGAGCTTAAGATGTAAGGTAGCACTTCAAATAGGCTCTGATCAAGTATTCCTTGCTATTTATTCCTCACAAAATTCCTTGTAGAGATTATTTATGCTACATAAAAGGACCAAAAAATCTCTGTGGTTTCCAAAAACAAGTATTTATTTCTCATTCATGACTTGTGTTCACTGCGGGTCAGCTTTATCTCTGCTCCAGGTTCAGAGAATGTTCTCCCTGGACTCAGGCTGATGGAGCAGTTGTGAATGAAGCATTGCCTGTCCTTGAGGCAAAGGGAAGAAAGAACACTGTGAGTCATGCACTGGCTCTGAAACCTCCACTAGGATGTGGCTCATCACTTGTACTGGGATTTCATTTGCTACTGCTCGTTACAGGGCAATGCCTAAGTCAAACAGGGCAGGGCTGTGTAAACCTCCTCTAGGAGGGTGTCCACGGAAGAAACACTGAATACAGGGAGAAGTATACCAATCTTCCACATTAAGTCAAAGTAATCCGTACTGTTAATTTGCACAAGATAGAGGAAAGCCGGGAATTATTTTAGTCAATTCTATTACATAAGCAAGCAAAGACAGGAGTGATAGTTATTGGGCACCTCCCAGGCTAAGTGCTTTACATAATTACTACATAGAATCATCTCAACACATTCAGATGGCATCAGCATCAGCTCTTTGATTTTACAGAGGAAAAAATAACTGTGCTAAGGAATGATGATGTTATAAAGGCCATAAATATCAGACTGTAAGCGAATGTGATTCTTTTAACCAGATATACAAAGAACCACCCTCATCTTAAAAAAAATATTTATTGAGAACTCATTTATGGGGCATGTGGGTGGTTCAGTCAATTAAGGCTCCGACTTCAACTCGGGTCATGATCTCATGGTTCTTGAGTTCAAGCTCCACATTGGGCTCCAGGCTGACAGCTCAGAGCTTGGAGCCTGCTTCGGATTCTGGGTCTCCCTCTCTCTCTCTCTCCCTCCCCTTGCACTCTGTCTCTCTGTCTCTGTCTCTGTCTCTGTCTCTCTCTCTCTGTCTCTCAAAAATAAAATAAAACATTTTTTAAAATTTTTTAAAAAAGAACTCATTTATATGTGAAAGAAATTATGTAGACATAGCCCCGTTAGGGTTGACAATCATAGGTCCATTTAGTACACGCATACTAGATTACAGAATAGGGGGTCCCTGGGTGGTTCCATCGGATAAACATACAACTCTTGATTTGGGTTTAGGTCATGATTTCATGGTTCCTGAGTTTGAGTCCCACGTCTGGCTCTGTGCTGACAGAGCAAAGCCTGCTTGGGATTCTCACTCTCCCTTTCTCTTTGCCCCTCCCCCCCAATAAATAAACTAAAAAAAAAAGGATTACAGAATAAAACATAAATACAATACCCAAGTCGATGGGAAAATATTTACAGTCCATAAAACAAGTTAACTATTTATGAAACTTATGCATATATATACATATATATGTATATATATATATATATACACATATATATATAATAGGAAAAATAGAAAAAAAAATCCATTCATGTTATCACTACCTTTAAGTTCTGTATCATTAGAGGACAAATGTAGGTGGAATCTATAAGAAAATGAATATAGTTTCTTAATATTTTTAACTAGTTCAACAAAAGGGGAAAAAAAAGTAGCATTTGTGTCCTCAACTTTCCTTGTTCTGAGAATCCAAAACAAACCAAGGTGCTTCTTGGTGACCCAAGAAGCAGGGAGAATGTGCATATTCAAGGTGAATTTTCAGGCTCAAAAAAAAATAGTTTGTGCTTACTGATTATGACAAATTATCAGCTGGTGGAAAAGCATGAAAAATACTGTGAAAGAAATTCAGCACAATGCAAACAAGCTCAGCTTGTAATGAAAAATTCTGATTTGTTCAATATATTATATGAAAGTTTGACATAATTTTTGCTCAGAAAAGTAAAAATTGCTATAATGATCCTGATAGGCATATTTTCAAAAAAACAACAACAATTTGGCCTATACCATTAACATCTGGATAAGGAACTTCCTAACCACATCTCTTTATGTGCTCAACCTCAAGCCAAGCTTGGCCACTACTGATGGTCCCTTGAGCCTGCCTTGGTTCCTTGTGCTTTCTCCCTCTGTTACTTCTCAAGTGTTCTTTCACCTCAGCATGTTTCCATCACCACTATTTGTTAAAACCGAGTTCCAATGCTACCTACTCATTATATCATCTACATCCCTCCAGCCAGCAATAACCAATTCTTCCAACTTCCTCTGGTACTTTCCTTCTGCTCTGACATATATCATCAGTTTTACTTTCATTATAATTACCTTAACTCACAGATACTGATTTTTACTAGAAAACCAGAGAAAAGGATTTATTGATCTTTATATTACCTAGAGTGCCTAGTACAGGCAAATATTCCAGTGTTTAGTAAAAAATAGATTAGTGAAGAAAGCATATTAAAATACTTCCATTACCAGAAGCTTCTCTAACTAGACATAAAAGGAGATGTAGAAGAAATCCTTAAGAAAACATCTTAATAAAAATGAATAACATTTCATTTGTTATTCAAAATTAATTTGAAATGTTTTAAATCAAATTATCTCAAGCCCAACACTGTTGACATTTTACAACAAATAATTCTTTGTCATAAGGTGATAGCTTATGCATTGTTAAGATTATCAGCAAGTGCATTTGGGCTCTATTCATGGGATACCAGTCACAGCTCCTTTTTCAGCTGTGACAACCAAATATGTCTTCAAGATATTGTCAAATGACCCCTGGGGGGACAAATTCACCCCTGGTTAAGAAGGGTATTTTAAGTATTAACTGTTTCTAGGACTGAATAAGAAAAAGCCATGGATTTACCTGTTACTTAAAGAGGAGAAAAAGTCCAAGCTATTGTAGAAACACTCTAATGGGAAAGACATAGGTGACAAAGAAAAGATTATTTAATGTGTAGTCTCATAGTTACAGAGAGAGTGAGGAAAATGACAGAAAACTTGAGATGAGCAACTGTATTATTTTCAATAGGAGAAAAAGGTAGATACTGAAAATCTGTGCCTGAAAATCTTGTCCCTGAAAAAAACAAGTTGTTGAAATATTCCCTTAAATTGTCAGAATTTAGTAAGAAATAGGTAATCACTCAGATTAAACAAGGGTCCATTGAGGTCAGATTGTGCTATACTGACTTCATTTTCTTTTAGGAGCATATAAATAAATTGTAAAATACTGAATTTATAAGAAATTTGATAAAAACTGGAATTATACCCTTTTAAAAGGTTTTGGAGCAGTAACTAAATGGTCATCCACTTAGGAGTCTTTCTTCAAGAAAAGATATGCAGATAAACTGATAAACTAGGAGACCTTCTATCTCTAAGATTGTTTACCTAAAGACAGCACACCATACCCAGGTCACAGCTTCTTTTGTCACTGGAGCACACCATACCCAGGTCACAGCTTCTTTTGTCACTGGTGAAACTCATGAGGAAGAGTTCTTGGTAGAGCAGTCTGAGGATGGGAGGGGAGTGGAAACTCACTTAGCAAAAGCACACAACATGGAAAGCCAAAAGCAAGGATTCAGATCCACCACTTGACTTTGTAAGTTTCAAGGGAACAAAAATTGCACTGCTTTAGCTCTTGGTATCTGGCACATGGTAGGTGCTCAATAATTATTAAGGAAGGAAGGAATGTCACAGATCCAATTTAACTCTACTTATTCATGAAGGTAAGATCGTGGCCTTCACTTGGAGGAGCCAGAAGGTTAAACTACACTTATTCTTGCACTGTACATTTGAAACCTAGCTTTTTTTTTTTTTTTTGGAAATTAGTTGTATATGAGCAAAACCATTATCTTCTAAAGATGCTAGCCTCATGCTCTCCCAGCAGATGAGTATATATTACACACAATTTATCCCTTCCATGCATGCTACCACCTCAGTGTGGAAAGTACAGCTGATTGTCTTTCCTTTTGTGACACAGAAGAGAGGAAGACTCTAGAACAGACATCCATAACTAACCGTGCAGTCTGTTAGCAATCTCTGAGGGTCATGTCCTCACATTTCCAGGGCAGAGGAAGGAGGTGGGGAGCCAAGTATGACAATCAATATCAAAATTACAGTTCCATGATAAGAAATGCTGTCAATGTGGTAATGACTTGTTTAAACATTTATTAAATCACTTCACAACAAATAGTAACACATGAAGTGTTATCTTCACATTTCACAGTGACATCACTTCTAAGTAGAAAAAAAATGCTAGCCAAACTGTTTTAAAATCCTCATTGAGATTATTATTTAGTTAATATTGAGGGGTTTAATTATTCTTGTTTGTTCACAACCTCTTTACAAACAAATTTGGCAACCAACGCAAGCATGGATATACTATTATTGCTGAGAAAATAAAAGTCTAATATCAGGAAATCCAGTATCGGAATATCCACAACAAAATAATGTTCACATTCTCTATGCACTTTTCAGCCCTTCTATATTTCAGTTTGACTTTCTGTGATCATGGATTATAACAAAGTTATTATTGATGACAGAATCATAATTTAAAATTTATAAGAATCATGTGCATTTAATGTTAATCAGATATTGCTCTTTTCATCATTTTTAAAAGTTTTACCCAAAGAAAAGAAACAAAGAAAAGGAATGAATTTTTTAAAAAACACACTCTTATTGGTCATCCCACAAATGCCCCCCATTCTGATATATGTGTGTGTACATATATATACATACACACACTTTTTGAGAACATGTCAAAGAAAGTTAATGATAATGTAACATTTTTATGTCTGTTTATTACCTGTGTCACTTATTTTTGTATTGATTG
Organism: Cryptoprocta ferox; assembly: GCA_028646485.1. NCBI lineage: Eukaryota > Metazoa > Chordata > Mammalia > Carnivora > Eupleridae > Cryptoprocta > Cryptoprocta ferox. The sequence goes on from CM053572.1 coordinate 62,457,507, forward strand.
GCATACAGGTTAAGCTGTCAAAACAAAGAGGCCATATAGTCCAAAAGTTTAATGACATCAAGTTCTGAAGGTAGTTCAAGGCTAGTGTGGCAGCTCAAAGCTAGAGACCCTAAATCCTTCTTTAAAATCACTTTACAACCCACTAGAGTGTTGCCTGTCTACAGTTGAAGGTGGCTCACCACCAGGTCTCCTGTGCCCTCATTCCAGCATGGAGAAGCTGTGTTGGAGAAGAGTATGAAACAGAACATACCCTTTTTTTAAAGGCACTGTTTAGAAGTTGTTCACATCACATCCCTTTGGCCAGACCTTGGTCACTTAGTCACTCTAAAATGCAAGAGAGATTGGAAAATGTTGCTTTGATTTTTAGTAGTCATGTGCCCAGCTATAATTTGCAGGTTCTTTTACAAAGCAAGGAGGAGAAATAGATACTGGGGACATTTATGAAGTTCTGACAGACTTTCAACTATTTTTAAGTATTTAATCCAAGTTCAGTCTTGCTGTTCCTATAGGAAGCAGAAAATACTTTATTCAATTAGTCAAAAATCCTGATCCCAAACATGGTGAAAAAGCCTATCCTGGAAGACACTATTGAATAGGTATTTGTTTTAATTTTCTGACAGATTTTTCTCAGAGTGGCATATTCTGGACTCAGGTCCAAAACATTCTGACTGAAGAGTCTGTGTGCCACAAAAGCCTGGATGAGATCACCATTCATGCTACAGAGAAATGAGAGCAAGTTACAAAAGCAGACATGATTTTATGTTGAAGTTATTCAGGAGGAGAGACATTCCTTTCCTTTGTCTGAGAGAGCATAAATCATTGAGACTGAGAAGAACCCTCCTCTTTCTTCGGACTCTATGATAGGCTGAAGCTCATGTAGCTCACTAGTGGCAGGTGAGATGACATCTACATACTGATTCCCAGTTTGGTGCGTTTTCCACTGCATCAAAGTGCCTCTAACATGGCAACCTGTATCAATAAAAATTGAATGATAATGCTCAAGCTATATCACTATCCAAACAATCCAGGGGCAGGAGGTGGCAATGGGAGAGTGAAAATACAGTAAACTAGTAAAGATTTTTATTCACAACAAAGGCTTAGACTTCTCCACAGTATAACCTCCCTGAGGACAGGATTGTTGTGCGTTTGGTCTACTGCTATTCCACCATCATATAGTAGACACTAAATAAATATTTGTACAATTAATGAACAGATTAGACTTATGTACCCCCCAGGCTCTACCTAAAGCTTGAACTCTGCAAACCCTACTCTTACAGCTGTTCTTAGAGCAGCTTTTTGGAGCTGTAGGTAGTAATGTGCAAGAGCTTCAGTCCTTGTGCCAGCCTCCCAGTTGTCCACCAGTAGCATGGGTACAGCTGTGCCCCCTTCTCCAATGGAGCAGCGTGGAGCCATCTAATCATAAACATATGCCATTAGTTCAGAGTTCCTCTTCAGGAAACATTTTCCTTGTACTGTCAGAAGATGTTTTATTTTCTCTGCTGCCTCCTCTGACTCCCTATCTTTTCCATTTCTCTTTGGACGTCATCATCAACCTGGTCCTTCTTTCTCACTTAACCATACCCACATGATTTTAAAAACAGAAAATTTCCTTGAAATAATGAGTAACTCCACAATGCAAAACTCTCTAAGTAATTCAGCAGTCCCTGATCATACAACCTATCCTAACTATCCAACTGTAAAAATCCCAATTCACCAGAGAAGCTTGCGATGAACTAGAAAAAGCAAGTTGTAAAAGTACTGTGGAGGTATCTGTATGCAGGAAAGAAAATGAAAGACAAGAGGGAAATACAAAAAGACAAGAACTGTGCATTGACTGTGCTGTTATAATAATAAAAACTCAAAACTGTTGAGTATTTTGCAGTTTACACAATCATATGGTAAATATAATTAAACTGATGCTGAGTATTATTAAGTGGGTTGCTCAATATTATATAACTGACACAACTTGAAACAGAGGACTAGATTAAGGCCTTTTGAGTCTAAATGTTATGTTCTTTTCAATACATTATGCTACTTTTTAAAATATTAACATAAATTCTGAAACTGAGATCATTAAAAAAAAAGTATTACATCTTCTGGAAAGTCAGTGGATCGAAAGAATATAACAGAGTTTTTAAACCATGGTAATATAGCCTAATAATTTATCTTGGTCCCTTGAGATGTTTAGTTACAAGTTATTTATTAATAATAAGATGCTATACTTTAGGAGTGACTGATTTTTCGATAACTTAGAGTAAATATACCTGTCATACACAGTCACTCAATACAATACACTTCTTTGGGGTGGACACGAAATCTGTCCAGTAACTACCATTACCAGGCCAGCATCTGCACAAAACTCCACCTCCACCAATGACAGTGTACCTCAAAGTGGGGGTGGGGGGGGCAACATTTTTGCATGTGTCATGTGAAAACCTTCTGGTTCAAAATAATGAATCTGGGGTTACAAATTTTATTGTCGTTCTTTTTTACTGACCACAGTGCAAATTTGTGCCACTCGATCAGATGTAGGACCAATGAAGATCTCAACCTGGAAGAGATTTGGGGCTATTATAAGAAAAGAAATGAAAAATAATCATGGTTGTATACAAATGCCAGCATATTGCTTTTGGTGAGGTCCATTATTATGACTAAAGGAGTGTGGAAAACTGGGAAACAATTCAAACAGGGTTTGCCTTCCATTAGCTAGAATGAATGATATTTCTCTGAGATCTTCTATTCCTACATCGTGGTATTTTAATTGATTGCTCCTCCCTCCAGTGTCCAGTGTTCTGTGTCCACCAGTAGCCATGTCATGAAATACTATGACTGCTATTGCTCTGGCAATTATTTATTGCATTTTTGTCTTTTCTTCAAATGTAGTAACTACTATAAACATCCATGGACAGGGTTCTGTATAGATATAAGTTTTCAACTCCTTTGGGTAAATACCAAGGACCAGGATTACTGGATTATATGGTAAAAGTATGTTTAGGTTTATGAGACCACCAAACTATCTTACAAAGTGGCTGCACCATTTTGCATTCCAACCAGCAATGAATGAGAGTTCCTGTTGCCCTACATCCTCACTAGCATTTGGTGTTGCCAGTGCTTTGGATTTTGGCCATACTAATATGTGTGTTAGGGATAGCTCATTATTGTTTTAATTTCTATTGACTCAATGACATAAGACATGGAGCATCTTTTTATATCCTTATTTGCAATATGTATACCTTCTTTGGTGAGGTAACTATTAACAAATGACTTTGGTCCATTTTTAAAAATCAGATTGTTTGCTTATTGTTGGGTTTTAAGAGTTCTTTGTATATTTGGGGTAACAGTCTTTCATGAGATATGTCTTTTGCAAATATTTTCTCCCAGTCTGGGGCTCTGCTTCTTATTCTCTTGACACCGTCTTTGAGCAGAACCTTTAAATTTTAATGAGGTCCAGATTATTAATTCTATCTTTCGTGAATTGTAATTTTGATGTTCTACCTAAAAAGTCATCACCAAGTCCAAGAGCATCTGGATTTTCTACCATTATCTTCTAGGACTCTGATAATTTTGCATCTTATATTTAGATCTATGATATATTGAATTAATTATTGTGTAAGGCGTGTGTCTAAATTCATTTTTTTTGCATGTGGATGCCCAAATGTCCCAGAATCATGACTTTTTTTAAAAAAAATCTATGGTATTGCATTTGCTTCTTTGTACAAAATTAGTTGACTGTATTTATGTAGGTATATTTCAGGGCTTTCTATTCTCTTTCAGTGATCTATTTGCCTAATGATGTCTTTCATTATTTTTAATGAAAGAAATTATAGCACTGGAGATGCCCCAGTGAAGAGGGAAAATTTAATGATAGAACAGAGACAAGGGTCAATTGCCTGGATGAGGAACTTGGATCTAGTGAATATCAATGAATTATATATGCATAAGAGCATAGTGTGCTGGTCCTTATTAAGGACAGGGAAAGTCAAATATATGGCTTTCCCTGAAGATGGGGTGGTAGATGTGGTGGTAGGACACTGGGAATAATCTCTTCAAATTGCTTCTATGATCCCAATGTAACATTAGTTAAGATTATCAGAAGAGATTAAGGATGAGAAAGGACATGAGGCTTGAGAAGAGGGTGAAGATACTAGAGAAAATAAGACTGACTAAAGAAATTAAGTCTGCCTGACAGCATTAAAACCCCCATTGAAATGATCATGAATTTGAAATGAGACGAGTCACAGGTGCCTGGGTGGCTCAGTCAGTTATGCAGCCGACTTCCACTCAGGTCATGATCTCACTGCTGTTGGGTTCAAGTACATTGGACTCTGTGCTGAGAGCTTGGAGCTTGGAGCCTGCTTCAGATTCTGTGTCTCCCTCTCTCTCTCTGCCCCTCCCCCACTCACACTCTGTCTCTCAAAAGTAATAAATACAGGCTAAAAAATTATAAAACTAGAAAAATGAAATGTT
>CM053572.1:62462073-62479685 GCA_028646485.1 Cryptoprocta ferox
TTTTTTTTTTTTTTTTTTGGAGTCAGGTCATCAGCTGGAACCATAAGTGGTCAAAAATAGCATGCCTAAAACTGAGATTATGGTAGAAATACAGTAATTGATATGACCTTGGAAGTAAATGTCTGATATAAGGTAGAGGAATAGACTGATGAATCTGAAGAGGTCAAGAGGCTGAAAGCCTGAATATTGGCAAGATTTCATTTTTTATGGCTGAATAATATTCCATTGTAAATATATATATATATATATATATATATATATATGTATGTATACACACACACACACACACACACCCCACATCTTCTTTATCCATATGTCCATGTGTCAATGGATGGAGAGTTGGGCTCTTTCCATAGCTTGACTATTGTAAATAATGCTGCTATAAGTATACGGGTACATGTATTCCTTTCAGTTAGTATCTTCGTATTCTTTTGATAAATACATGGATGGACCTAGAGAGTATAATGCTAAGCAAAATGAGTTAGGCAGAGAAAGACAAATACCTTGTGATTTCACTGACATGTGAAATTTAAGAAACAAACAAGCAAAGGAAAAAAAATAGAAAGGAAAAGGGAGGGAGAGGGAGAGTCAGATTTTTAATTTTAGAGAATAATCTGACATATACCAGAGGGGAGGCGGTTGGGAGAGTATGTTAAATAGGTGATGGAGATTAAGAAGTACACTTGTTGTGATGAGCACAGGGTTATATATGGAACTGTTGAGCTGCTATATTATACACCTGAAACTAATATAACACTGTATGTTAACTAACTGAAAATAAAATGAAAACTTAAAAAAAAATGACAATGAAGCACAAGCTAAAATACTCAGGAATGAGACGGTCCTGTAAAGGAATACAACAGGAAGCGAAGTATGGCTAATCTCATGGCGGGATCTTCAAAGGCAAGGAGGAGTAAAAGTGGAACAAGAGAACAAGACTAAAAGAGGATACTACCTTACCTAGAAACCTACTAGTACAAGATGTGTGGGAAGAAAACCAGTCCCCACTTGATAGAGTGCAGAGCACATTTGAAACATCTAACTTCCTGAGACTCAGAAGTCATATTCCTAGGTCATAAAGTTGCCACCCAACTCTGCCATGCTCTGTAGGAAACCAGTCTGCATAGTCATCCACCTCTATATTACAATGCACTTTTAGAAGAGTCTAGAGCAAGCAAAATATCAACACGTGTAATAGTGGGGTCCAAAACTATTGTGCAGATATGCAATAGTGGCAGCCTCAGAAAAATATGCATAGTAGTCAACTAAGTACATATCTCAAAAGTAAGCACCAATGATGGGACAAATAGGAATCACTATTTGCTTTTAAATATAGTTTTATATTTTCTTGATTCTTCTAATTTTTTATATTAATATAGGAATAATTCAAGAAAAGACAGATTTTATTTTCTCTGTGTGTTTACATATATATGGAATATATTCCTGGGGGTCTTTTGACTCTTCTTAAGTCGACTGCCCACTTTGCCTCCGTAAATACTACAATAGTGAAAGCCTGTAGCAGACAGGTGGCTGGAGGCAGCTGGCAATTGTAAAAGGCAGTTATCAAAACGGCATTAAAATTATATGAAACTACAAATAACAATCGTGAGAAGTTTTTAAAATATCCTTTGAAACTATTTCACATCTGGAATGGCTAAATTGAGGCGATCATCACAGGAAAATTAAGTCACCAAAAATAATACAATAATAAACCATTACAACACACAGCAGCTTTATATCAACGATGTTAAGCTAATGGGAGAAGTGCAAAAGTCTCAACTCTATCACCATTTAGTCTGGAATAAATAAAAACTTATGACAGAACAAATTAAGGACTGAATGATTTAATACCATAATTAGTAGTGAGAAATGTAAAAAATAGCAATTATTGAAGAAACCATATGTTTAATGTATTAACTGTAGCTATTAAAACTGTATTATATTATTTTGTCAGATTATGTAATGAGTGAGATTTTTCCAAAGTATAAACTACTTCCTGAGAGGAAGATTAGGTTTTGGGGAAGCCTCATTATTTAGGCCACGGTTAACTGTACATTAGTTTTGTATTATGGTTTGCACATTGAGAGGTCTAAATTGTAAAAATAGGTTTTTAAAAGAGTTTGATGAGGTGTCAAAACACAGTATTTAGCAACTGGTAATTCCAGGGCACTGAATAAATCTGGAGTCTCTGTGCGTCCTAGGGTCATGTGAGATATCAGGAGATAAACCTGGAAAGTTCTTGGTGTCCCTCACTAACACAGGAATCCTTTGCCAGTTAAGACATAAACCCATGCTCAGAAGTTCTCAGAGTATCAGGTTAATTCCAGAATATCCCCATTAATACCATCATTTGCTAGATGAGACAAGTCCATTTATAACTATGCAAATACTTGAAGAAAACTGTATGTCCCACGTAAATTATTTAGGCTTTTTTAACCTTTCATGATTTAATACAGGGAATATTCTTCTCCATTGATTTATTAATTCTTCACAAATATTAAATACCCACAGTGTAGCATGTGCTGGGATATATGTTCACTTACAGGCCTTACATTTTATTACAGAAGAGACTAAATATATATATGTAAACATGCATGCATACATAAATGAAACTAACTCAAAGCTGGTTTAAAAGCTTTGAAAGAAATTCACAAGGGGCCAAAAATATTATTAGGTCTAGGAATCTCCTTTACAAAGCAGGGAAGCCCTCTCTGAGGAGGTAACATTAGCAACAACCTGAAAGAAGAGGAGCCAGCCCTGACTTAGTGGATCAAGAGCGTTCCAGGGAAAGCATGTGCAGAAGAATTTCCTGGAACAGAGTAGAATTTGGCATATTCACGAAACAGATAGGATTCCATCATGGTTGGAATATATTGGAGAGGAGAGTATCTGTCACACACATTCACAAAGACACACACACACACACACACACACACACTCCGATTTCCCTGTAATATACAACATACAAAACTGGAATACTGTGGATACAGAGCTATACGAACTGATAAGATTTCAGAATCATAGACTTATTCAGATTAGTTTGTATGCCATAAAATCCAATTTGTATAAGTGTCATTTCAATGATTTTTAATATATATATACGACTGTGCAACTATCACCACCAATTAGTTTAAAACTTCATCACCCCAAAAAGTTATCTCTTGTACTTTGCACTTAATAGCCACTCTTATCACCAGCCCCAGGCAACTAGTGGTCTGCATCTTTTCTTCATAGATTTTCTTCTTCTAGAAATGTCATATAAATTTAATCACACAATATGTAGTTTTTGTGTCTGATTTCTTTCACTTAGCATACTGTGTTTGAGGTTCCTCTCTTGTTTCATGTACCAGTACTAGTTTGTCACTTTTTATTTCTGAATTGTATTTCATTGTATGGATATACCACATTTTCTTTATTCATTTACCAGTTGATAGACATTTGGATTGTTCCCACTTTGAGGCTATTATGCATAATGCTGCTATAAATATTGGTTGACAAGTCTTTTCATGAACACAAGTTTGGGGTAGATAACACAGAATGAAATTGCTTGATCATATGGCAACTCCACGATTAACTTTTTAAGAAGTTGCCACATTGTTTGAGCCATATGTTTTCAATTCCTTTGCTCAGAGACTAGTTTGGGAGAATAATAACAATTACTAGAGAACCTAGCAAGAAACTTGATGGAAACTGTACCATCCTTTTTTTCCAACCTGACACTATAACACCATAAGGAGCCTGGATATGAAAATAACAACTATTACCATTTACAGATGGGAAAGTTCAAAAGAGAGAGAACAAAGTGACCACCTTATGAAAGGCCCATGTGAACATTATCTAATTAAATGCTTTTAATGAGTCTCAGAATTCATCATGTTAATACAGGGTCTGTCATAGAAAAAAATTTATTTGAATTATTGGAACTAAGGTGTGTGTAGAGGTCCATCCAACTTGGACATGCAGTTTGTGCCTAACAGAAATATGCATCTACCATGAGGTCAAAACTACGAGATTCTCTTTTCTACTAATAAGAACTGTTTCCATGATATTAAAGTATTTCCAACTGCTCATGATCTGCATCTGAAAAAACGGATTTTCCCACGATATCTTCAAATCTCAAAAAAAATTTTAAGGTAAATGAAACATTAAATGGACCTATTAATAGAGGGTGAACAACTGATGAAGACCAATGTGCAATGACTTTCTCTGAGGCAGAAACATGCACAACGCATAAAGAAAAAGAAACTAAATATATCTGATGTTGTTATAAAGGCAAACAGAGCCAAAAGCAATTTGTCTGTGCTTCTTTCCCATCTGTGTGGCTCCTTCAGTTAAACAGCCAATGTAGTCAAATCTGATGTGCTTTCCCATTATAAAAGTTGTGGCTTAACTAGGAGCTATGCTGGAATGTCTAGATAAAGAGATCTTTACATAAATACTGTATATACATCTATGTTTTACACATATGCTTTCTACATGTGATTTTTATACACATTCCCTGTTGTCCCATCTTCAGGTAATATATTAGCCCATGTGAAACATCTACAGGGAAGCCTTTCTTCCAAAGCTGAGAGAATTGTTCTTTCTCCTAAACTTGACTATAACATGAGAAAACCCACAGTTATTTCCTTGTTCTCATATCAGAAAAGAAAGTTGTTATCTTCTTTACTGTCAGGACTGGAATAAATAAAATGAACACTTTAAGAAATATCCCCGGGCAGATAAGAGGTATAAGAGTTATATGTACTGTGGTCTGTGTCCATCTGACGGGAACTTAAGAGGCTAAGTCCAACATTAAGTGCTTCTCATGAGGAGGCAAACAGGACACCAGGTAGCCTTTCCTTCAGACTAGTGCTCCAACCAGCTGACCATTCTAACTATAAACATTTGCCCCAGCTGTATTTTCCCACTCCTGGATGATTGTCTGCCTGGCAACAAGATGACAAAAGTACTAAGCCAAAATATCCTTATGTGGGCATAGCTGTCTCCTCACGGCAGAGCCAATTTGGATCCCATCCATTGGCAGGGATGTCCCAGAAGCAGCCAATTTTAGTTCAGCTTCTTTAAAACTCTGGATTGTAAACAAACAGTAAGATTTTCCACTGTAGAAGGGAGAATAATGAGAAGGATACAGTTAGAAAAACATTAGGTGAGGCAAGCACCTAGTTCACCAGAACAATTAGGAATTAAAATAAAAGAATGGGCTGAAGCCCTTCAGAAACTTTACTGATAAGGCCCCAGATCTTTCTCTTTTTAAAGTCCATGAACTACATGTAGCTCTTCCCTCCTTTTCTTCCCTACACTTAAGTTTTTAAATTTCCATGTCATTGCTTGTTTTTTCTCCTTCTTTTTCTTGCTATTTGAAATAGTAGGTCAAAATTTGACATGTTTAGTAGGTGGCTGCTGGTGTTATACTGAGGGGTAGTTGCTGCAATTGCTTGGTTTGAATAGCATTAACCTGATATCATGGATTTCACAAACAAATCTTTCTGGATTAAATGTTCCTAAAAAATCATAACTGAACAGATTCAACAACATTTAAGGCAGGTCCAGTTTATATCCATTACACAAACATGTCTTCTAGAATCAAGCACAACTTTGATAGGCATGTCTCATGTGTCACACACATGTAGTACAATGGAGTCAAGAGATCAGAGAGCTTACAGTCAGATGGCCAAGCTGGGACTCAGCCCAAATTACTCATTAGTTTGGTGAGGGTCCTCGGGCAATACCCTTCAGTTCTATGAGCCTTGGTTTCCTCTTAGCAAAATGGAAATAATAATAACAATTACTTTACAGGGTTGCTATAAAAACTAAATGACTCTCTGCACCCAGTAAGTATCAGAGCTGTTAATTAGGCTATTATTAATGTATTAGTGTGCTGTTGATCAAAATTATGGTGAAACTGCTGATGACCACTGTACAAGATGAATAGGATAAACATTTCAAATTGGAATCAGTGAGGTATCTATGGTCACTAATATCTTTTCTTAAAATGTAATGCATTAAGCATTGTCAATTACAATGTAAAAAACTACAGGTAACCCAATACAATCCATTAATTGAGAAAATATAGTGATGAAATGCCATCTTGAATTTGGTATCTCTTTTAAATGTATTTGTATTTTATTGATCACAGCAGCATTTATATGCATTTAGGGAAAAACACAGTACATTTTCACTTTGGAAATATTTTTCAGATAACAAAAAAAAAGTTTGATGTGCATATGGATTGGTGGGCTCTGTCCAACAACTCCATCACTCCTCACAGCCCCTTGGCACATAAACTGGGAATCACCGATGTTGGTTAAGGTCAAAACAGACAAAGGAACCTTACGCTTACTAGCTCTGCTTGTCAAGTAGAAATGCTAACCTGCTCTTTCCCAGGATTTTAAAAAAGCATTCAAAGATATTTCACAAGATAAATGGAAATGGGATACACACAAAGGCCTTAAGGAAAATATACTTCTGGTGCACTTATTAAGCACTTGGATCTGATGCATGACACCTGCTTGAAACTCAAAGAATTATCACAGGGTTTGCTGAGGAAGAAAAGACAAGAATTATGACTGCACACAGGCTCATACTTCAGCAAGTCAATGTTTTTAAATCAATGAAAAACAATCTAGTGATTGTGTTTGCTTCAAAGAGAAAGCAATGTAAGATGACATACAGTATTTCAAGCTGTTCAAATTACTGATGGCAGAGTGGCAAGATATATATCCATTAAAACCAAATAGTTGTTTCAGAGTATGTTGGCCAACAGAGATAAATAGTGTCTCTCTGAAGTAAATATAAAATGATTTCCTTACTCAGAGTTTTGGACCCTATAATGCTTTTAACCACAAGTACCTCTTACTTATTTTGGAAGTTTTAATTTTGTACCTTCATTCAGAATTTCTTGAGTTAGCCCAACAAAATTGTTTCTGCCTAGCAAAGAGACATATACATTAGGAACAAAGTATGCATATTTCTGTAACAGGCTCTCTGATGGTCTTATTTCTATCAATAAATTGATCATATTGAATGAGTTAAACATGAATGAGTAAAATGTGTTAAATGCAAAGGCTGTTCTCATAGGAGTATGACATCATCAACACTACCACCAGGCTAGAAATTAATGAGCCATGTTTAAGTGTATTATTTTTTAGATGAAGAATACGTGCAATTTATCTTTATTTCTTGATTCTTCTCTCATCAGCATTTTCATGAGTACACTTTAAAAAAAGAAAACTTTGTTACACAAAGTACTAATCACCATCTACTTTGCCTAAAGGCTTGCATCCTCCTAATCAGTGACAATGATCCTCTCTTCTTTATCTGTCTAGAAAGTCCAAGGTAACTAATGTAGGACCAAAGAATATTGACCAATAAATAGCATTTATCAATTCTAGGTGTTCAAAACTTAACCAGATTTCTTCTACACAAAACTGTTGTACAACTGATCATTTAAAAATGACCTTTGTGTCATTCCAAGCTCCTTTTCTCTCAACTGTAAGCTATGCTCCTTCTCATAAATCATAGCCTAAAAAAAGAAAAATATCCCTCAAAACTGGAAAAAAATATTTTATCTAATTTCTACTACTATACTCCCTTCAAAAATCTGACCATGATAACAAGTCCAGGAGCCAGGCTTCCATTTTCATCAGAAACCTGGAAAAATGCAAGAGATACCAATAAATTATGTCCGTCAAAGACACCAAATAGAGAAGAGTAGTGTTTGTTGAAGTCCAGAATATACTATGATGTTTTTAAATAAAAGGTTAAAAGTATATGGATAAAGTGGATAACTCTGGTTCCTAGTCTTTATAAAGAAAACCACATAACATAATGAAAGATGGGAAAATGACCAGTGTTTGTACTGATCCGTGGTATAAATATCTATGAGTTTTCAACAATTGACCATTAGAAAGTAACACATTACTACGGTTAAAACAACACTGTGGTATATTTAAAGGAATGTAAACTTTTTACTTAAATAATGGATTAAACAACAATACTACTGTTTGAATTTTAAAACTCTGCAATTGGGAAGACATCTTAAGAATCATAGCATAAAATATTAACAAGGAATATTAAAATTTGGAAAAAAAGAAAAAATAGATTTCAAGTTCTAATCACAAATTTAGTAATAATGCTGATATCCCTGAGTATTCTCTATGAATTTTCTATTTTTTTCATTTTCACAATCCTATGCTTATATTGATCTCCATTTACACAAGATCATTGAGTTTGAAAGCACCTAAGCCAAGAATTTGATTCAGGTATGCCTAACCTCAAAGTCTGTGACCCAAACTACTACTACAGTTATACTATGAAATCTTAGTTTTACCTCTAGACTTATTTCTCCCTAAGTTTTCCCCATAATAATAAAGAAACTATCACCCCTCAATTAGTCAAGCACTAAGCCTAGGCATTACTCTTGACTTCCTCTTTCAGTCCCACTCTACGTTCAACCCATCAGCATGCCGTGTCAACCTCCTTAAACTTTTCTCTGAGTTTCTACCTGATTCATCATATTCTCTCACCCAAAATTCTCAATATTTTAACTGGTTTTCCTGCTTCCATTCCTGCTATAACACACAGTATTTAAAAATGTCAATCAGATCTGGCTCCAAAGGTTTCCCACCCTGTTTAGGATAAAATTTTAAATCTCTATCCTGACATATCAAAGCCCCACATGAATTAGTCCCTCCCTCTCCCCCCACCTCATCCTCTAGATTCCTTTTCTAGTGAGAGCCAGACATTAACATGCTAAGTTTATCTTCATCTGTAGATCCTTGCACTTGATCTCACCTCTCCCTGTAGAGCCTTTGCTTAGGGATGGCTTTGTCTTAAAGTCAGATCTCAATTTAGATGTCACCTCCCCCAGGAAATACCTTTCCTGACTCCTAAGTTGAAAGTAGCTAGCCATTCACTATATATTCACTTTGCCCTATTCTAATTCTCTGCCTAACATTTCACACACCTGGCATTTTCATGTTTTTGTTGGTTTACTGTTACCCCCAAAAGAACATAAAGACTTTGTCTAATCTACTGCTGTATTCCCAGTACCCCAGACATTAGATTCTCAGTGAATATTTTTGAATGAATCATGAATGAAGAGAACTGCTGCTCACATGTGGAACATTCTACCAATCACCAGCATAGAATGATTACAGTAATGTTGACATCTAGCCTCAGCCTTCCACCTACCCTCCTTTATCCAATTCATAGATACTGTAGCTCTGAAATTAAAACCTCAATCTAAAAAAATACTTTGTTAAAATTAAGATACCTTCTCCAATGGCTTACATTGTAAGCTTTAGCAGTCATTTACACCTCAATGTGAATAGGTTTAATGATTATATATCTGAAAACAGGGATGAAAGAAGTAAAACAAAACAAAACAAAACTCTGAAGCTATTAAGCGACTTAAAGTGAGGAAAGGGGAACTGGGGCTTCAAGACACACCTGAAGAATTCAAAGATTGTTCAGCTTCTGTTTTGAAAAGGATCTTTGTCTAACAAGTGAGGCCTGAAGCAGACTTAATGTTTCTTAGAAACAGTCTTTAAGTACTGACAAAAGATGGCCATCTGTTCTTCTGATGCTAAAGACAGACAAAGGGAGAGAGAATAAAATGCAGTACAGAGGGTTTGGATTAGATATGGACAAGGATGCCCACACAGAAATGTGAGGTGTTATACAATAGACTAAGTTTCTAGAAGAAAACAAGTTTAAATTCCCTTAATATGGAGCTCTTTAGAACTAAAAATTTGTATCAGCAAAGGATGCTTAAGAAGTCAGGAAAATGGACTTTATTCTTCTGTTCTTATGAGTGATGTCATTTGACACAGTAAATGAAGATATCCAAAAGACCTTAAACCATTAGAAATCCAGGGCAAAGACTGCCTAATGACAGATGTAATATATGCAGGACTGTCACTACATGCTGCAGGTTGGAGACCAAAAACTCAACCTGAGCATATTCAGCTTTTGTATTCAATTTGCTTGTATAAGAAGTCACTTCTTGCATGGCACAGGGATGCCTGAGTGGTCTGCAAGGAGAGTATAAGGAGAGCGCAAAGCAAGAAAGAAGAGTGCCAATGGCTTCTGTTACTTTTGCAGTTAGTACAATATTCTTCCTTTCTTCAAATCTTTTATTTGAGTACCTAACCACCAACCTGCAATTCATGTCCATGATGCAAAATTTCTCTTCTGTTCTGCTAATTTCCTCTTTCACTCTACACTGCCAATCCAAACCAGTGCACCAACAAATAGTTACAGGTTTTCAAGGGTCTATTCATCTTGGTTTTGAAGCTCTGGAAATTTTGTTGATGTTCTTGATATTTTTAGTATTATGTTTTCTAAAATAATTTTAGAATTCTGATATTAGTAAATTTCATCCAATCTACATGATTGCCTTATGATCAGAATGTAAATTTTATCACATTCTAAGGAACTGAAGAACAAATGATGTCCAGCATGCTTTCTGAATGGAGTTTACAAAGTAGTTGTCATCAAAAAGCTCACTGTTATGAAAACATACTGACCAGAAAAAAACTGACCAACTGACAGCACAGGCTACAGAACATCTTGCAATAATAGTTCATTATCTGACTACAGAGCATCTTGCAATAATAGTTCATTATCTGTGCATATAAAACCAAATATGCTCTGGAAAATGTTTCATGTAGTTATTTTTATGATTGTATTTTACATTTTATACACATTCTTAAATTGATTGGCTCATGAAAATAAAATAGTGGTTAAATTTAAAAATTCATTAAAAAGAGAAATAATTAAAGCAATGATGAATCAAATTACAGTCCCTTGTGTTCAAAAGCATAAAAAATTACATTGACAATGAGTGACATGGTAAACAAAGAAGTAGATTCATTACTTTAAAATACAGCACAAGAAACAGAGTTTCAATTTAAAAAAAACCCTTCATTTTTAATGTTTGTAAATGAATAGCATGTCTACGGATTTGTTTGGACTTTATACATTATGCTTCATTTTATAGCTGTATAAAATGTATACTCTGTTTTATGTTTATATTTAAGAAATGATATTTAAGAAAATTTATATTCAGTATAATTTAAGTCAACACTAAAGTCAAAGGAGTGTGGTTTTTTGTTTTCTTCTTTTTTTCTTTAAAAGGTGGTGGTAAACTAAGATTAAGAAACATAGAATAACTGAGTTCTATATGTGTTAAAGGGAAAATGACTTGATTATTTATTTAATAACCTACACTAACTCATTAGTTACAAACATTTTTTAAAATTTTTTAAATGTTTATTTATTTCTGAGAGAGAGAGAGAGATAAGGGGAAGAGAGAGAGGGAGACACAGAACCCAAAGCAGGCTCCAGGCTCCACACTGTCAGCACAGAGCCCGATGTGGGGCACAAACTCATAGACTGTGAGATCATGACCTAAGCCGAAGTTGGACGCCCAACCGACTGAGCCACCCAGCCACCCCATTATAAACATTTTTAAAGAAGCCTTGGTAATCCAAACAAATCTTCACCAAGTGCTTTTGTGCCTTCACAGACATCCTACACTCAACAACCTAACTCAGCACTGTCACAAACTGGAATCTACTTCCCTATACCCCTGCTTCACACACACTAAATGGATGTTTATAAATCACATTGACAGTTTGATGATCCAGAAAGAACTGTACTTCTGAAACTTTAGTATACATAAGAACCACCAGGGTGCTTGGGTAAAATGAAGATTTTCAGGCACTTCTTCCAGAAATTCTGATTTCTTTGATCTTGGTTAATTCTGAGGCGCTGAGTTTTCTCCAAGCATCCAAGGTAGTACTGATGCAGGAGGTCCCAGGTCCACTTTCAGAGAAACATACTTGACCACAATATCATGAAAACAAGAAGAGGGTACACAGGGTTGTTCGTTATTGTGTCATACAAATAAATGAATGAATAAGTGAAATGACTGGAGAATTTTAGAGATTTGCAAGTGGAGGAATATTCAAGGCCACTATAGTGAATAGGCCACAACTGAATATGAGTTGGTAATCATCATTGTTCAATCAGTTTTTTAACCACAAGTTAAAGTTTTGCAGACATATATGTCCATTTGGTGCCCAAGTTTTAAGCATCTACATTTTTATGACATAAGAATCTTCATTATATGAGGCATTAGAAGACTGAACTCCTGAAATTTACCTCCTGGTATCATATCCCAGTTACTCTACTTACCAGCTATGTGACTACAGACAGTTACTTAACTTCCTGGTGCCTCAGTTTCCTCACCTATAAAATGGGAATGAAAATAATCTCATAGAAAAAAAGAGGAGGTTAAATGAAATAATGTGTACAGCTAGAATGCTGCCTAGAAACATAGTAAGAGTCCAGTAGATTTTATGTATCCTTCTCAATGTTCTCATTATCTTTTTCATTGCTATTTTCATGATCATTATGTAAACTTTTTAAAATCCACAAATATTTATTAGTAACTTCTATTTATAAAACACGGTGCTAGAAAAAAGGACAAAATTCAAGCTCTATTCCAAAATACCTTATAAGCTAATGGAATAATTTAGGTATGTATTCAAGAAAAAAATAATAAAAAGTGGAGCAAGGAGAAATTAGTAAAAGAGAAACCAAATGTGGAAAGAGTTCAGAGAGGTGTGCCCTTATTTGTGGCCTATGTAAATGAGAGAATCAGGGATGTTTTATGGCAGAGTGGTCACTTGTGCTGAGGATAGAATGACTGAAATGTGGAGATAAAGAGCTAAGAGCTTTCCAGGCAGACTGGAGTAGCAAATAAAAATGAAGGTAGAAAAATATTTGGGCATGTTCTTTAACTGTGAATTATTTCGTGTGCCAAAGCATCAAATACCCAAGGAGAGACAACCTGGAGATGAGCAGAAAAGACAGACTGGGGAACACATGGTAGAAATGCCTAAATACCTTGCTAAATTTGAGCCAGATTTGAAAGACTGAAAGAAGCCAATAAAGGGCTGTGAAAATGGGAGCTCTGGGGCAAGACTGGCTTTAAGGAAATTAGAAAGATGCCCTGGGAATCATTCTCAAAATGTGGTCCATGGACCCATAACATCAGCATCACCTGGGAATCATTCAGAATAAAATTCTGGGGTGCCTGGGTGGCTCAGTCAGTTAAGCATCCAATTCTTGATTTTAGCCCAGGTCATGATCTCACAGTAGGTGAGACAGAGCCACATTGGGGTGTGTAATGACAGTAATGACAGGGTGAAGCCTCCTTAGGATTCTCTCTCCCCCACTCTCTCTGCCTGCCTCTCTCTCTCTCTCTCTCTCTCTCTCTCTCTCTCACACACACACACACACACACACACACACAAACACAAGAAATAAACAACCAAAATGCAAATTCTGGGGCCACTTCATAGACCACCTAAATTAGAACCTCTAAGGATGCTTTCTATGTTCTAACAAGTCCTCCAGGTGGTTGAAATTCAACCTCAAATCTGAGAACCACTGCTGTTAAGTATAAAATAGATTGAGGGTGGGAAAGAGATCAGGAGGTATAAGGTCCTCTATGAACCAAGTGAACCAGTTAGGAAGTTATGGAGAAAACTATTAAAATTCCATGTGAGAGGAAGTTAGGGCCTAAATCAGTGGGAAAAGAAAAAAAGGGGTTGAGCCAATAATACTGTGAAAAATAAAGTCAACATTCTTGGCATTTGTTAATCTTTGCCATCACTAATTGAAGAAAAATGATTTATCAAAAAGATAATCTTTAGTTCAATTTATATATAGGTCTGAACATATGAAAATGGGCTAATTGCACAAACTATCTCCTACTTTAAAAATTTGAATTCCATTAAAGGAGAAAAGAGAGACTATTCTGCTGCACAACCATTAAAATTAGCATAGTAAATTTTGTATGAATTTGACAATCTCTGTTATCAGTAAATCTAGAACTACCAGACCTCTCTTACTAAATTCCAACTCTATTTAGTTTCACACTGTGATTTTTTAATGGTCTTATTTGTGCATTATTTCAATTTTTCATTATATATTGTGCCATTTAGTATTCTCCATGATTATGTTTTCACTGAACAGATGCACTACGGTTTCGCTGCACCAAATTCTATGATCCATAATTAGATGTCAATATGTTTTCTTTATGAACTAAATACATTTTTAGTTACTTGGACATTAATTAAAATCACATGCTGGATTGTTACATCCTTTCAACACATTTTTGAGGAAATATTTTTGGTTTACTTGAATGCTTTAAAACATTTAATTTTATACTATATAATTCTTTTTTCTATAAGAATAGATACTGTAGCTAATATATAAATATTAATTACAGAGCTACACCACAGAAGCCATTAATGAGATATAACCATTCACATGCAAAAGCATCGACATTTGATGAATTAGGAGAGAAGAATAATTTTTTCTTAATTGTTGCTCTTTAAACATATCATGATCTATATTTACTTCCATAGCAATTGTAGGGGAAAAAAGTAAATGAAACAAAATTTCTGAATAGTGACAAACAATGACCACTACCAAACTATCATGGGAATAGAAGCAAATTTAAAAATTCACAAAAATTCACCTACAGATAAAAAGAGCCACTTATTAGTCACATTTATTAGTCATGTTTTCTTGTACCATTCTGAATATTCTAAACTCATGAATTTGAGTGAATTTGAATGATGCATTTATCTCATGAAAAAAATGAGAATAGGCATTCAAAAGGAGAAAGAGAACATTTCTAGCCTCTAACAAAATGTTGGAAAAGCTAACCGTAGACAGTGACTCTACTCACTGCAGGCATTCCCATCTATTTTTGTAAATGTTGTATGAAACTGGAGGTTACAGGAGAAATAGAAGTAAGCATATAGAAATTATTCTAGCATGTCTCTGTCATTCTACCTTTGTTTTTCTACTCTTCCCCCCATTTAGATCTACATGCACTTCATGCAAAATTTCAGGTGTAAAACTCCTGTCAATGCAATCAGTATAATGGAAGCTAATATGTTTCCTAACATTGGTTCAGATTCTGCCTCAAATACAAGGAAACATGAAGAAATAAGCTGTGATCTATCTGGAAATTTGTTTATTCAAAATGATTCCTGCCCTTGGGGTTTTAGAGGATATCACCTATAGTAAACCAATATTTATTCAGCCATCTGTGAGGCATCCTGAACTACATATAGTTATAGAAAGTGGGCAAGGGAGCAGGAGTGGGTTCCAGTATCTCAGCATTTTAATGATGAGGTAGCATTTTGAGAATATGTTTCAGGAAGGGCTACCTATAAGGATTAAGCCTACTAAACACAGAGCCACATTTTATCAGTGACATTTACAAGCATGCTTAACAACAAAGTTCAAAAGCTGACACAAATATTTCTGCCTTGATAGTTCTAGGAAGGAGCAGCAGGAGGTTCTTGTCTATTGAGAAGAGACTATTGTTTGAAATTTCTCTGAAGAGGAGGTTCCATGTTTACATTTAGAGTAGAACCCATTCATGTTAGAAATACAGAAGACTCTCCACTCCCACCCCAGACCCACTAAATCAGAATCCACAGTTTGATACGACACTCCTGGTGAAGTGTATTGCACACTAAAGTTTGCCAACTACTTCCCTAAGGCTTTCCTTTAGTCACAATATAGTGCTTAAAAATCACATATTCCATGATATGCAATGCCACCCACCTTAGATTTTTGGGATGAGAGATGACAGGCTGGAAGCAAATAACTGGGACATATGCTTAAAAATATTCACTATATATCTGAAATTAAAACCAACTACATGTTCTATACTTAATCTGGCAACCTTATCTGGGACCCACACACTGACTTTGTGCCTCCAATTTTGCACAGTGTAACTCCCCCCAGCCTATCCTGAGACCAACCTCTTCCAGGATACTCTTCCAGGAGTAGCTTTTTGGCCTCAATCCTTCACAGTCAGGAATCCCTCTCCTATTTGGCTTACCTGTGCTAAGACTACCCCAATGAAAAGAAATCTACTAAAACCAATGGTAAATTTTTCTTTTTCCTCCAACTTTTCCTTCAATATTTGCTAGTTAAGACATAGCCAGACTTCGATTTCTGGCAATATGGCACACCCATCTCCCCACTGAATAAACTTTTAAAAATGTTAATAAGATATCTTCCTAAATGCCTTGATTAATCCAAAAGAAAATAAGAAATATTCAGACTAAAATCTAAGTGAAAGTGGAAAACAGTGTTAAGAGGGTATCTGAAGCCAGGTTTTCCTCTTGAGGGATTTACTAAACAAGGTAAAATTAAAGTTCCTCCTCATGGCCTTCAAGGGCTCAAGGGACAAGAGGCATAAATGAAGTCTGCTCAAGGTAAGGAGTCTAAGAAAAAATTCTTAAATAGCTATGACCATGGAGTTCTATCCTTCGTAAAAGAAGTGAGCTTAAAGATATTACCGGAGATTTTGGAAGCAAAAGCTGTTTTACACATGGACTTGAAGCCTAAGTTCATACATGTAGGTACTCTGAAAAACTCGATCCAAAAAACTAATTTACATTGATTTCAAACTAGATAATAGACACAGATGCTACAAAGAGATGAATAGAAATTTCCTCTCGAGCACCTATCTTCATCCTGAACTGAAATATTTCCCAGAGCTGAGATTCTAAGAAACATAAAGCAATCATTCAAACCTGCATAACTCACTAAATTCCCAAATACATCTAAAGAGAAAACAAGCACAAAAACAGCAGGGATGGATTTATCAATATAAAATATTAAATAAACATATTTAATATATTTTAGATAAATATTAAAATATGAATAGGAAAACATAATTAAATTGACCAAGCAGATTCAAAAAAGAACCAAAGAGAATTCATGGAAATAAAAAACAATTTATATTTAAGATAGATTTAATAATAGATCAGGGATAAATAAAAAATTATAGGTCAGGGATACATTAGTAAACAGATGGAGAGTCTTGGGATAATCCCTAAAAATCTGTGACCTTCAAAGTCCAATCTTCATAGTAAAGACAAAGTTTAAAACCTAAGTACACAAAAACCAGCTTTTACATAGTTTTGCGGCCTTAATTCACACAATTTGAGGGCTCTGCAAAACTTATGCTAATATTTGTATTTACAGAAACATATACAGAAGAGGAAAGAAAAACTAAGGTTTAGGCAATATTTGAAAAGTAAATTTCTGAGAATTTTCTGATACAAATGAAAGATATAAATCCACATATTCAAAAGGTCTCCAAATTTCCAAGTTAGAAAAATAAAAAGAAACTCTCACCTAAACTCACCACAGTGAAACCACAGACACTAAAAGAGAAAAATCTTAAAAGAATTAAAAAGTCAAATTATTTTTCGGATGGACCTCGAGGGTGTCATGCTCAGCGAAATAAGTCAGGCGGAGAAGGACAGATACCATATGTTCGCACTCATAGGTCTAACAGAGGAGAAACCCAACAGAGGACCATGGGGAGGGGAAGGAGGAAAAAGAGTTAGGGAGAGGGAGGGAGACAAAACACGAGAGACTCTTGAATACTGAAAACAAACTGAGGGGGGAAGGGGAAGGGGAAAAGGTAAAGGGGGGTGATGGTCTTGGTGGAGGTCACTTGTGGGGAAGAGCACTGGGTGTTATATGGAAACCAA